>RWGY01000352.1:0-260890 GCA_007726485.1 Eragrostis curvula | reverse complement strand
AACAGGTGCATCGCGTCCTGCAGCTTCCCCTTGTGGCAGTAGCCGGTGAGGAGGGTGTTGTACGTGACGACGTCCGGCTCGAACCCTTGCTCCTCCAGCTCCTCGAGGAACCCCTGCGCGCGCACAGTGTCCTCTCCACGGCAGAGCGCAGTGACGAGGATGTTGAACGTGCGCGCGTCGGGGCGCACACCGGCGTGCGTGGCCCAGAGCTCATCAATCCGGCCCGCGCGGGAGAACGCGGCAAAGAGGGCATTGAAGGCGGCAGTGTCCGGAGGCACGCCGGCGGCAACCGCATGGTGACCTAGGCGGCACGGTCGATGGAGCAATGAGTCCTGGGCGGCACGGTCGATGGAGAATGAGTCCGTAGAAAAATGATTAAGAGGCCCACCTGTCGGCACCGTTTTTACGCAGAGGAAGGTGCGACGCATGCAGACCCGGGTGGAGTCAGAAGAGAAATAATAAGTAAGTAAAGATTTTTAATATAATTAATAAAGCATAATTCTCCTGCGTATGAAAGGAAAAAAACAGTTTATGCAGCAGATTGACTATAGGGGCGGTTATCGCGTGTACGGACGCGCGCGTCCGACCGGTTGTCCGTCGAGGAGCTTGTCGTCGACCGCCACCCGCCGCCCTGCCACGCCACCACCCACGCGCCTCCGTCGCCGCTCGCCACACAGCTCGAACCTCTGCCCCCCCCCCCCCCCCCCCCCCCGCCACTACCGGCGGCGCCGCGCCGCCCACACCCACCACCGCCGTCCGCCGCTAACTGGTCACGACGTGATGCCTCCGCCGCCCCGCCCACCGCTTGCCTGCCGCCCACGGCTCTGGCGGCGCCACCGCCGCCGAGCCGCACCGCCGGGTCGCGACCGCCGCCCTCCGAACCCTCACCTTCTATGGCCGATGGGTAATGGAGCTCCTCCCCCAAACGCGACAGCCCCGAAACCCTAACCCCGCCGCCCTCCTCCACCGCCGGCGACGCTGCGCCGCCCGCTCGCCTCTGCTCGCGCTGCTTCGCCTTATCCGTGCTAATGGGCTGGTTTGTACGCTAGCTGGGCCGAGCCGTGGACGCGCGGTAGCGCTTCCGCGCGACCCAGCGCGATTTAGAATTTCCGATTGACTATTCGTGCTCGGGGCAATCGGAAACTAGACGAAGCAATTGGATCCAGTACTAGTCCACTCAAGTCACCACTGAGATAGACCAGGCCGGGAGCCAAGGCCCGTTTCTCCTCTCGAGAGAACGAAAGCCATGGCCCGGACCAGGCCTGAAGCCAAGGCCCGTCTTTGACGAACCAGTCGCCGCCGTCATCTTCTTTCCCGGAGTCCTTTACCTGTGTGCCATCAAGAAAGTTGTCGGTTACCTGTGTGCCACAAAAAAGTTTGGAGACACCCGTGTGCCATGAGCCCAATTTTCGTTTACCCGTGTGCCATGCCGTTCACCTTCTGTTAGACTGTAACGGATTCTTAGCTCTGACATGTGGGACCCACGTATGGCAATGACTATTTTGCCCTTGAGTCAATGAAAGTTATCCTCTTCTCTTCTCCCTGCTCCGGCTCCCTCTCTCCTCTTCTCTTCTCCCTGGCTCCCTCTCCCGACTCCAGCACCCGAACCCTAGCCGCCGCCGCCAGGTCGCCCGCGCGCCAGCTCGCAGCGGCCGCGCGCCAGCTCGCCCCGCGCCGCAGGTCGCCAAGGCGGCGCGCCAGCTCGCCCCGGCCAGCGCGGCAGTGGCCCCGCGCGGCAGCTCGGCCCGGCCAGCGCGGCAGGTCGGCCAGGCGGCGCGCCAGCGCGCCCAGGCCGCGCGCCCAGGACAGCGCGCCCAGGCCAGCGCGCCCAGGCCGCGCGCCAGGAGCTCGCGGGCCGGAGAGGCGGTTGTCGGAGAGGTCGAGGGAGACGAGGAAGGGGAGCCAGTCGCAGAGCGCGGGCGGGATCTGGAAGTCGAGCGCGTTGGCGGAGAGGTCGAGCGTGGTGGCGGCGCGGCAGTACTGGAGCGAGGAGGGGACGGGGCCCTGGAGGCCGAACCCGGAGAGCGCGAGCGAGAGGACGCGCGACTCCTGCGGATTCCAGCAGGTGACGCCGCTGAACTCGCAGACGGCGCCCGCTGATTTTTAACGTGATTTCAAAACTATTTTTACTTTTCTGATTTTTTTAAGCCATTGTTGTATAAAAGGGCAAAACTGTCTTTACACAGCCCCTACCACCTCTGTTAAGTCTCCATCCATCCAATATGGCACACGGGTAAACGAAAATTAGTCTCATGGCACACAGGTGTCTCTAAACTTTTTTATGGCACACAGGTAACCGATAACTTTTTTAATGGCACACAGGTAAAGGACTCTCTTTCCCGAAGGATGGCTTCCTGCCCCTTCGTCACCGGCACCGGCGGAGGCCGCGGCTGGCCCCTTCAAGGCCTCCAGCTGCGCAGGTTCCCTTCGACGCCGGTAGCACTGTGAGCCACTCCATAAATCAGGTTGGTGACAGTCCATACGATTTTGTTGTTGATAGGTAGTTTGTCGGACATGTCAGTGTATTTCTATCGATTTCGGTATTCACTATCTCTGGTAGATCTGCAGATTGATATTTTTCCCTTCTAGTTGATCCATAATGTGTCCTTGGGATATCATTCTACACGGTGGTATGGAGCGCACATGATGCTGGGTAATTAGATGGTGCCTGTACCAGCTATAATAATTAGCTATAATGTGCCATTCGTCCCCATGCTCTGTCAACCACTCGACGGAGTTTTTTTTTTTAATTTGACTTAGGTGGAGCTGTGGTCGGCGGTGAACAAACACCATGTAGGTTGGTTATGCAAAGGGGAAGTCACCATGTGCTGCATCTTTGCAACATTATAACTATGAATTTGATTGCATCATGTTAGAGTACTTCTGAGTTACAGGAATCAGGAGAGAGGTTAAATAAGTGACAACGACACAACATTTATTATGTCATACAGTTTAGTACAAATGGACCGATTTCTTTCATGGGAATCACGAAGTGATTAAAACATCAACACAACTTCAAGTAGGTGAAATCCTGATGCTGACTTAAAGACAATGTCTAAGGTTTACTGAATAAATTACAAATTTATAGCATGGTTTAGGTACTGTGGAAGTTTCATAACCAATACCAAAAAAATTGATGTCTTACAGAACAAACTACTAATCCGGATGAGCCATGCATTCGTGCTAATGCAGATGAAAACCAAGTGCCACTTCTATGTGCGGATCTCTGGAACATGCTGCATTTTCTGCGGCATTCCGTACCCATTCCACTGAGATGTGAAGTCCTTGTGCAGATCCAGCAGGTACAGCTTCTTCAGAGAGCGTAGAGTTTCGATCCCTTGGGGAATCTTGTCGAACTTTGGAAGATTCACAACATATAAACCTTCAATCTGAGGAAGGGCGCTATCGCTGATCTCCAGCTGGTTGACATCATGCATGCAGTTCAAAACAAGTGTCTTCAGCTTTGGGAAACACCCTGCAGAAAGAACCAACTTGCTTTCACTAGTTACCTTGTTAAGTCTAAGATAAGTGAGGTTGGGAACATGTTGTGCAAGCAGCTTCAAAGTATCTACAGGAAGGCTACACCAGCTTATAGCTAGATACTTCAGATGTTTTCCATGGTCACGGAATATTGGGCAGTCTAGTGTGTTGTCTGCCCAGGAACCTCGAATTATCAACCGGTGGAGCTTTTTGGACTCTGGCTTCAGAGCTTCGAAAGAAAGTGCCTTGTTTGGATCACTTGCAGAGAGAAGTAAGCTAGATAGAATAGGCATTTTTGACAGTGCAGCAAAAAGACTTGCACAGTCGGCAGGATTTATGTTGTCAATCCATACGCTCTGTAGTTTCATAAGTTTCATCAGCTGCTCGGCCAATTCCTTGCTGGCTTCCACAGTTTCAAGAGTCTGCAGTTCTTCCATGTTGGAGAGCTCTTTTGGTGCTCGCACTCCAATAAAGTACCGGAACTCTGACTGCTTCTCATCTGCATATCTGTCAGCAAGAAGGTGCCGCAGCTTCTTGTTCTTTGCAATCCCTCGTGGTAGCTTGTCTATTTTTGTTTGCTTGATATCCAGTGTTTGGAGATTTGAGAGCCTTCCAATAGATTCTGGGAGAGACTTGATTCTTGTGCGCCGTAGTCCAATGTAGCGTAGATTAAACATATTTCCTATGGATGCCGGTACTTCGGTTATTTCAGAATCTTGCAGCTCAAGAACAGTAAGGTAGGTGGATTCAGACAAAATTGGAGATAATAATTGAGAGGATGCAATTGTCCCAAGTGCCACTACAGTTCGAAGACGTGGGAGTTTAACTCTTGCTGCAGTTTTTTCTTTCCATCCATATGATGACAAGCGACGAACTTCTGTATCTATGTTGATCATGCTTGAAAAATCATTTGCAGAACCAAATTTCTGCTCTTTTGCAATATTAAGTGCCAGGTCTCTGATGATATCATGCATCTTGCAGGTACTTACTCTGCCTAGCTCATCATTTTCAACAGCTTCCAGCATGTTCCTTTGAATCAGTTCCCTGAGATATCTGTCAGCCATCTCCTCTGCTGTACTTTCTTCTTTTCGCACTGCAAAACCTTCTGCAACCCACAGCCGCACAAGGCTTTCCCGTGTCAACCGGTGATCCTCAGGGAATAGGCTACAATACAAGAAGCAGTTCCTAAGCTCTCCCGGCAAGTCATGGTAGCTCAGGTTCAGAATTGCACTAACATGAGTATGATTTGCCAGCTCATCCCGAAGTTGCTTGTAAATCTCATTCCAAACATATTCTGTTGGTGGCAGTGAAGACAACATTCCACCAATTGATACAATTGCTAGTGGCAGGCCTTGACACCTATCCACTATAGTGTTAGCCAGATTCTGAAGGTCATGAGGGCACTTACATTCCATGCGGTTATAGAAAGCCTTTCTGCAGAAGAGTGCAAATGCATCAATGCGTTCCAACGGCTTGAGTTTTAGTTGACGTGTTGGTTGAGCCAGAGTTGCTACTTGTTCCAGTCTTGTCGTGATAATAACGCGACTTGCTTTCAGGTTCTGTAGTGTATCCCCTATCTGAGTAAATGCATCTTGGTTCCAGACATCATCCAATACAAGCAACAATTTTCTGTCTTTAAGTCTTTCTTTAATTTTAACTTTCAAGTCATCAGCATCGAAATCTGCTAGCTGGGACTGCTCTGGGTACTCCATCTGCTTCCTAAGAATTTTCCTTAGCAATTCAACAGCATCATAGGTCTGTGAGACAACAATCCAAGCATGGGCAGCGAACTTGATCTTCTCTTTCTCATATACATTTCTGACAAGGGTTGTTTTTCCCAGCCCACCCATACCAGATACTGTTATCACGGTGGTACCGTGCTCATCAGAGTACAGCCATTCGGTCAATTGTCTCTTGTTGTCTTCATTCCCCACAAGATTATCTTGAACAGTTTCCAGGAAACAATCTCGTGGCTTCTTTCTTTCAACATCAGCAAGTATATTGGGAATGAACTGTGGTCCCTGTAGCCACCGATCTCTTCGCCGCATTATATTGTTAATTTTCTTCTCTATCTCAATAATCTCATCAGCAATGTCACTGAAAATTTTGACATAATAGGCTTTGGAGAAGACCCTCTTCATTTTATTTTCTTCCTCCAATTTAAGAGCGTGACATGCATATTTGTCCATTACATCCTCAACATGGTGGGCAGTCTCCCGCATCTCTGCAATCCAATCCTTAACAGACTCGTCGGTAAGGTTTGGTGTTCTAATTGTTTTTATGTGATTATTCATCATCTTGAGTTCAATCCCGATTTCTTTAATTTTCCCTGGCAGTTCCTTCAGATTCTTCACTTTCTCAGATAGCTTATTTATGACGCCCTTGGTGGCCTCCTCTGCTAATGTGGAACCAATCTTTGAGACAGCATGGAGTAAAGCCTCTGCCATTTCTGTGGAATAGAAGAAACATCGATCATGTTACATAATGTGGTAAAAAAAATTAAAAAAATTAAAAAATTAAAAACCGGATACATTTGCATGTTTTGAGTTGCAGTAATCAGTAAGAAAATAAAAAGCAAGAGGTAAGAGTTGAAAATAAACAAAGAAATAGGCGCACTGAATCCATAAATTGTACTCAGACAATCAGACTAGATGAAAATTTTAGATTGTACACTACAAATCTATCTTCACTTTAATTTATATCTTAGTTTTAGCTTAGGATATCAAAATCTAATTCTCAAATACCCTATATTATACTGGCCATTAGTATGGATGTATATAAAATTAAATAAAACATTTCACTGAGATTTATTATAAAAACAAGAAGTCATGAAAAGCTCTTGATATAAATACACCACTGTGAACATGAACATTTCCTTGTAAGTGTCCTCCAGGATCTATTGTTGAGTCATTGGTTTATTGTCCATCTTGATTTTACTAAAGGTAAGCACTTTTGATGAGACAAATAATTCAGAATTTCCTATTTATTTCATTGCTTGGTAAACTAAGCCCCTTTTAAGTGTGTTCAAATCCCAGCTCCAATACTTTCTGCCGCTAATTTGTTGAATCCTTGCTTAATTGAAGTTTTAACAATCTCATATTTTTTTTCCGTTGATGGTCATTAATAACATTACTTTTGTTTGAAGGAAAACGGCAGGTGTTCTGCCCTTGCATTATAAAAGGGCAATTAATAACATTATGTTGTTAACTTAGCAATTTCCTTTAATTTATTTCTTGTTCGCATGCACTTTGTTAAGTGCAGCCATGGGCGGTGTTGGATCTAGGATTTCAACCATGGTGGCGCAAATTTAAGCATATGGTCCTCCAAAATTTAAGTTTGTGTAGGAACAAAAAGTGAACATCATTTTTCATTTGTTTTGCCTTCTCCTAGGCATTTAGGCTTAAAAGATGTATATTTGATAAGGTTTTTCTATTTATACAGTATGGTACATGGTATATCTACATAATAGTTTGCAAAAACTTTTGGGGGATGTTGTCCCCCCCATGCACCCCCCCCTAAATCTTCCCGTGGCCACGGGTGGAATAGTATATGCTTTGTGCATGGTTGCCTGGTACAAGCTATGAGAGTTTGGATATCCTGGTTTGAAATAATTGCTTGCTTACTAATATTCATATTACATGGTGCAGTTCTGTTCAATAAACTTACATATGTGCACATTGGTTTTTTAGATAAAGGAAATTTTTATTTCGAGGTGAAATAATGTTCCGTCCTTTGCACAACGAGGTACATGTAGCCTTTACATGCTAAAAAACCCAGGTTAGGTGATACAAATCGGTTTTAGAACACCTAAAACCAAACAAAACTCTGTCATATATATAGCTCAGCATCTCCTAAATCCTATGGTGTCAATCAACACTACTGTTTGCAGCTTTATCATCATCCTCACAAGAAGTTACTTCTCTACAGGAATGTTGTCGCTGCTTAAACAACGGTTCATCACTTACATCCAAACTCTGGTAGGCAAGCTTGTGTGGAGGCTGGACGCCCCCGGTGCACACGCGCGACGCATAGCTAGCTTTTGTTAGCTGTTTCTCACCATTTTGGCTCTGAAGGCTGGATTTCCATAGGCTTCGAAGTTGCTTGATATGTTGTGCTGAAATGCTTGGGTGGCATGACTAGACTGGCATTCGATCTACGAACATTAACTTAGGTGCAGATGTGTCTAGTGACATGACCTGACCAGAGCATGTAAACTGCCGCGATTTCAGATATTTTGGTTACCAAGATGTAGTCGGATGCTTTGGCAGGAATAGCTACTGCCGCAATTGACAAAAGTTGTGTTTATGAAATGCTTGAGTTCTTAATCATACAGAGCTACCTGCTTAATGTCGCCTGACCTGTCTGGATGTTTAGTGATATGGCACGTTGGTGAAAGAGGCTAATGCTCCTTTGGCAATATAATGTCAGTTCAAGGCTTATGCATGAGAAATTGACTATGTACTCTTAACAGTTTTTAATTGATGACACTGGAGCAATAGTCTTCACTCAAGCCAAGGAGAAGGATTATATTATTTTACTTCAGTGTGCTGTAATTAGATAGCCCATTTGAGCATGTTCTTTCTGCGTTCCTTAAGGTAGAGGCGCTTTTTTTTCTTTGAACGGAAATGGCGAGGGGCTTTTATAGTGTGATGTTTTTTAAAGTGGAAATTGACAACATGTAGGATTGTTTTGTGATAAGTTTAATTTTCTCTTGATTAAACTGGATATCCAGCCCATCATTACGTTCTCACACCGTCATAAAAATGTAAATTTTTTGGAGTGAGGATAGAAATGAGCTGTTAGCACCTGATGGGAATAGGAACTTGCAGATGTCGTAGAAGCCTGACTGCCTGACGATTCAACTCAGATGTGCAGTGTTCCAACAGCGTGATCCAAACCCTGTACGCAAGAAGCAAAGAAAACGTTGAGAAGTAGTAACTAATATATGCAGCAAGTCCACAATCTAAAATCTGATGTGCTACGAATAAACAGCATGATCTTCAGCCTAAAGCCTGGGGAAGAGTCCGAGACTAGGGGTCTGTTCGTTTCTTGCCCACTAAAATTTAGCGCTGTCACAAAAAAAAAATCTTATAATTTAAGAATATTTCGATCATTCTAATGACAAAACCTTTTTTTTTTGGACATCTAATGACAAAATCTTGTTGACAGATGGATGCTGATTTTCGAGATATATCTAATGAGCTTAATTAATCATGTTTTGCTAAAGTGATGCTACAGTAATCATTTGCAAATCGCGGCTTAATTACCCTCATTAGATTCGTCTTGCGAATTAACTTAAGATTATACAATTAGTTTTATAATTAGACTTTATTTAGTATTCTTAAATAATAAGATTCTCTTTGACAGTAATAATGTTTTTTTTTAAAAAAGAAACACACGCTAGGTTCGGAGGTTGAGAGGCGCGACCCACAAGAGCTATATGACTGGTCTTCTATCCGATTTTTCTCCGTTGCAATTTCTCTGAACTTGAGTGCTAACTTCCAAAGAGGCAAGACATGCCAAGTCCACTCGTTGCGGCAGCCACCACAGGACAGCGACCGGGCAACTTGTATTCTCAGTGACAGGAGCAGCCGAGCAGGTCCCACGCGGGAACCGAATCCAATTACACGCGGGAACCGAAGCCATGGAAAGATACATTTGCCATAATATGATATGAATGTTTAGGGGGACATTTGCCATAATATTGTAATACTAGCTAGTGGAAAATGTTATTTATTTACATAGTATAGGCTAATTTGTAGGATTTCTTGCTATGCGGTTTAAACTCATTGCAGTACTTTGTAGTCAACGCGTCGTCGACTCCTACATTACAATACTGTCTTAACGCGGCAAAGCACACTGTGGTTTTGTATTTTCTTGTTGGATGCTACAAGGAAAGCAAGTCTTTTTATCTGGCTTTTGCCTTGTCCTGCACACTGCTCATGTTATTGTTGGGGAGGTTTTCAAACGTGGATGCAGGTTGTTCTTCCATCTGTCTATGCTCTCACCAACAACCGGCCGAGCAATTGGGCTTCCATGATTGGCCATTGCACTACTCATTGTTTTTTGTATAAGGGATCTCAGAGTTCAAACGTGAGAAATGGCATATGAAGGAAATGACTATTTTGCCTTTTACTTTTTCACATATCGTCAATCCTTCCACATAGGGATAGGGATCATAGAGCTCAAAACGTCAAAATGGCATAGGAAGGAAATATCTACATTGCAAGGTGATAGCCGGAGAATGTGTTGTCCCTCGGCTACCACTTGTCCGCCGTAGCCCTTTGCAAGAATATTGTCAATGACCGAAGCAAGCACATGGACACTTGCTACCACTTCATTCATGATTGTGTCCATGGTGGACAAATTGCCCTGGAGTTTGTCGAGACCAGCAGGCAACTCACGGACATCCTTGCCAAGGTGTTGGGTCAAGTTCGATTCAAGGAGCTTTGTTCCAAAATTGGCATGGCCGATGCGAAGAAGTAGGAGCAGCAGAATTAGGGGAAGATTTGTTGGTAATTAAGTTACTCTGTTTTTTTGCTAAATAGCTCGATCAGGAGCTATGGAGCTGTTTTCTTTTGGGCGCAAATTGTTGGCGCCATAGTAGTCAGTAGCAGTAGAGCTAAGGTATAGCTGGTAGCAGCTTTCAGTGTGCAAGTAGAGGTATGGTCAACAGTACCAAGCATGGTATGCTTGATAGCTTCCATAATAAATAGTTTTAAGCATACCGGCTAATTAGGTGCATTTATCGGAATGAAGATTAATCTGGAGGCCCTCTATATGCTGGAGTGGCATGTGCTATTTCCAAAAGTGTTTTTGTTATATATCGTTTGTGAACAGTTATATCTGATTATCTGTTCCACTGAAAGACCCCTTCTTTCTAAAGTGATCTTTAAGTGTAGGCTGAGTTTGGAACAGCTCTTTTAGCAGTCATGACTTGGTTTGACAGGGTTTCAAAGCTGGTTTATGTGCTCATTGTTATAATTTCTTCAGTGCAGATATGTCTGGCGACATGACATATGGATAATGGATGCATTTGGTTACAGAGTACAGATCTGTAAGAAACTAGTGCTAGGGCAGCAATAGGTACTCTTTTGCGGTCAAAAAGTTAGATTGATTCAGGTGCATTACGTACTGTCTGCATGAGCATGTATATGGTAGTGATTTAGAGGTTTTAAATCAGATGTGTTTGCCAAGTCCTGTTTACTAGTATTGGCTCTTTATTTGATCCCCTTTCGTCCATGGTTTTTTGCCCTTAAATGTAACTTTTGATTCTACCAGCCAATTGGCAGATATGCTTGTAATGTCACATTGGCAAGTGTCCGTGTTGATTGGTGAAACGAAATATTTATCTTGATTACACTACGCGATGTGAAGTGAAGATGCACATATTTGGGATTGAAGACTCAAATAAGCAACGCGCACCTGTGATGGTGACTGAAGCTTGTTAATGTCTTTCAGACCGGCAATCGAATGCAGATGACCAACACTTGAATTCTTGTGTCTGCTATACCCTATCAGCGTCAGTCGTTTCATGTGGACTCTGCACAAAATAAAAAACAAGACAAAAAATATGTCATTTACGAATTGATGTACTCCAATTTAAGCAGTGCTAAACTTCCTAAGGTAGTTTAACGTTTAGTTAATACATACTACTGCAAACTGGAGATATTAAAAGCGTTATGTATGCTTCAAGGATACAATAAGCGTAAATGAAAGAAAAATGCAGGTGGAGCACACAAAAGTGCTTCGTGAAAAAAGAAATGCAGAAGACAGGAAAGATCCTATCCTTTGGATGTGAGGATCACATAGTGAAATTTGCTGGCACTGTGAACACGCAAGATCTGAGTGTCCATGTTCAAATCTGATCTAACTCGTGTTCCCAAAATAAAAATCTGAAATAATCGAGAAATTAAGACACCTCTGCTCATACAAACAAAGGGGAGCAATTCCTTGTCCCGGAATATTCAAGAGCTATACATATGAATACTACGATGATATGGAACAGCGAAATAATAATCTCACCTCGAACAGCACCCGGAGAACTAGCCGCTGCTTTGCATGAACGACGGGTGGTCCATCGGCGATTGGCAGCAGACGTGTGATGCTTAAGCTGCTACCTGCTTGTGCTTGGGGCTAGTGCATTTGCAATGGAGCTCGCTGGTGAGAGAGCCTGGGATAAGACTTTGGATTACAATGAAGCTCGCTTAATATGAGTTCTCGCTGAGCTTGAGTCTTGAGTGAAGCAACACGCCAGCGAGTGAAGCAACACGCCGGCGCTCCCTTCTGAGTGAAGCAACACGCCAGCGAGTGAAGCAACACGCCAGCGCTCCCTTCCTTTGCCCACCCTCGCAATTACTCAGAAAGAAGGGGTCGGTCTTTCAGTGGAAGACTTGCCAGGTCAAGTCCACGCCACGCCTGTCGGCCTATCATGCACGGGTTTATTAAAGCAAACATGAGCTTCAATTATATTCAACTAGCGCCAATCAATCCAAAAAAATATATCAACTAGTACCACAAAAAGGTTTCTGCAAAAATCAGTGACAAGAGAACGAAAATATATAGGAACATGATAAAAATATATAATATAATTCATCTCAAAATGATGCGGTTTCACATGTACAGGAGGCATTTTCTTTTCTTTGTTTTTTTTTTCTCTTTTTTAGCCCGTGGGTGCGAGGAGGGTTGCGGCCGTGTCCGTGACACTCCCTTGTGCACCGTGTTAACATATTCTCAAGTCTCCCTAGTGGCCTAGTCAATTCCTGAAAGGAGCTCGAAGCTGCTAAGAAGCATCCTCCTTTCTTGTCCAGTTCAGTAACCGGAAGACCCCCACAAGAAGGAAGCAGCTTACTGTACCTTTCCTACCTCCAACTTGGTCGCCGGGAGGCGAGCCGCCCGCTGGAGATCCGCCATGGCCGCCGCCGCCGCCGATCCCCCGGGTACGTCTTGCAACCTTACCATTAACCATCATAAGGAGAAAACGTTCGTTTACAAAAGCATCCCAATTTGTTACTCTCTTGCATCTACCATATTACCAGTGAGCAGCTCGGTAACATTTCTGTACGCTCTACACAGGCTACTTTGTCGGCCGTCCGTTGCACTACCAAGAACAGCCACAACAGGCGGCGCCGCCGCCTCCTCGTCAGGTGGCGGCACCGGCCGTTGGGGATCAGAATTCTGTGGCCGCAGAAGTTCCAGGTACGTTCTCCCGGTTCTGCTTCCACGCTCGATGTTCGATTGTTTCATCTTAAAATTAGAACTTCTCTTTTCTTGACGATTTAGCTGCTTATTTTTCTCTGTTTCGGCACGAGCAGGTTACTACGCTGCCCCTGTACAGGCGAGTCCACAGCCAGCTGCTTCCCCTGTGCACAACTCTGCTACCGGTGCTTCTGCTACTGACGGTTCTGCCTCTCAGTTAAACACGAGACAGGGATTCTTTGCCAGATGGTAATTACTAAACTAGATTTTTATTAATCTGGACATTATTTGCACCTCAGATCTGCTCGGTTCTCTTCTGTTCCCGTCGATTGATGGTTCTCCATTTCCTATTAAGGTTCGGGGGGTGCTTCTCCAGCGGCGGAAATGGCAGCTAGATCGGCACGCTTCACTCGCAGTTCCATTGAGGAATGCTGGGCTTTGATTGTTCGGATGGATAGATGCTTTTACTTTTTTCTTTTCATGGAGAGATCTTTTTGGGCGCCCGATCTTTTTCCCCCCCTGCACTTCGCATTGTCCACATGTACAACTGTTCACTGAGTAAATGAGATCAGACGTTTCAAAACTTTTCACCGTGTTTACTTTTCTATGACAATTGCGTTTCAAGTAAACAGTATCAACGCGCATTCGGCAAGAAAAGTCCATCCATCACCGCTCGGAAACCTCTTTGGAGCTTCTCGTTGAGTTGCTAGTATTAGCAGTGTGCTTTTATTTCTTTTTGGGACGGTCCGGACAGCGGTCTATTGGCAGTCTTAACTTCATTATTGAGCCTGTTCCTACAAACGCACCAGCTCAATGATAGAGGCTTATTTTTTTTTTTTTTAGAGTTCAAGACCGCAAAGCGGCCCCGTCATATGCATTACCATACGACAAAGAAAAACGTTTACAGCACTGTTAGCTGGCAACCAGCTCATGATAGAGGCTTATTTGACTACTTTAGTAAGGAGACCCAGATAAGGGGGTCGTCCCTCCCTCTACCCAGTCTCTCTCCACCTTTATCGGTCGGGATCGTCCTCGAGCTCTAGACGGTGAAGGTGTTGCCCGCGGGAGAATCGCCATGGATCCCACCTCCGGTAAGTTGCACGAGCTTAACATTCTGCCTCCGCGTTTATCAACTGAAAACTTCAGCGTACCTTGCATTTCATCACCGGACCTACTCACTTCTCTCGTTCGAATCACTTTTTTTTGGTTCTCTCTGTGGTAGCAGGCTACTACGTTGGCCGTCCCACCAACTCCGACGAGCAGAAAGCTCCGGCGCCGCCCGCTGAGAACGCTGTTGACGAGCAGGTCAACGCCTCGATTCCTAACATCCCTGGTGCGTGTAACACGGATCTAAGTGTTTGTTTGACTCCATTTCGTTCGTTGTATCTTGCTACTATTCATCACCCTTTCTGAAACTCGCTTCCTTCGTGTGTTTGAAATTTCTGATTAATTTCTCAAGAGCAGGTTACTATCATGGCCGTGTAGAACAGGGGAGAAATGCTGCCGGCGACCAGAGTTCTGCTGCTGCAGCTACTCAACATCACGGAGAACCAAACTTCCTTGCCAAATGGTAATTCACTGGCGTTACTTCCTGGCAGGATTACCTGTGTTCGTTTGGATCTGTCTCTAGATTGCAACTATCTTCAATTTTATTTCAACGATGTGTTAGCGCAATGAATTAGGTGGTAGAAATTATGGCTCGCACAGACTAGCTGTTCTTTGCCTGATGCAATGGGGCATGACTGATGTTTCTCTGTTTTTTTTGGCATATCAAAGCTTTGTGTGCTTCTCCGGTGGAAATGGGAGATAGTCTAACACCCGCGCTCGTGATTCGGTGGAAGCGTAGGGGTTGCAGAAGATTGTTTATGTCTTCGTTTGTTTGAGAGAATAAGTTACCAAGCACCCAAAATCATTATTTTCAATTTGCACATCATGTATGCAAATGCAGAAGTACGGGGAACACCGCTGTTCGACCCACAACTTGTACCGTGCTTCTGAACCATTGATGTATACCGTTTTATATGGACTAGTACTAATGCACGTCCGCCACACACGTCATAAAAAAAATACGTTACAAAACCTTTGTGCAATTTTACTACTTGTCTTTTTTTTTAATCCGCTTGGACTGTTGAGCTGAGAGGCTCATGTGATTTAAGTAACAATATAAAGACTGTGTTTATAAAATATAGGATTACTATGATCAAAAGAGAAACGAATTAAGACTTGCTCTCGTTGACGTCGTGGGGGAGCTCCTGCTTAAACTCTCCTTCTCTTGGCTCCTACTCCTGATACTCTCCGTTAGCTACGGTACACACAACAGATAAACAAACAAATGCAAAATTAATACCAAATGAAATCCAAGAATTAAGAAACTAGGTGGAATGGATAGAGAATGAATTTAGGTAGAAGAATCAGTTCAGCTGTAGCTCGGATGATGGAGATGTTGATTTTTCAGGGGAGGCTGTTGGTTTATTCCGAACATAAAAAGGAAATAATAGGATGTGCTGCTGGGCTCTTGGTGATGTTCGATTTATTACAAAGGAAAGGGGGTCTGATAAGGGGGGATTTGAGGATTTAGTACTCTACCAAATGGACATAGCTCAAATAGACCTCTTCCGAATGGGTTTACTAAAATAGGATAGGCCCACGAGCAAAATTTGCTAGAATAGGACTCCAATGGTGTATACCGAGTGTATACTTTGAATATTCGTCTAAAAAAAGTCTATTTTGCCCTTGTTCTTCCTCTCGCCACTGTCGTTTCCTTCCGATTCCGTTCGCGATGGATCTGACTTCAGTCGTACCCGATCCTCGCGCTAGTGCTCTTCAGCCTGCCCTCGCTGTCCGCGAGAACGTTGTGGTCCCCGGCGATGCTCTCCTCCCCGCGCTCGCGGACCTCGAGTACCCATCCCCTGCGCGCCAGACCAGAGCGGACCAGGCGCTGTTCCTGGACGCGCGTACCAGGCCGCTCGTGGAGGAGCTCGCCCCTGACAAGGCCCGGTTCTTCCAGGCCTTCGTGGCCAGCATGGACAAGATGGGCTCCATCTGGATCAAGAAGGGAAAGAAGGAAGAGACAAACATACAGATGGCCTCGATATGCATGAAAGAGTACAGAGAAAAATTGTCCGGATCCATGGAAATCTTTGCTCCATCCGCTGTGCAGCTTGTACCGTGCTTCATTTGTGTTTGGAATTAACATCTGGAGCTTCGCATTGTTAAAGTTTGGAAGAGCTAGGCCAGTTTAGGTAGAAAGCTAGAAGCATCATTCTTGTGTCGACGGTTTGAGCGTGATCTTCTTCCTCGCTGGTGCCGCCGACCAGCTCGCCGTCGCCGCCATCGTAGGCAGACGAAGCCGACATACACTGCGAAATGGTTCACTTGAATATAAGGATATATAGGATATTTCACAAGCACAAGTCTTATTTGAGCAAGTTCGGATGTTGGGCCGATCCTATTTCAACAAACCCACTCAGGAGAGGTCTATTTGAGCTATGTCGATTTGGTCGAGTCCTAAATCATCTATTTTGCCGGCATGTGGGCTGTGAGCTGAGTTTGGGCCTAAAGGTTTACTGGGCCAGCCCAGCACTGTGGGGTTTATATTGGTCCAAAAGGAAAACAGAACGTCCTCTCAAAAAAAAAAAGAAAAAAAAGAGAGGAAAACAGAACGGGAGAGGGAGACGGAACAGAGGAGGTGTTCAAGGTCCCCTGTTACTGTTCGCCATGGGCCACCTTGGGATGCTCAAATCGGCCAGACGAGAGATCAGAAGCCAGGACGTGGGTCCAATCGACCATTGACCAGGCATGGTCGCCGCAGTAGCCTCAGTAGCGGAGGCGACGGCTCTGCGACAGCGTGCAGCGATGCCTGGCGCTGGGTGGCGCGGCGGCTAGCGCGTGGCGTGGGTTGCTCGGGGACTGGATGCCGCCGGCAGGCCTCAGCGGTGGTGCTTTGAGCGCCATCAACGCGGGCTAGCGAGAGGAGCTCTGGAGCTGCGCGTCGCGGAGCTCGCGGCGTGGCGCCGGTCGGGCCCGGCAGCGGCTCAGCGAGGCGTGTGAGCAGGCGGCCGGTGCGCGCGGCATGGGGGCCGTTGGGGCGGCGCATCGCATAGCTGATGGTGGGATTGCGCGATGGGACGGTGCGGAGTGAAGGCGCGGCATCGAGGAGCGGGTCCGGGAGTCGTCGCGGCGTGCGGCACGCGAGTCGGCGCTCTGTGCGCGAGAAGGAAGACAAAAGAAGCAGGCTGGCTAGCCTAGGGCTGGCAAAAAAGCTCGAGGCTCGCGAGCCAGCTGGGCTCGATCTTAATTTTAGCTCGGCTCGGTTCGGTTCGGTCTACTTAACAAACCAAGCCGAGTCTCCATCATAGCTCGTTTGTTAATGAACCAGCTCGTGAGCTGCTCGCGAATAGTTCGATTAGCTCGATAGGCTCGATTATAGAGATGCACTACAATTCTCTGATTGGACGGTAGTTTTTATGTTGGTGAAGCTTAGTTTATCATCCAATAAATAAACCAAGTTTAATATAGATAAACATCATGTTTAATGTTGAATTATATTTTTTATTTCATTTATTTTTCATTTTTTTGACTTAGATTAATATTTTTTCAGCAATATTATTTTATATTATGATTTTTGTATTGTTGACACATGTCAATAATTAGAAAATGCTTCAAAACACTTATGTTTTTGTCATCAATGTTTTAATATACTTGGCTCGTGAGCCTAACGAGCCAGCTCGATCTTTCTAAATGAACCGAGCCGAGCCTCTATTTTAGCTCGTTAGTTTAATGAGCCGAGCCGAGCCAGCTCGTTATTGAAACGAGCTTTTGCGAGCCGAGCCTTAATGAGCCGAGCTGGCTCGTTATCCACCCCTAGGCTAGCCCGTATAGGCCACAAAGTGTTGTTGTTGGGCTGGACCGGGTAAAGGAGGGAATTGGGAATTGGGCGCGGGGCCGTGTCGCGCGGCGGCAGGCGCGGGGCTGCGCGGGTGTCTGCGGCGCAGGGTGGAGCGGGATGCAAACGCGACACACGCCGTCGCCGGTGACGACCTCCAGCTCCGCCACGTTGGACACCTGCGGGTCGTAGCGGAAGGCTGCCCGCTCACGCCGCTGTTGGAGAGCGTGCCACCGACGGTGAGCCAGGCCGTGGTTCTTGACGCCGAGCACCGGTCGACACGCGCCTGTCGAGGACCAGCCCGGCCTCGCCATGGCCTGGCCGCAAGGTGTTCGATAAAATTCCCCTTTGGATCAGCAGGAGGAGGAAGAGAGAGAAAATGGAGAGAGATAGATGTGATGACGTGGCATCTGTCATGTGGGGCCCACAATGCCACGTCAGACAAAACCGCCCTCAAAACCGCCCAGGGAGTCGAATTGCACCCACCCATATAGTTGGAAGACTGCGGTTACCCGGTTTTGTAAATGAAGGTGTAGATTGCGCTACCCCCTATAGTTGAGGGAGGCAAAAAGGACTTTCCTCGGTAAAAAATGAGAAGGAGACGGGCGGAGGAAACGAGCTAGAAACAGCCCAGAATGAGAGAGGAGGGGCAAAGATTCAAACAATTTTTGAAAATTCCAATTTTGGTTTGGATTTTGAATTTAAATGTTTAGGGTGAATTCCAGGGCGTTACATGGATAAAATGTTACCCAATGTCACCTGCAGGAGGAGGCCACATCAGGCAACGCGAAACTTGAATTCCTCCCACTCGATGCTCGTGGCATATGTGAAAAATTCATCGGTGCCTTGAACAGAACCCGGTGGTCGAGCAGCGCGCGTAGCGGAAGAATCACGTCGGCGCTGGCGACACGCCGGAGACGATAACTCCACCGCGGACCCCGAGCAACGCGTGCAGCAGAAGAAGGTCAGACGGAAACAAAAGGAAGGCAATATGGTTTGTTTGGAAATCTTGACGTCCGGTTCGGTTATCTACGTATAGTTCGCCCCCCTATATAATTGCCGTGTCTATTAAGCCGCACGCAACAAACACATCCGTAGAGCGCGCCGCCATTCGCAATGGGGTTTCCGAATCCTTTCGCCCCCGTCCTCTCCGTCTTATCCTATGGCGCCACCGCGCTAACAACGTGGTTCCTGCCGTGGCTCCTCGCCAACGCCGGCGCACCGCGCGCCATCGGATGGCGGCCGCCGCCGCAGAAGCAGAAGCCGGCGGCGGAGGAGGATCGCTGGGACGCGCACGGGCTCGCGGCCGGCGGCGAGCCGGTGCCGCCGTCCAGGCTCGACGCGCGGAAGCGGTACAAGGTCTCCGAGGTCGGCTTCCTCGACCGCCGCGCCGGCGGCGCCGCCGGCGCCGAGAAGGACGACGACCCGTTGCTCGGCAAGGCCGCCCGGTTGCGCGCCGGCGGCGTGTACACCCGGTAGCAGCTGCTCGCCGTGCTCAAGGCCATGGCCGGCAGCGGCAGCTTCGACGACGTAGACGTCGCCGCGAGCCCCAAACCTGACGGCACGCTCGGCGTCACCGTCTCCTTCGCCGAGCGCGTCCTTGGCGACGCCGACACGTTCCGGTGCGTCAACGTCGGGCACCACCCGCCGCCGGCGCCGCATTACGACGACGACGGCGAGGTGACCGATGCTGCGGCGGAGGAGGAAGAGACGGCGCCGGCGTGCATTCTGCCGGAGGCCGTGCGGGAGGAGCTGCGGGCGATGGTGAATGCGCAGCAGGGGAAGGTGACGGCCAGGCTGCTGAGGAGGATCAACGACCGCGTCCAGAAGTGGTACCACGACGAGGGGTTCGTGTGCGCGCAGGTGGTGAGCTTCAGGAACCCCCGCGACACCGGCGAGGTCGCCCCAAAACTGACCCACGACACAGCGCGTGCGAGGTGGTGGAGGGGGACATCACCAAGGTGGAGTACCGGTTCCTGGACAAGCTCGGCAATGTCGTCGACGGGAACACCAACATTATCGTTATCGACAGGGAACTGCCACCACAGGTATTTTTATGCGACTCTTGCTAGTCGCCCATTCATATGTAAAAATGGGTTTTAATATATGTAAATATATATACTTGCTTTAATTGCCTGTTATTGTTACGAGATAGTGGAATACATGTGTACTTTCATACTATGTTGGAATGATACATAGAAAGGGCGAGCTGACAGTGTGTGTCTTAGTTTGAATCAGTTTTGAAGAAAAAAAATAACTGTCATGGTTGTAACAATCCAACATGGTTTGACTTGTGTGCACATCTGTTTTCATCTGTAACAGCTTCGACCTGGACAAATCTACAACTCCGGGGCGGGTAAACAAGCCTTGAATTACATCAGTTCGCTCGGATTATTCTCCAATGTCGAGTTAAATCCTCGCCCAGACGAAACAGAGGACGGGGGTGTTGTGGTTGAAGTTAAGCTCAGTGAGCTGGAACCCAAGTCGGCTGAACTAAGTACAAACTGGAGCATCGCGCCATGGAGCAAAGGGATACCAGCTCTTGTAAAATATCACTGACTTGCATCATTTCGTTCTCTGTATAATCTACATTTACATTGCTAGACAGCCTTCAGGAAATATTTTAGTTATCTGCACATATAGCAGCCAGTATTTTTGAAGTACATAAACTCAGATCAAATTCCATCTTTGGTTTAGGCATCCTTCTGTCCCGGAGGAACAATGTCATTGGAGCACCGCAATATAGCTGGGTTAAACAGATCTCTTGTTGGGTCTGTTGCATCCGGCAACCTCCTCAACCCCCTGGTGAGTTGGTAGAATCTCAGTTTCAGCATTTACATGTGTTCCTTAATGTTGGGCTGCGACATCATCACTTGTATACTATTATTAGCTGATTATTATTTAAAAGAAATATTACAAAAAATATAATATTATTTGTAGAGCATTGTTTAATTCTTGCTAGAACTTTTTATTCTTAAGCTCCAGTTCCAAACAAACATGAACTTACCTGTTGTCTTTTTTTGCATGGGTAATTATTTTTAACGGGAATTAGGATGACCTCTCATTTAAGTTTGAGTATGTTCATCCTTATCTTGATGGTGTGGAGAACCGTAGTAGAAATCGCACATTCAAAGCCAGCTGCTTCAACACAAGGAAATTGAGTCCTACTTTCGTTGCGGGTCCCAGTATGGCTGAAACTCCACCGATCTGGATTGATAGAAGAGGATTTAAAGCTAATATTACAGAGGTGTGCACAAACTGATATTCCCTTTTATAACATCTGATTTTCAGTAACAGCTATTTCAAGATACCCATGAGGAATTGCATTTTTCTGGAATACTGTTTTTTTTTTTTCAGAATTTCACAAGGCAGAGCACGTTCACATATGGCCTCGTGGTTGAGGAGATTACAGCACTTGATGAAAGGAACAATATATGTACGCATGGTTCTCGAGTATTGCCTAGTGGCGCGTTGAGCATGGATGGACCCCCCACAACCTTTAGTGGCACCGGCGTAGATCAAATGGCATTTCTACAAGGAAATATTACTCGGGACACAACAGCGTTTGTAAATGGTACACCTATTGGCGACAGGATTATAGTCCAGGTAAGTAGTTTACTGTTTACATACTATTGTTCCCAAACATAAATAGACTATGTCTTGTCGCATCAAACAAACTAAAACCACATGTTTTTAGCTTTGGACATGTATTTCAGATACTCTGAATCTGCCTTCCTATACTTCAATTTATGGGCTAGTAGTTCTTATTTGATAGCATTATATATTTATATGCAGTGTTCTCCAAAGTAATGTGAAACCTCAAAATTAGTTTTTTTTCCTGTTGCAGTGTGACCAAGGTCTCGGCATCGGAAGCAATAACCCTGTCTTCAATCGTCACCAGCTTTCCGTGACTAAGTTCATTAACCTGAATAAGCAAGAGCAAGGTGCTGGCTTGCCACCACCGGCTGTTTTGGCCCTTCATGGCCGCTACGCAGGTTGTATTGGAGATCTTCCAGCCTATGATGCTTTTGCACTTGGTGGACCTCACTCGGTTAGGGGCTATAATATGGGGGAACTGGGTGCTGCCAGGAGCGTGGTTGAGGTGCCTTAACATCCACTACAAGATTTTAACTTTCTTCCAAATTATTATGCCACAGTTTCATCATATCAGGTTCTAGGTGTGGATTTCTGTTCCCCCCCTTTCATTTAATTTATGTTGATCGTCCTTGCAGGGTGCTGTTGAGCTGAGCGTACCCATCACAATAAAGAACACTCACGCACAGGCGTATGCATTTGCTGAGCATGGCAATGACCTTGGGAGCTCAAAAGATGTGAAAGGGAACCCTACAGAGTTCTTCCGACGTGCTGGCCATGGCACCTCCTTTGGCTTTGGTGTCAAGATTGGCCCGATAAGGGCGGAGTTCACAGTTGATCTCAATGCTTTTAAGGGATCATTCTCTTTGAGATTTGGAGAGAGATTTTGATTGCTGCGGGCCTTTCATCTGTCTCCTGAGATTCATCAATTATATAGTTGAACATAGTTAAATGCTGCCGTATGATTAGATAGGTCACGCTATCTCATATTATAGTTTGATGAAATAATGTTCTAGGTCTTTTCTCAACGAAGGGAAGTTATAAAAGAGAATAATGTAAGTTGCATTTTGATCAGAAAAGAATTATCATGGTTCAAAACTGTTGCTTTGTTCATTAATCTTCACGCGTAAAGGAAAAATAAAGGACAAACTGATCCATAGTGCTAGACTTTTTTATACAATGAAGGGGGGGAAATGACAAAAATAAAGGACAAACTGACCCATAGTGCTAGACTTGTTTCACCTAATTCATCCTCGGCTGGTCTAGTTTTTTTTTTCTTCTAAAGCAATATTTGTTGTTGTATAGCATCTTTTCTCCTCTTATGTTTTGTCATAAACTTCTCGCTTCCAAATTTAACGTCTACATTTATAAATGATGTTAGTTACTCCCTCTGTTCCAAAATATAAGCATTCCTGGGTTTGGTCAAAAGTCAAACTGCTTTAACTTGGACTCACAATAACAAAAAATTAATAATACTCGATTATATATAAATGGTATTGTTAGAATTATCACGAAAATAATTATGCTAATATGTAACTTTTTATATTTAAAATATTTTAATTTTATAGATATTATTAGGTAAAATTGATGATGTTTGACAGAAAACAAACCCAAAAATGCTTATATTGTGGAACGGATGTAGTACCGTAGTCCTTGCATCCGTACAACAATTCCTAACATTATTCCTACTTCTTATACTGCAGGCCTTGTTGCTCCTGAAAGAGAAAGACAGAACAAACAAGATCCCTAACGTTATTCAATGTTCATAGTGCTTTTTTATTTCTGAGATTAACATTCATATGGTGTTAGCTAGGTCGATCACAAACGGATTAATTTTGATTGCGAACTAAACAGCTGTACCTCGCACAGAGTCACCTTGTTCTGGCTCATAATCATTTACGTACTGCAAGCTAACTATGACGGGGATTTGCAAATCAATGTGCTAAACGGCTCAGCAATGTCTCGATGAATGAATCAATCAATCGAACCATTAAACGAATCAAAGGAAAGCCCTGGTGAAGCGTTGCGTTCGAACTATAGCTGATATCTTGGAGAACAAGTTCGTCCTTGTTACGGATTCAATTTTCTGAAACTTTGTACACAATCCGGCACAATATACTTCCATATTCTCATACCCTCCCGCAGTACGTATAATCAGCAGTATATTGCCGCGATCGATGCACGGGTGCTGAACTCTCTCTCTCTTCCTTCTCACCTTATCCTCTCATCCCACGGAGCCACCGCAATGCCGTTCCTGTCATGGTTCTTCTCTGGCGGCGGCGCGGCGCGCGCGGACGAACCGAAGAAGAAGCCGCCGCCGGCGGACTGGGACGCGCACGGGTTCTCGGTCACCAGAACGCCGGTGCCGATTTCCAGGCTCGACGGCAAGAAGAGGTACAAGGTTTCTGACCTCAGCTTCGTCGACCGCCGCGCCCGTACCGGCGCCGGCGCCATCGCCGTCTCCGACGACCCCTTGTTCGACATGTCCACGCTTCGCCCCGGCGGCGTGTACACCCGGTCGCAGCTGGCCGACGAGGTCAAGGCGATGACCTCCTCGGGCATGTTCGAGAACGTCAGCGTCCAGACAAAGCCGAAGCCCGACGGCACGCTAGGCGTCACCGTGTCTTACATCGAGAACGTCTGGGGCGTCGCCGACCGGCTCAAGTGCGTCAACGTCGGGTTCATGCCGCCGGCGCCCGACGATTACGGACTCGACAAGGACATGACGGCGAGGGAGAGGATGGAGCACCAGCAGAGGCAGGAACGTGCCTACCAGCAGCGGCTTAGTGGCGCGCGGCGGTGCATATTGCCGGAGCCGGTGCGGGAGGAGCTGATCGGGATGGTGAAGAAGCAGCGGAAGGTTAGTGCTAGGTTGCTGCAGAGGCTCAGGGACCGCATCGTCAAGTGGTACCACGACGAGGGGTTTGTGTGCGCCAACGTGATCAACTTCGGCAACCTTGACACCGACGAGGTTGTGTGCGAGGTGGTGGAGGGGAGCATTACTAAGTTGGAGTACCAGTTCCAGGACAAGCTTGGTAACATCGTTGAGGGGAACACTCGCATCCCTGTCATTGACCGGGAGGTGCCCGAACAGGTAAACATATGTAATTTTGCTATCATATAAATATCATCCTAGCTCCATGGTTACCTTTCATGGTCAATTGCCGATCACTAGCTACGATCTATGGTTTTTTTGGTTAATATGAAATGAATAATGCTTGCTTCCACGCACTAAATTACAGTTTCCCACTGCAAAAAAATTCCTTGTCATGATGTTATCGTCTTGCAATCCAACCTTTTTTTTTTTAATTTGTCCCCCATTTGACACAAAACAGCTTCGACCTGGGCATATCTATAACATTGGAGCAGGGAAACAAGCTCTGAACCGTCTCAATTCTCTCGGTTTATTTTCAAATATTGAAGTATTTCCACGACCTGATAAGACGAAAGAAGGGGCTGTGGTCGTTGAAATTAAGCTCAGGGAGATGGAACCAAAGTCGGCAGAAGTGGCCACAGAGTGGAGCATCGTTCCTGGGAGTCAAGGGCGACCAACTCTTGTAATGTACCACTGATCTGCAACATTTTCTTTCTGCAGAATCTGTACTTATTGTTCTGGAGAACACTAGGAGCGTATATACACAGTCGATTCATTTCACAAATTCGTACATCTCATTGTATATTCTTTTATTTTTTTCAGGCTTCCATCCAACCTGGAGGAACTGTGTCATTTGAACACCGCAACATCGCTGGGTTAAATAGATCTTTCATTGGGTCTGTTACATCTAGCAACCTGCTCAACCCTCAGGTAAGTTAGTAGTAGTTATCTAGCTTATGTGTGTTTCATGGGTTATTCTTATTGTTATGTCTGCATTTTGCCGCGATATACTTGAACCATATCAACTGATGGAATTGAAAATTTTTCTTCTATCAACCATTTTGTCTTTTACTTGAGTATATGATTATGATCCATATTCAGTTCAGTTTTGCGTGAAATATTGAACGTGGATGATGGCCTTTATAGGTAAAAAAATCACTCTAATGTGATCAGATAGAACAAAAAAGAGCAGTCTTTTTATCACTATTTGGGAACATACAAATCTTTCCAAATGCATACGTGCTCATTCATGTTTTCTTTGGTGTATTAGGATGATCTCTCATTCAAGATAGAGTATGCCCATCCTTATCTTGATGGTGTCGAGGATCGTAGGAGAAACCGAACATTCAAAACTAGCTGCTTCAACACAAGGAAATTAAGTCCTGTCTTCGTTGCCGGTCCAACTATGGATGATGCTCCACCTGTTTGGATTGAAAGAGTTGGATTCAAAGCCAATATAACAGAGGTTTGAACAGATTGATATCAACTTTTATGGCATTTATTTTAGCAAACAGTAACTGAAGATACATTGATAACATGTTGAAACTGCATTTTGTTTTTTCAGAGCTTCACAAGGCAGAGCAAATTCACATACGGCCTCGTGGTGGAAGAAATTACAGCACGTGATGAAGATAACAATATATGCACACATGGTTCTCGTTCTCTGCCTAACGGCATCATGAGTTTGGATGGGCCTCCCACAACCTTCAGTGGTACTGGTGTAGATCGAATGGCATTTCTACAAGCTAATATAACTAGAGACAATACAGAGTTTGTCAATGGCGCAACTATTGGGGACAGATGCATATTCCAGGTATGCTAATTATATAGTATTGCTTTGAAAAGAACTATCTAAATTTTGCAAATCATCTTAGTGAAATTTTCTTGTGGTCTGCAGTTTGACCAAGGTCTTGGCATTGGAAGCAAGAATCCATTCTTCAATCGCCATCAGCTTTCAGTGACAAAGTTCATTAACCTGAATAAACGAAAGCACGGTGCTGGCAAGCCCCCGCCTGCAGTTTTGACCCTTCATGGTCGTTACGCAGGATGTGTTGGAGATCTCCCTAGTTATGACTCATTTGCACTCGGAGGACCACATTCGGTTAGGGGCTACAGTATGGGGGAACTCGGCGCTGCCAGGAATCTTCTCGAGGTGAGTATTGGTCCAATAGGCAAAGCAAAGTTTTCTTTTTAATCAAGATGTATTCCCTCCATTTTTATTTTTTTGTCGTTAGGACAAGAAATTTAGTTCAAATTTGTACTATTTTTATTTATCGTCTGTGCAGGTTGCCACTGAGCTGAGCGTTCCCATCAGTGTGAAGAACAGACACACCCAGGTGTATGCATTTGCAGAGCATGGAACTGACCTTGGGAGCTCCAAGGAAGTGAAAGGGAACCCTACAGAGTTCTTCCAGCGAGTTGGGCATGGTTCCTCGTACGGTGTTGGTGTCAAGCTAGGTGCGGTAAGGGCGGAGTATGCCATAGATCACAATGCTGGTACAGGAACCTTCTTCTTGAGATTTGGCGAACGGTTCTGAACGCCGCAATCAATCCAGCTTCTGACATTGATCAAGTCATTGATTTTGTGAAGGCTTAATGCCATTGACTCTTGAGCAAATGGCTGAGGTGTGACTGGTTGTGGATGTAACTGGATTTGTATACATCTGAAGTAGGAATCCGTTTTGATGAAATAGTTTTCTCACTTTTCTTTCAGGGCAAGGATAGAACAAAACCAGTCTCCGGGTGAAATGTCTTCTTTGTATGCAAAGTCACCTTACTAGAAAAAAAAAATGGAGCCCACAATATTTTTAAGGTTCATAAGTGTTTTCTGTCCGACCAAACTATGTTTTTTTTTTGAACGAAACTACAGCAGGGGAGACCCCTACTGTGTAGTGACCAAACTATGTAACTATCTAGTGTCACTGAACCGAAACTTGAAAGAGATGTTCCAATGTTGAATCATTATCTCTTCAGCAATTTGATTATAGAGGTAGAAAAATAATTCAAAAACCTGTCGCTTGCGCACGGGTATGAAAGGATCTTGCAATGTGTTGGCATCTTAATCATCTGCATGCGTAAAAAAACTGTTAGTCTATACTGCAGTACATAAGCTCTGTGGACAGAGGATTGTTTTTTTTTTCATGTGCAACATAAAGATACTGACAACTTAACTCCAAGCCAAGGAAGATTGCTATACGTTGCGTTCAAATATTTTGTATTTTCTGCAAAGTCAGATTTGATCAACAGCGATGTATAGTAATTTGCGAAATATCATTTGATAGCCCCTAGGCTTTTCAGATATCGGGAAACATCAAGTTGTCACATTTGCACATCATGCAAATACCATTCAATAGAAATAGAACATTACAATCTGAAATGTTTGCAGGGTTTGGTCAATCAATGTTTCTATGCTTTTTTTTATCAAAGACAAGCAGTTGACCATAAATGTTTCATATTAGAATCACATACAGAGTTAGTGCTGGCCCTGGCGGGGGGCGAGCGGGACGGCCGCCCAGGGCCCCCGAATCTGAGGGGCCCCTCCCCGTAGCATGTGTATGTAGAGGTATAAACAGATCAGGCCCATCCACCCAGATCAGCAAGACATATTCAGCAAAAAAATACCAACAGCAGGCTGCCTCTTCATGCCATGTAATCGAGGCCCGATAAAACAATCAGGTAAAACGAGCATAATACGGCAATCCGGCAATCAGGTGCAGTATACGTCTACAAATACGAACCGTCAAACCTGGGCACATCGCCAATTTTGTTTCCTAATCCTCCTTCGGCGGCGCACATCACTAGTCGCCGCACCGCAACTGCCGATCATCTATGTTCCAGATTTCCAGTTCTTCTCGCTCGGTTTCGGGCTGCTGAAGTCCATAGTCCAGTCGTCCCGGCGAGTTGCGCCAGCAGGTATGCAGGTTCACTAATCGGCTAACCCCTCCCCTATGCTAAATTGGTACTCCGTAATTGGTATGGCCTAGGTTCCTAATTGCATGATCAAACGTTCAAGCTATTTGATCGATTCTTGTTACAATTTTTAGCATGTCGTCGACTAGAAAGTATGCATCAGGGAACGAGAAAAGGGAAAAAAGAAGAGGCAAGCAGACAAGTTCTTGGAACCACACAAAGGTGCCATGGAGAAATTTGTTAAGATTACTACGAGCATTTTTGTTGCATATAGGATATTTGCCTGTGACCGTGGCATCAGCTGAAAGAAGCTTTTCAAAGTTGAAATTTTTAAACAACTAGTTAAGGTCCAAAATGTCTAAAAAAGATTGAATGGTTTAGGCACTTTGTGCATCAAGACAAATTATTGGACGAGAGTTGACGACACCATCATCACTGACTTTCCATCTAGAAATGTTCAGAGAAACTTTTAAGGTAATATGTACAATCATTTCGTATGAATATGATTTTGATATGTTATTGTTTTCATTAGTAACAACGTTTTTCTAATTAAAATACAATTTTAGTTCACAGATGGGCCCCGGCTTTAAGCTTCGTCCAGGGCCACCAAAATCACAGGACCGGCCCTGTACAGAGTACTGTTTAACAAACTGTTTCAAGTACGCTGTAAAATTACAAGTTCAAGAAAAAGAGACAGTTTTAACTAGAACGCCAAAAGAAAGAAATTTCTGGATCTTATATTCTAATTTAGAGGTAAGAAGAGTCTCATACTGGATAGAAATGCTGTTTAAAATATTTGACAGCCTAATAACACAGAGGGAAAAAATTGCCACACGTGGATGAGAAGTTGTAAATTGGGTCTGCGTAAAGGTGGCAACTGGTTTGATATCATTCTTAGTCGAGTTAAAGCATAATATATATTTGGAGCCAAGACAATGGTCTGGTGGTTTATTGTTATTTTTTCTTAAACCATGAAAATAGTACAGAGACCAACAAAGCTCAGAGGAATACAAATTTTCCCAAGTTTACAAGCTGTGGCAAATTAGTAACCACTAACCAACATAGGCAGAAAAAGGTAAAATAAAATACAACGAAGATGTTGAATTACGGGTCAACTCAAAACTACCCCTTTTTGTTATTTCTTAATTTTGTCTTCCTTCAATGTTACAAGAATCACTATTAATACAGGGAGAAGAAGGATCCTTTCCACTAGACCGTTATACCCTTAATTATACCTACTATATTTTGGTTTGTTGACTTTGGATTGCTTCATATAGCCTTTGCCGACCTTCAAGCAACGCCCCGAGCACAAGCGTGACTCCCCAATCAAAGGTGGGGCTGGGGTAACTTCCAGGTCGAAGGTGACAGCAACTCCTCCATCACCTCACTTGGCTTGTCACAGGCCTTTGTCTTAACCCAATCCCACTGCCAGAAAGAAATATTTCCAGAAATTTATGACGAAGGTTAATATTCCTGGAGAGGAAGGTGACAGCATAACTCAGGAGAAAGACGTACTGGTGTTGATGCCCATCCCCAACACGATGCATTATCTTTTCAGGGGTCTACTTAGAGGTAGAAAAATAATTCTGAAACCTGTCACTTCGACATGGTTTTATTGAAGGGATCGTACAATGTGTTGATACCCAAACCACCTGCATTTGTAAAGAAAAATAGTTAGTCTATATTGTAGAAATAAACTCGTGTGTTGATGGATGCTTGTTTTTCCAATTGCAACATAAGGATAGTATCAACATAATTCCAAGATCTAAAAAGAAACAAAAGAAGACAATAAAATCCCAGTCCATTAAAGACTGCTGTGTTGTTTTATTCAATAAATGTTTATTTTTCCAAAGTCAGATTACGGGTTTGAAGGGATCTTATTACAATGTCTTGGCACCTAAATCATATGCATTTGTAAAGAAAAATGGTTAGTCTACATTACAGACATAAACTAGTGTGTGGACGGAGGCTTGTTTTCTCCCTGTGCAACATAAGGATACTGTCAAAATAATTCTAAGGTGTCAAGAAAGACAATACAATTCCAAGCCACGAAAGACTGCTGTGTTAAATTGTAGTTTAATTGAAATATTGTATATTTTCCAAAGTGAGATTTGATCTAATGACACGAACATCTATATATTGTAATTTGCGAAATATCACTATGTAGCCCCTAGGCCTTACATATATGGAGACCGCATCATGTTGTCACATCTAAACAACTTGCAAATACCATTCAATCCAACTGTGGCACTAAACAAATTCTGAAAATGTTTGCAAGTTTGGTCAATGGGTCCGCCATAGTTTCCCCACTTTTCTCATAGACAAGCCATTGACGTTACAAGTTTTATGTTTGAACCGCATATGGCATACTTTTTAATAAACTGGTTCAAGTATGCTTAAAAGAACCAGCTCACGAAAATTAGACAGCTTGAACTAAAAAGCTGGAATTTGGTAACTCACCCCCAGGCAAGACCGCAAGAAACTTCTGGATCGTCTTATACTAATTTAGAGCAAGACGAACGTTTCATATTGTGAAGATATGGGATTTGAAACATTCGACGGCCTAACAAGATCGACAGAAAAAAAATTACCACATGTAAAGATCCCTGTAAAGGTCGCATTTGATAGGATACCGGCCTTAGTCGAGTTGAATGCAGAACATATATATGGAGCCAAAACAATGGGCTGGGGGTTTGAAAATTACCGCACGAAAGGATCCATGTAAAGGTCGCACCTGATAGGATATTTGCCTTAGTCGAGTTGAATGCAGAACATATATAACAGTGCGCTGGGAGTTTGACGTTCTTTGTTTCTTCTAAACTCGTAAAAGGGTCTAGCACAGAGACCTACCAGACAGAGGAGTACAAAGTTGAGCAATTCTACAAGATGCGGCCAATCAGTAACCACTAACCAACGTAGGAAGAAAACGAAAGGTGAAAAAGACGATAAGGGGCGACGAGTCAAGTCAACTCAAGTTTATTTTTCTATACCAACAACGGCAGTGCCATTTCAGCTTTATTAAGAGCCGATCGAGCTGGCACCATCCATCCATGTGACGGCGATGGCCAATTATTGTTTTCTGACAAGTAGGCCGGTGATGCTTGCATGTTCAATCAGGGATGATAATATCGGTTGCAAGACTTGGGCCGGTGTGCTCGGCTCGGTCGTCGGCTCGTCGTTGGTTATTGTAATCTCGGTTTGTGAACTGCTGCCAGTCTGGGGAAGGAGGCACCGTCTCTTGTATTGGTTGACGGAGGCGGATGACCCGCTAATAAAACGTGGTCTGGGCGGCCTTGTGTCTCCCAGTCTTGGTCGTCGCTCCGCATTGTCTTGGCTCGTCTCGGAGGCATCTCACAGGCCGGAGATCACATCCATCAGCCATGGGCGACGTTCCCGGAGGTATGAGACACAGGGATCCCTCTCTGTTTTTCTATCTGTTGTGTCTTGTGTGTTTCTAACCAGATCTGACAGACGTGCTAGTTAGTGCCAGATTTAACTGTGTAACAAGCTATGCCTCAGCCTGGGTATTCTCTGATTTGAGATGTACTCATGCAGGATATTTCATCGGCCGTCCGCAGCAACCGCAAGGAGGACCTGCCGTTCAAGAATCCAAGCCTGCAAACACCCAGACTCCTGGTGGTACGTCACATGCACTACGCTATTTTTTTTCCCTGCAGAACCCTGCGGTTATCATATTTGTTCGATTTTATATATAGAAATGTAATATTCCCTTTCTTGTGCATAAGACTACTTCATGGGGACGCCGCAGCAGCATCAACCACCAAAACAAGAACAATCAAGCGGTTCTAATCTGAAGAGAACAAGCTCGTCATCCAAATGGTATGACCGACAAATTTTAGATATCACATGAGCAGTTCCAATAAATTCCAAAATCCATTTCGTCGCCCAGTAGCTATGACATCTCACATCACGCCAATCTCATAATTTGCTCTTTTGCAAAGAAGTAACAATTGTTTTGCTCCACTTTGACGGATTCTGTTTACAGGTGCTGTTTCGGCGGCAGTGAGGTTCAAAACTAGATGAACCACAAGATCCACCCTGGTCGTAATTCTTTTCAACATTCAGTAATGAAATTTAAACGCGGGGACAAGTCTCGACCTGTATCTGATTTACACCTTACGTAATCTGGAACATGTTCTGTTTTTCGAGCTGGATTTCGACACCTCTTGTTTTGCTCTAACCACGAGTGCAAATTGAAGAAATTACCCATTCTAAACCATGTTTGTAATTTATTTCTTTGTCTTTAACCGAGTGTTCTAAACCATCTTTGTAATTGTCTGTGCTTGATCCTTTATGTATGATGGCGAAGTGACAGGTGGACTGTAATTTTGTGCTCTTTCTTACATACTGTGCAAATAAGTTATAAGTTCAACAAATTTCTCAAACGTTCTCATGCTCATTGGCGTATTATACACCTATTGTTGCTGTCTATTGGACTGCAACGACATGAACCATAGGTTATTCTCTTTTAAAACAAAAAAAAGAATGCTCTATGGTTCAGTAATTATGGTTATTGAATAGTAACTATGGTTCAATTCTCTATAAATTGCTTTATTATTTACCTGTAATTCTTTTACCATTTTTCCTCTTGCATTAAGCTTCGCCTTAACACACACACGCGCGCATCACACCTTGATGTGTACCTTAACTGAAATTACTGTTCTGCCAAATATGCTCTGCTTTTGTGTGGAATATCATGACCGTTTTTGTACCTTTGTTTACATGGAAAAGGTATGTTTTAAAACAACTACTAATAAAAAGAGTTACATACAATGATAATTGTTTTTCTAGTGAATCTAAGAATATATGTTAGACTTTATAAAAGTTTTTCAATATTTCATTATTTATAGTCAAAGTTTACAAAGTTTGACTTTGACCAAACCCAGAATCCTTTATATTTAGGGACACAAGGAGTACTCAACTAAGTCAACCTTCCCATCCCAAACCATTTTCTGTTGCTTCATTGGAAAAGTGTCTGCCATCCTTTAATTCTTAGAGCTCCATCCTCTCAAAGGTAACAAGATAACAAGACTGTGTTGTCATGAAGCCTCAATATCATGTGACACTTGCTATGTATATAAAAAGACAGTGAAACACTGTAATAAGAGTGTTTAGTCATAATGGTTAGAGTAAATTTCAGAAAACAATGACTATTGCATCTTAGTATCAGAAAACTACTACTTTTGAATACAATTTCAGAAAACCACCCTGCTCCACAAACTCAATGGTCCCAGCCCTGGCTGAATCTATAACCTGCTGCCCTGCTTGCTAGCAAGCCTTCCTCCATTCCTTTTTAAGCTAGTCCCAATGAGGAGTTTTATTTTGGTTTTTCTAAGAGCGTCATGTCACTTAAAGTTTTTTGAAACCACAAATTAAACAATCCCTCCATTGCATAGTTTCATTTGGTGTTTCATCGCACTTAAATCCTTTTTTTCATTGGCTGTTTATAGGATGAAATGTAATTCATATCCTCCAATGCTAGCTTCATGTCTAGGTAACCGTGCAGACCCAGTTTCATATAGATGAAACTCCTTTCACCTCTCTCTTCATAACTCTCTTCTCTTGTCATCAAATTTGGCACCTCAATTAATGAAAGTGAAACTCCCATCAGGAGTAACCTTAAGTATCATTTAAGGCTTGGGCATAGGAATTAATGAGAGATGAAAAAGTAGAATGTGCGCTTCAAAGATATGCAGTGAAGAAAAAGAGATAGAAAGAGAGCTGCGTTGAGAAGCGAGCGAGAATGACACTTAAATGGAAAAGCTGTGAGTTGCTAGAATGACACTTAAAATGGAATGAAGACAGTAGTTGGCTTGCTCGGCACCGTACGAGCGGCTTTTTTGTACTTGTTTAGTGTCCACCTACCTTTCACCAGCAGCAAGGACACCCAGTTATGACAATGTGAGACATGGTCTTTTATGCTGTTCGTTGCTTTGGAGCTTTGTATCCTGGCTTAGAACACATAGCTTACCTATAAAGAAAACATTTCAGCCAGAGTGGCAGCTATATGTGCTATGAGAGTGGATTTTGTGCGCGAGGGCACTGGTGCACCCCTTATGGGCCGTTGGATCGGGTGGTCGTCAAGATTCGCGAATAGTTAATGGCGCCATCCTGGAAGCGGTTTTCCGCCGTGAACAGTAATCCCGCGTAGGTAGTCAGGTCAGGAAGACGGAAGCTTTGAAACTTTTGGGTTCAGACTAGTTTCAAAAAGTGCGCCGGCGGCCATATGTTTTGAAACTTTCGCTTCCACAAATCGTGCGCTGGCAGAACACGCACCAAGGTGAGGCGTGGTGGAACAGTACACTCCGTCAGGCATGCAGATCGCAGGGCATGGGTGTGGCGTGTGCTCGTCGACAGGAGGTGGGTTCTCTTCGTACACCGCGGCTATAAGAAGGCTTTGGAGCCCGGCAACTTTTTCTGTGCCACATCGAAACACATACTCCCTCCGTCTCTAAAAAAGTGTCGTTGTTGATTTTTAGATATCATGTTTGACCGCTTGTCTTATTCAAAATTTTCATGCAAATATCAAAACAAATATATTATAATTAAAATATATTCAATGATAAAACAAGTTATAAAAAAATAAATAGTATTTGCATAAATTTTTTAAATAAGATGAACGGTCAAACGTGATGTCTAAAAGTCAACCGCGACAATTTTTTGAGGACGGAGCCAGTATCAAAATAGCCTGCGCCATCCTGCTGTGAATCTTATGAGCAGTGAATCCGCACGTTTCGTTGCGCCGGGCGTGTGCAGCAGGTGCAATGAGTTCGGTCCAAGGGAAACGGCACATGCGCACGTTTGCAAGGTGGAGGAACAGTACAACGTAATGATGGCCATCGACTTGCCTATTGACGTCTGCTTGTGTCTGTTGCTTCCGCGTTGCGCACCGCCCGTGAATGGATGTACAAACAAGTTCCCGCCCTAAGTGCTTACTATTTTTAAGAGGTGTTTGTTGTATGAGGTTTAAATTTTAGAGGGGTTTAAACTCTAGATAAGCTATATTAAATAAAATTTAATTACAAAACTAATTACAGAACCCTGGTTTAATTCGCGAAACGAATCTAATGAGGGTAATTAAGCCATGATTAGATGATAGTTACTGTAGCATTACTGTAGCATCACTGTACTAAAATATAGATTAATTAGGCTCGTTAGATTCGTCTCGTAAAGATGTACCTAGGTGTAAAAAGATTTTGTCATTAAACTTTATTTAATATTTTTAAATAATAAAATTCTCTTTGATGTGATGGGTCTGAAGTCTAAAGTCTAATGTAACGAATGCACCCTAAGGTTTTGTGCGACCGTATGTTCGGGTTTGTGCAAACGGGTGAATCGGAGATTGGTCTGTTCGGGTTTGTGCGACAGTATGTTCGAGTTTGTGCGGACAAGGCCGTCTACGTCCGCTATATAGGCGGAGATGAAACTCAATTAAGCCGAAAACATTACGCACCCTTTCTGTGCAAAACTAAAAAAAAAAAAACAACCCGCGCCGGCCATGTTTGTGTCCTTGGCAGTATACTGTTGAGCGCGATAATGGCGTCCCCAGTTGCAGGCGTGGCGCACAGGTCATGATGGCAACACGCGCACCGTCGTGGTCCGGTGTCCACTCTGACACGGAATTGCCGGCCCTGTGCGCCCCTTTGCAGGTTTTAGCGTTGGCAGGTGCCCTTTCTACCTTCTCCCGTCATTTAACTCCAGGGGCGAAGCCAGAGCGCGAGGGGGCCGGTGTCAGTGCACTTTGGCCAACGGGGTCAGCTCCCTTGTGAATTATGATTAACACTAATTTTCTACTGGTTTTGCCGGGAGTCATCGGTGTCAGCTGACACCGATGAGCTCACGTAGCTCCGCCCCTGTTTAACTCGGATCAACACTGATTCCTCATTTCCCCCGTTTAGCAATGCAACTCTGACATTACTACCTGCGAACCAAGACACGTGTCCTACAAGTAGCGGGGGCTCCGTTGCCCCTGTGCGTCAAGAGTAAAAACCGCTCTGTTTGCTAAGAGCATCCTCAAAGATAGAGGCGGCATTGACTCTCCACGTTATCAAAGAGTCATCTAAGAAGTAGCATAAGAGTTCATGTCAACTCTAAAGTAATGACTGGCCCTGTATGTCAGTGTCTCAATAAATATAAAAGGCTGCCTCTTGAAGAAGAGCTAGCAATCTTCTCTCTCTTTTTTTTCTTCAATAAACAAATCTAAGAGTTAGCTAAAAAGCAATCTTTAGGGACGCTCTAATTGTTTGATGGATTCAATCATCAGAAGCGCCTATTGGCCGCAATACTGCCAATCGTTATGGGACTACGGGAGAACACATGTATGCTTTGCTGTGCAACGGGCTCTGTCATACATTGTTATATCATCGTAACTTATATGGTTGATTATTTGATTAGATATTTTAACCTTTTGCTGGTCGAATGACAACAATGAACCGAACAGTGAGCTGTGGAAGATGCAGGCGCTTGATCATGTTTTCATTTTATATAAAGATATGATTGGTTGTTCGAAAAAAAAAATCCTTGCACAGCCAAGTTAATGTGAATCCAATTCACACTTAGCGAGAGAGCAGAGCTGGAAGCTGTCATGTACATGTGAAACAGGGTATCCTTATTAACTAGTTGGTACCCCACGCGTTGCCGCGGGCGAGTTGGCTATTTCATTGACATGCAAACGCTAACGGTTGGTGACCTGTTTAGACGCTAAGCTGAAACGAAATGATGGCATGCATCGATGTCATTTTTTCTGCACCACTATTTCAGAAGCTTTGTAGATCATAAGGACTATCACAATGCATCGAGAAGCAATGCGTAGTACATGCTGCTTTTTGTAGTATGCATAGAGATGGACAGATGATTCAGTCAGTCAACGTGTTAGCTCGTCCACAGACAGGCTATGGTTTTAGAGATTATCTCAGACCAAATGTTTTGATGATTACAGACTACAAAATAACCCACTGAATTATGAAGTTATGTGTCCAGTAACAAATAATATGTTTCCTCTAGCATGAAATCAATTCACGAATCACTACTGCTGCATGCGGATCAACAGGTCCAAAGGCTAGCGCCCCAATGGCTGCATCACTTTGTCCAGCGCCTTGATTCTGGCGTTCTGCAGCATCACATCCACCATTAACTGTTTATCATACAGAAAAACAACATCATGGTACACAAAGATGGTACTTGCCATTATTGATTTATTGGATAGGAATGAGGGGTCAAATTGGTCAAAGCATTTTCAATGATTTCAGAACTGCTGAATGGCTACTTGCCAGGGCTATCATGGGATGCTTTCATCAAAATGAGAAAGAAATAAAAAGTCTGCATAAGAAAAATACTATCATGGGTAGACAACTTTAAAATCAAAACAAAATACGGGCATATTAGGTAACAGCTAGACGATGAGCTGCAAGTTATACTGAACGAACTTAAACGAAAAATAATCTATACAGCACTTCGCAATACGATGTGAATTAATTAGCATCCTATTTCTAGCCCAACCTTCAAACTGGAGGAGAAATGCACATGAAGGAAAAGTTCAAAATTAGAGCACTCTGATAATAGACACAGACAAAAAGAGTTGGGGCTTTTTTATATATATCGATGGAAGTCTTTACTCGAAAACTCACGAATAGGAAGTTGCATCTGTAACTGAACTCCCAGAGAACCTAAAATCCTAGATATTTTGTAACACAACCTAATTAGCCTAGCCAATAAAAATTGTGTTCCAAATAAAATATAAGGGGGGAAAATGGTTCACGTCGGGTCTCATCTCGTACTGTGCCTCATACAACCGCATATATGACAGGTCCTAATGAGTCAGTAGCTGTATTCAACAGCTCCAAAAACTCAGGGTCAAAAGCAGAATCTCCTGCAGAAAGAACATTATGCTGAACCCACCTAATAAGGAAATAACAGCTATAATAAATCCTAAGTTGGTTGGCATGCACTGACATGTCTAACATGTCGAAGAATTATTTCTTCCCACAAATCAACTGATGCAAGACGGCTATTAACTGCAGAATAAACATTGAAAATGCAGAGAATCTTGCAGATATGCTTGGACAATAATATTGATGTTGACAAAAAGACTACTAAAATAAGTTGGAAAGCTGCAAACACAGAAGCACAGCAAGACCAGTTCTTGTTGTAGAAAACCATGCTTCCTCATGTAGCAAATGTACATGTCCATCGAAAAGGTAGTTGCATTTAACACTGATGTTCTGGTAATCTTTCCCCACTTAGTGCACAATTTTTTTGAATTGAAAAATGGAAAATAGAACGAATTAGCTAAGTGATCTGTGCTTCCCTTGCAAGTGGAGACAAACATTCGGAAGTGAGGACATTTTAATATGCTAAACTAAAACAATAAGAATACAGGGAACACCTAAACATACATAGGGTGAGAAGTCAAATATCAATTAGACAAAAGCAGTTTGCAAAGGCAGATGCTAGTTGCTACACCAAAACTTTAATTCAGTGAGGCAATACGTCAATTATGCAAGCACCATAGCTGCAGTAAGCCCAAACCTTTGGTTTAAAAATGGAGCTTGGCAACACAGGCACTGCAGTTGTTGACTAATCACCTGAGCTCTGCAAAAATGGCTGCAGAAGGGATCGACTGGGGATGGGAAGTCGAAATGCGTGAGCAGGAAACTCGTTAGCAGGGAGAAGGCAGCTGCTCGAGGGTGCGGGCGTGAGTAGCAGGGGCGGATGTGGGCGCCGAGGACGGGGAGGACAAAAACCTGCGGCGGGGGCGTATATCTACGGTGACCGGACGGCAGCAAGATGATCCGCGGATCGAATCTTGCGGCGGGTGCGGTTAGGAGATGCCGGGGATGAGGACTATGTCCTAGTTTGCCGTCGATTGGAGCGAGGATCTTTCGAAAAAAAAAAGATCTAGAGCCGAGGAACACCGGAGCTGAGGATGGATGCTGCAGAGAGGAGGCATGGTGCCGCACCGCCGACCTCCAGCACGCGGAGCCGCTCCAGCAAGGCCAGCGCCGGCGCGGTCACCAGCAACACTCCCAAAGCCTGGGCTCCTCCAGGTTCGCCACCATGCCGCTGCGGTCGAGGTGGCCGCCGTTCAGTCCTGCCTTGTCGGCGACGTCCATCCGCTGCTGGTGCACCCGCAGCGTGGTGCTCCGCGCGGCGGTGCGCCATGGAGGAGGCGAGTCAGGCGACGGTGGGGAGGAAAGAAAAATCTCTCGGGCGGCGCTGGGAGGAATCGGGAACGTTCGGGTGTGGGCGGAAACCGCTGAAGCGCTCAGATCGCGATCGAATGGCCTAGAGCACTTAAGGCGCTGTAGTTTCTACAGTAAAATGCACACGTGTCATGACAGGAGAGAACCGGGCGGTGCATCTACGAAATTAAAGAAAAGGAAGGATATGGATGATATAATATTTATTTTCGTCCTCTCGATCAGAGATGAATCACAGCCAGCCTGGCGAGAGCATCTCTCCCTATTACTAGCGTGCTGCACCAAGTGGTAACTGAAGCACGATGAAACAAAAATATTTTACGCCTTATCCCATCTAACCTTCTCCTGCGCATTTGGATCCATATCATCCTCGACCTTATGCGTGTGCTTGTTCAGCATCGAACACAAATAACTGTCCAAAACTTGGTTGTACTTGAGGTATAAATGGTCCTTTATGGTCTTTTTTGCTTGAGAGCTTTGTCTCCTGGCTTATGAACACTGACCATACTAATGAGAAAATGATTTGGGTCGGGGGCTGCGACAGGTTGGGCTATCTGTCGACGGAGACATCGCCTTTTATTGAAAGAATAACTAGTCGTAAATGTGCAACATCCGTGCTAAGTCTGAGAGTGGATTAGTTTCACCACAAAGAACCTAACCAGCTGAGCTATGCTCGCTCTACTACTCACCCCCCTTTTAGAAAAAAAAAAATTATTTGACACAGACAACGGAAGGATGTATCCTGAGCAATAAACTTTGTCACACGTCATCATGTGGTATATTATTTTGGTAAATATCTGCTTCAGCCTTGTATAGGTAGAATGACAATATTGAACCAGACATCATGCAGTTCAAGAGACGCAGTGGCTGGAGCAATTTTTCATTTTCTACAAAGATATAGTCACTATATTTATATTATGAGCAACAACTACTTAAAGTAAATTTACGTCAATTAACTTGTCTTAACGATAAGAATAGGAAACCGAAGGTAGCTGCGTTCATTGTTCTGAAAAGAAAATATTAATACGCTTGCCCTGAAACAAGAAAACAACACAACATGACAGCAGCGGACCCCACTCAATATCGAAGTGTCTCTGCTCATGTGCTGTTACGGTGCCAATTCACACTTGCCACAGCAGGGCTTGATGCTGCCATGTGAAGGTTGTGGGACGGTGGTAAACGGACCAATAGCACGGCATCGTTGTTATATTGGATTATAATAGTTTTTATTATTCCGGCCCCTCGATGAGAGCTGAATCATTGCCAGCCTGGCAAGAGCGCCTCTCTCTAATCTTCCTAGCATGCTCCTTCCTCCTACAGAATAAGTCTGGGCGGCCTCCTGTCTCCTCCATCTTGACTTCCTGGTTCGGCTCCTCGGCTGTCAGCTCGTCTCGTCACAGCCGGCGAAGGCGGCCAGCAACCCTGACCAGCCGGAGATCCGCCATGAGCAACAGTTAGCCCCTTCTCTCTCTCTCTCTCTCTCTCTCTCTCTCTCTCTCTCTCTCTGGCAGAGAAACTGGTCAACGCACTCGTGATGTATCAACTTCGTCTCTCAGAGATGAATTGGAGCTACTTAGTGGTTGATGTTCATGTCGACTTTTCAGTTCTATGTTATATCCTTAGCTTTCAATTCATTTGCTGAACGGTATAGTAACATGTTTTCTATCCGTGTCGGTACAGGAGAATACTATGTTGGCCGCCCTGAGTGCCCGCCCGAGACGAGAGATAATAAACAAGAAATAGAGGCCAGAGGCGAGTTGAATCCAGTGAGAACACAAACTTCTGGCGGTACGTGCGTGCGTTCTTCGCTGAATTAATCCATATAACTTTGATGAGTATATCGCTGACTTTTTTTACTGGAACCCAAGAATACTTTGTTGGGCGCCCCGTAGGCGAAGATTTGAATAAGAAAGTAGAAGGAGCGTCAGCAGCAGCGCCATCACTGTCACCGCCATCATCTGTTGATAAGAAAGGATTCCTAGCCAAATGGTACCCCGATTAATTTCCATATTGTTAAACTTACCTGTGCATCTTTCAACACAAACTGACTAATTTGATCGTTCTTAGTAACTAATCTATTAATAATAGATAATAAATTCGTTTGTGTCTCCGTGTTCCTTGCTGCAGTTTCCCATGCTTCGCCCCGAATGGAGCGACTGAACGATAAGATCGAGAGCACTGCCAGGAATACCTTAAGCGTTTATCGACAGATGCGAATATTAGTTGAAGCAAATTAGACGGCGGAGCTTCTATATGTATCCAAACTGCAGGTTCTGTCTCTTTGGAGCAACCTCCTGTCTTTTACTACCTAAAATTTATCATTGTTATTTGTAAGTAGAGTCGTTTGTACAACGTACATTACACGATGAGCCTATCATTTACATTCGGCCACTGCCATTTCTATTTGATAGAAATAAGGACTGTTCAATCATCCCAATAACTTATCGAATCATGTATCAGTTCATTTGTTTGTTCAGCTATCAGTGCAAAATCATCTTAATCATTAGTCGAGTTCCAATGGAGTGTTTTATTTTGTTGTTATCTAGAGTGTCATGCCATCTATAGTGTTTAAATATTGTTGGATATATGAGAAATTTTAAATTTAATTTAATTAATAAATAAGTTGTGCACAAGATAAACAGATTGAACATTAAATTAAACAAGCCTACACATGATCTAGATAAGTCCACAATGCCAGAAAACATTGCAACATCTACCATACCCTACCTTATTATCACACTAGTATGGATCACAAAAGGAAGAACATATGACAAGGATTCAGAAAACACGTACTAATCCAAAACCGAAGTTGTTGATGCACGGGAGATAGGACGGTGCAACAATCGTGCGCTCAGCAGCACCGCTAGAGAACGTTGGGGAAGTCAAGCGCTTCCTGAAAACCTTACTCACCCTCTCCTGTTTTAGAATCTTACAGGATGATTGTTCTAGAGACATGCTCTCCCAATCGGTGTTGCACGTAGACGATCAAGATTGAGTAGTCTATGTGCAGCAGCCCAGACAGGAAGAAGCGACAAACTCTAACTCGCTGATCATTAGAAAAGAACTCACGCAGATTGTGTGACCGCTGGGGGGGGGGGGGGGGGGGGGTGAATCGGGCACACAAAGAACTAATTCTTTTTGCACTTTTAGCTACTCTTTCTAACTCAACAAGTAAAACAACCTTAACCCTTATAAGGATCAAGCTAATGTGCTAGGAGCTACACGTGCTACGAGTAAGGTATACAAGAGACTAAAGAAACAACCTATCACATGAGCATATATACAAGACAAGCACACTAAGAAGGGTCCTTATGCAACCTTACAATGCTTGCACTCCACGCTAGCAAAGGGATATGGCTTCTAGCTAGATTAATATATGATAAGGGCTTACTCTATTAGCTAGAGCACAAACAATTATAGGATACTAGATATACTCAAAAAGCAATCTAACTTGCAAAACACATAGTGAAGCTCAAGCTAGCGATCAAGATATAACGAGAAAGAAGATCACTAGCAGATATCAATCAAGAGTATCAAGCTACATCAAGGTACACAAGTACATAACAAGCAAGAGCACTTCACTAGAGATAATGAGAAGCGCAAGGAAACAATCGTCAAGCAATCATATGATGAGCGCAATAGCTATTACAAGCATATAAGAGAAACAAGATAACAAGCACATGTAGTCGAAGTAAGAGTAAGAGATTGCTCAAGGGAATTACTTCCAGGCGGAGAAAATAACCTAAGCAAAGAAGGAGAAGAGCCTTGACATCGCCCCAGGACTACTTTTCTCTCCTTGCCTCTCACTCACTCACTACTACAAGAATCTCAACAGCGCTACGGTACTAGAAATGTATCCCAACTCAGGTGTGTCTAGTTCTGTCAAGGGCACCTCTATTCATAGGCTAGAATTAGGACCAGGGGGATTTATAGAGTAAGTGATGAGGCGGTGGAGTGGCCGACGCGCCAAGTTAGGCTTGCTGGCATAGTTGGGGGCCGACCGGCAATGACACTGTCGGTTGCGAATGGTGGTAAGATGGTCGATTCCTTGCTGGGGGCGGCAGAGAGGTTGAGTGGCCTTCAAGTTAAGGCCCAAAAGGCCATGTTCTAGAGTCGGTTGCTTCTTGTTTGACGGGGCATGGAATTCCATGTGTGGGTGCATTGAAGAGCTTCTAGAAGGAAAATTAGCTGCAGGGGGGACCTGAGTGGGCCTATTCCTCTATTTGCACTTATTTTCGTCCAATTTACTTCATGCGTTCCAATATCTTACCCAAACTCTTGGAAAGCCATTGGTTTATAAAAATGTTCATTTTATCATGGTTGATGATTTGTTGAATGGTGTTGGCGGTAAAATTGATTGATAAACACTGCCAATAACATCCATCATACATGTATCGTTGCAACTTATCATATACTGAATAAGTGTATCACATAGACTAAACATATCAAACAAAGATCTTAAGTGTTACAGTTTACATAATTAGGTTCCCTTTGCCAACGACGGAGAGAATATGAGAATAACTCACGTATCCTGCTACAGGCCATTGATATGGTTGTAGTTGGATGGGAGATTACAGCATGATCTGCGCAGGTGCCGATCGGCATTGAATTTTGCCGGCCGACCCTCTGTTCCTTCTAGTGATGATGATGGGACTTGGCTGCCATCGTCGCCGCAACATTCAACCCTTGGTCAAGAACTCTCTCTCATCCTTGGGTTCCTTTCCTATTATATATATATTTTTTTCTTTCTTTTTTGTCTTCTGTGTTGCACCAACTCCGACTCCAATTGAATCTTTGGGCTTCCTCCTCCGAGTGGGCTTCATGTCCACTAGTGCCGAACGGCACGGCCTCCTTCTTTTCTCCACTTCGGGTCTTCAACTGCTCTTCATCCTTAGATTGCCTGATTTCACCTATTTCCTGTACAAATCACACAAACACAGGGAAACTACAAATATGCATAGATAACGGGTTAATTGTTAGCATAAATAGGTAATTAAGATACTCAAAGCATCCTATTTGTCATGTAAATAAGGCATTGAAATGATGCCAACCAACAGAGTATAGACTCATGGGATTCAATATAAAACAAGCATGCATGTTTGCAAATGACACATTAAAAACATAAGATTAAAATGGTCAAGGACACATGCCTCAATCCGAGTGCTGTTGGGCCCTATTGTGCTCTTGTATGCCACACTCTTATGCCGTGTACACCGCTTGACCGCTGTCAATCGCAGATGTGGGTGGTACGGGCGCACAGGCTCCCGTCACGGGATGGGCTAAAGCGGCACAGCCCACAGGGCCCGCATTAAATGCAATCCAACCTCCCACTGCGAGGAGGGAGCACGGGTCTCTCGTCCCGCAGCACTCGTGAGGGACGGAATGTCCCATGTCGGTCCCCTCTCCCGACCTCCGAGGGGTTCTGTTGAGATAGGGGCGACATGCCGAGTCGAGTTGGACCTCCACGTGTCGGTGCGCAAAGGCGTAAGGAACAGGGCTTGACTCAGTTCCCCATGGGTCCCGCTCCACACGAGACAGAAGCAAGGCGAAGGGGTCGGAGTTCCCGTATGAGGGTCGAGCGAGGCGTGCACTTTCTCCTGGGCCTTCATCGTTGAGCCCTTTATCATTTTAAGAACACATACCGCCCTATCTTGCACCTAACCCGCAGATGCCTAAAAATAGGTATCCGATAGTAGCCCCCGAGTTCTGGGAGGAGTGTTTGAACTGTTCTCGGGACTTACTTCATCTAATTTGATTTTGGATGCGTCGTCCGTAGTTTGAGCTTGCCAGTGGGTGTGTGTGAGCGCACCCGCCGGGTGTAGCTCCCGAGCCTCAAAACAAGAGGTATACTTTCTTTGAGGCTTAATCTTGGTCATAGCTTGTCTCGCCTGGTTGTTCTTTGAGACTGCGCTATCGGTCATACCGCGAATGCGAACCCCCGAGCCCCCGTCTATTCCATGGGTCCGTCCAAGGACCGTTCTGTCTTTTAATTCGTCTTCCCCCACGTATCCTTGCGATAGGATAGGGGTGCCGAGACACCCATGCCATTCCTCGTTGGGTCGATGTATGGTGCTCAGTGAGCTGTTAATGGGTTTGGCCGAGTGAATCCCTGACGTGCCCTTCACGGGAACTCGATTGAGATATGCTGGGGTCGACTCCATAATCCGATGGCTCGATTCGTTTAGTTCCCGAGTCCGTTCGATCGGTCATGGTGGCTCGTCACCTTTCTTCGAGAAAAAACACAAATATATTCTCCGCTCGAACTCGGATGTAACAGACAGAGGCCCTTGACATTTTGCATGTCCGGGTGTTGTCCACTGGGACCCCCTTTCACTGCCCCTCGCTCGTGGGTGCCCAAAGCGATTGCTCGCACCCAACGTTGGTCCAGTCTTTGAACTTTTGGACCAAAAATGGGCTGTCGGGGCGTTTTCAGCCCCCTAGCCAACTTTACCTCTGAGCCCGAGTCTTTCTGGGACTGTAGGGCCTGTTCGTGTGGGGGAGAAGCCAGGGGGGGGGGGGGGGGGGCGCCCCTTGTGAACAGTCGTGACGTATTGTTCGAGGCGCCAAACTGATGAACAGTCACGTATAGTCATCACCTGCAATGCGATTAACGCGGAGGAGAGAATGGCACAAAATTGTGCGGGAATCTAGGTGATGGTTAGCCCTCCCCGCACGCCGCCTTAAATCAGAAAGTGAGAAGTTCGGGCACTCATTGCCTCCCCATTCCCATCCGCCTTTGCCGCCGTACGCGCAATCCACTGTGACCCGCCACAAATCTGCCGTGCTCCTCTGTGATTCGCCGCAACCCGCCGCCGGTCCGCACAATTTGCCGCCCTTCGTTCCTTCTTCCTTCTGCATGTGCTGCCGCCGGCCAGCCGTCGGTCAGATCTCGCCTCGTCACGCCTCACCGCCGTCCCATTCTAATGGATCCGTGGCCGCGCTCGTCGGTGATGGCCACCGCCCTGCATGGGCTCGCAAAGAAGGGGCTCCTCGTGCCGCTTACTGATGAGTGGGAGTGGATCGCGCCTGGGGGCAAGACCCGACGACAGCCGCCCGCCGGCTACGTCGTCTCCTTCACCCCGTTCCATTCACGGGGTGTCGGGACGCTGCGGCATTGGTTCCTCCACGGCCTCCTCCACTACTACAAGATCCCTTCACCACCTCAACCCAACTCGGTCCACGTCCACCACATTGCGGTCTTCGTCGCGTTGTACGATGCGTTCATGGGGATCGAGCTGCATTTTGATTTGTTTCGGGATTTCTTCCATGTCAAGCTCCACCGGAGGCTGACCAAAGACCTGGTGCATTTCCTCCAGCCTGCGGGCTGTGCGAGTTTCCGCCTCCACGGGCACAAGGAAGCGGAAGAATACATCGATGTGGCTCTGACATCGTCGAATAGCACTTGGTATTCCAAGTGGCTTTACCTGAAGAACAACAACCCCGACGCACCCCTGCTCCGTCACGTAATCCCCAATGTACTTACTAATAGTCTAGTACAAACAATAAATTTGATTCCAGAATAATTGTCTCATAATTTTCTGAGCAATCAATAAATTTGATGATTGTACAAAGAAAAGAGATGTACGTACTAATAGTCTACTACAAACACGTTTCAGCTCTAAATAGATTTCTACTGCACGGCCACTCGCCGCTTGGCACCTGATTTGTATGACCCTACTCAAAACGTAGCATATATCATACAAACAAGGCTAAAAGAACAATAAGAAAGCCATCGATAGCACTCTGTTTGCAACATCTTTTTTTTTTTTTTTTTTTTTTGATTTTTTTTTGAGATATTACACAGTACAACTCAGACACTCACAACGCACGCACACTCACCCCTATGAACGTACATACGCAAACCCTACCCCTATGAGCATCTTCGAAGACTGAGCCGGCAAATTCTCCAGATTCCCGAAGTCACCACTGGCGCCTCGTTGTCGACGGCCTCGTCGAATACCGCTGAAAGCACAAATGCCGTTAAATCCTAGAAAATTCGCTCCCACCGGGAGTCGAACCCAGGACCTCAAAGGTGCTACTCTGACAAGGTGCACAAGCTACAAAGGTTCATTATGTGAACCTAACGGGTTACACACTTAGTAGGTTGGAACATTGAGAAGCTTGCAACCGGGAGATATTGTTAGAGATATGTGCCCAAAAGACAATATGGACTGGATCATCCATATGTGATGGTCATATAGATATTGATCCACGTGGGATTACAACACTAATGGCCCTATAAACGTAGAATCCCATTAGCGGGGCCTTATAAGTTGGGGCATCGCTTGGGGCGCAGCTTAATGTAATCCACTGTCCCGCAACTCTAGTGGCAGATACCCACTGCCCTCCACTGAATCCCTAGCAATGCTGCTGGTGCTAGCCTGTGAGTCTAATGGTAATGATCCATGATTCCCTTCTCGCATGAACGCGGTCGCTAAAATTATTTTATGCTTGCTCGAGGGACCAAGCCAGATGAAGGGGAGTTGGATGGAGGCCCTACTAGTTGGTGCCAATTTCCAATGAGATAGGGAGACATGGCCACGACAATGACCACTCACACCAATTTGCGTCATTAGGAGAAGTAAAGCTGGATGATAATATATCTTAAACTCGTAGTGTTATATGTTGTATGTTAGAAAAGAGTATAATTCACTGCAATAAACCTAGTTGTACCACCATAACTGTTTTCTTGAAAGTTTATTTGGTTTTCTCTACGGGTTTTTTCATATCCGAACGCTAATCCCTAAAAAAAGTTAAAAATGGTAAGCAAATAAATCGAATCATGAATATATGGAATAGAAAGCTTTATCAGGGATACATAAATAGTTCAGTACTTCTTTTACTATGGAGTACAAATAATTATGTTTGAAGCAGCAACTCCCAGATAAATAAAAAAAATCAAATAGTTCTGGTGTGATACCAAAAGGAATTTATTCCAACAGAATGTTCATGTCTAGGAGCTTTCTTTAGTTCTCCCTGGAAATCGATGTCCTTGCAGATACCAGGTATTGGAAACTCAATGGAAATGGGAGACCTGAGATGTCACAAGTTACATTAGAACATGTAAAAAGAGTGCATTTGTTTAAATGAAAATAAAAGAGGAATTTTACAGTCTAAAACACCAGCTAGTATTCTATGAAAATAGTATATATGATGATTTTAGGTTTGTTGGTATTTCTTACGTCACAGATAAATCCGCAAGCGCACGGAATACCGTTGTAGCACTTCACCCGGGAATATTCCAAGGTATCGTATTTGTTTTCCCCAAGGAACGGAGTTATTCTACCGCAGGGCAAGTTTTACCCAAGGACAACCAAGACAACTTAGCAGCCTAGGATCGAGAGGGTGATTATATCTAGCTTATCCTAAAGGATAGACGAACTCAAGCTCTACTTGTCTACTTCGGGCGCCGGCTTAGGCCTGGTCTGCCAAGCCACTCCGACCTGTAGCTCTACTATGTACCCGAACGTGGAGGGTTCCTTTGGACGGACAGGGCTGTCACTTCCTGCCGCCTACCTCTACAAACCGTGGAGCACACAGCAAACAAAGGTAACCTCTAGCCTAGACACCACGTCTATGCCGTTGATTACTACTCTAACCTCGGCCCAAAGCTGAATTTAGAAGGCTAGAGCACCCCTTGCGGAGCGATGATCCCGTAAACAAGTATAACAGGAATTACGCCTAGAAAAGTAATAATGCTCGCTAGATAAATAATCACCACGTATAAATCACAAAGAGTGTTTACACGCCAAGGTAAAGAAATAGAACTAAACCTCCACCAAAGTGGAAGGAGTATTCCTTTCTCTCCCTTGCCCTCTCTCCTATTCTACTAGTGTACAAAAGGCTCTCAGCCTAAGGACTGGAGTGGAGCTCTATTGGAGAGTCTTGCGTCTTGTGGTGTGTGTTGAGAGGGAGGGGTGCCCCTTTATTTATAGCCTTGGAAGGTCGGCAACTTTGAGGCGGTTCCCGAGGTCGGTGACATTTAATGCAGGGGGAACCGACCTCCAGAAGTCGGTGATAAACCGCCATAAAAAGATGGGCCAGTGGGGCCTCCCTGGCAGGTCGGCCGACCTGGCCAGAGGGGGTCGGCCGACCTGGCCTGGGCCCCACTGGGCCTGGTCCTCCTCTGGCTGCTTCCTTGGCCTGTGTACTTGCCTAAACCACGTGCATTGCTTGATCTTGAAGCCTGATTCTGTGGTTTTGGGCTTTTGGACTAAGTTCTTCAGTCCGGGGAAAATCCGTCGATTGCAAAGTCCACGTTTAGTGTATGTTTTCCCTTGTTTTTGTATGGATTGCACCTGTACTTCATAATTCACCAAGACTAGTGGAATTTGTTAGAAATAAACCCTATGTCTATACTTGGTGATGGTGTTAGGTTCACAATGGTGCATAAAGTTGATGGTAAAAATGGGTCGTAAGGACCGTCAACAAGATCCCCCACACTTAGCTCTTTGCTCGTCCTCGAGTAAAGCTATGAGTGGAAATTGGGGAGGACTCATCCCTGTTGATGAATGAAACCTGCACACATGCTATTACAAGCCACACCTTTTTACCTGCGAACATGATGGTGGCTAACATGTATTCTTGGATGATTGAAGAGTGGAACGGTTCATGACTCAAATCACCTCGCTTTCATCCACTAAGTACCTTGGGGTTTTTGAAAGAGTTTTGAAAAATATAAACAACATAGCTCTTGCTCCTCTATTGATTCTCTCGGATCGCTCAAAAAGGTGTATTTTCCTTACCAAAGCATTATCTTGCCTCTTTTGTCCTACTTCTAAGGCTTGTATGTGGAGCTCAAGGTAGGGATAGAGAGGCATACTTGTATCACAAATATTGCTGAACCAAAAGAAAGGATCCACGGAGAATTCAAGTCATACAACCTTGATCAAGAAGTGCATGTGTGGATGGATGTGTGGATGTTTATAGAGGAAATTCCTTATTTGGTCCTATAAAACTTCCCGGTTCCTTATTTGGCCCAATCTAGAAAAAAGTTCCCTATATGACCCAAACCGCGATTTTGATTCCTTTTCTGGCCCTTCCGTCAAAATGAAGGGTTAACGGTGTTAAATGGGTGTTGAATTGACCATTTTACCCTTGGATTGAAAAAATTGAAAAAAATATTTTCGAAATTATTTTATTGTTTAATCATTCCAGAAAAACATAATTGTTCTAGATTTCAAAGTTGACAAAATTTCGGCATTATTTCAGCAGTATTTCGGCATTATTTCAGCAGTATTTCGGCATTATTTGAGCAGTATTTTGGCAGTATTTCGACTGTATTTCGACAGTATTTCAACACAAAATTGAAATAACAGCAATATTTCATCTATTTTTCAACATAACAGTCAATTAAAGAACACAACATGCATAGATATCAAAGTTTGACAAGTGCATACACCATGTCACATAGAGTCACATACACCGTCAATTTAAGAATATTACATAGATGTCCATTACATAGGAGACAACAAAAGAGACGCATTTGTATGAGAAATTAGATGCTAAGCCTTCTTTTGCTACGGGTACTCATTGCTGGGCTACCAGGCTGCATTTTGCTTCTTGTGCACATTGAGGGGCTGTCTAGTACGAGTTTTCGAGGCTCTTGACATAGCTCTTTCTTCTTCTTCTTCTTCGACAAGACCTTTTTTGCCTTAGCCTTCACAGGTTCATCTATTTGTTTAGCCTTCCCATTGGGTGTTGACTCGGGCTGATTTGAGCCACTTCTTGACCTTCAATTCAGCACATATGGCATCAATGTGATATGAAGTAAAAAATGGCAGCAATGATGTGTGATTCAAAATAAAGTTTCAGATTGCAAAATAGTACCTTTTCGATCCTCCTGAGTTCGAGTTATTATGTTGCACCTTTTTCTTACTTGTGATCTCTAAGGATTGGCTGTAACGTAAAGGAATACATGGTCAAATAAAGTTTCAGTTTGTGATTCATGGTAATGTGCAATTTAGAGAGGTAAATAACTACTAGGAATTACCTATTAGATGGTTCCGGTGTAGAATCAGCATGTTTCCTCTTTTTCTTAGTTGTTGTTTCAGCTATGGTTTCAATGGTTTGACTAGGTTCACAAAGCAAGAACTTAGAATACATAATAGTATGAAGTAACCATGAAAAGTAAGTAAGAAATTGCAAACCTTGGTGGAAAAGACATGCTGGTTTGTGGTGCATCATTATCAAATGGCATAATGGAACTGCTAGCTTCTTTGGCTTTCTTTGTCCTCTTCTTTGGTGTACCTCTACAAGAATCAAAAGTTGTGTTATTGAGGGACAATTATCATCGAAAATATAGTAAGATTAGGCACTTTAATACCTTATAGCTTTCATAGCAGCAATGTCTTCCGGATTACCCTTCTTGCAATTATGCCAATGATGTCCATAGTCGAAACAAATAGGGCATTGGTGCTGGCCACCAGTCCCTTTTTTCCCTTTGTTGCCTTTGAACCTTTCGGTTTTAGGCCTACCAGCTACAGCTTTTAATAAGGGTGGGTGCATGAAAAAGCCATGGGTCGGTTTTGGCCACTGGGTTTTATCAGGCATAGCTGGGATAAGCTGACTATATGCAACTCTAAATTTCTCAATGGAGTAATACAAGTTAACATATTTTTCTATAGGTTCATGGCTAAGTGATGTGATAAAAGCTAGTGCATGGTCACAGGGAATACCAGAAACTTGCCATTGTCTACAAGAACATGTCCTGTCATGTAGATTGACCACAAACCGAAAGCCACTTCCCCCCATTGCAGTTACTTCAGCCACTTCTTCTGAGCATTCTTCAACTTCCAAATTCAATTCTCTGCTTCTCTCATTCAATGACTTGATTATATGGGGCAAAATCAAGCCATCAAGTTTCTTTGAGATTTTTCTTCTTTGATTCCACTTGGTCATAAGTAATTGCCTCAGCTTGTCCATGAAATCATCTAAGTTCATTGCCTTGTGTAGCTTAATCCAATTGTTAAAGCACTCTGCAAGGTTGTTGGTCACATAATCCACCTTACAAATGGTTGAGAATTGGCTCCTTGTCCAAAGCTTTTGGTGGGATTTTCTTAGATAATTTGTAGCAGCAGGCTTTGCACTCTCCATTGCAGCCCAATGTTTCTCAAAGACATATGGATTCCATGAGTAAGCTGCTGCCCATAGGTGGTCATCAAACACCTTCCCATGGTATCTCTTCTTGAAGTTGTTAACCAAATGAAACATACATTCCCTATGTTCAGCCGATGGAAATACTTCACTCACCCCTGCCATCACAGCCTGTCCAGCATCAGTGCATATGGTCAACCCCCTTGGTGATCCTATGGCTTCCTTAAGCTGACTCATGAACCAAATCCAGTTGTCATTAGTTTCAGAATCAAAAACTCCAAAACAAACAGGATACATCCAATTATGGCCATCAACAGCTACAGCAGTTGCCAGTTGTCCCTTGTACTTGCCTGTCAAGAAGGTGCTATCTATTGCTAGATACGGCCTGCAACCACCAAGGAACCCCTCTATGCAAGGTTTCAATGCAAAAAAGAATCTTCTAAATCTAATCTTCCCATTAATTATGTGATGGTCAATAATCAGTAAGCTGCCTGGACAACAACTCTCAACTTGTGCTTTAAACCTAAAAAGGTTGTCAAAACTGCTATCCCAATCACCAAAGAGTTGTCTCATTGCAAGCTCCTTACCCATATACACTCGCTTGTAGTTGATGTGAACCTTGTGATGTTCTTTCAGCTTCTGTTGTAACACCTTCGCCCGTACAGTTGGATCTGCTATGATAAAGTCCTTCACATTTTCAGCTATCCAATGTTTGGTTGCATTCTTCACCTTCTTTTTCCTTCTTGTACTAGAACAGTCATGAGCACAAGGTTTTTTTTTGACCTGCAAAGTAAAAAGAGAAAAAAAAAATCATTAGTTTCCACAAATGAAACACAAAGAAATAATTTATCAATGACACATGTAACCATAACTACCTGCACGGTGCAACCATCCGCTGTGGTTGATGCATATAACCACCATGGACATTTATCAGCCTTCTTCCTTGAACAATATGCCCTGAACCTATTTGGTCCACTTTTTGCAGTGTTAAACTCAAATTGATGCTTGATTGCATGCTGAGACATGGCCAACTTAAACGCCTTCATGTTTGGATAAGTTGAGCCAACCTCCATTGGAGGATCCAACGGGTCATATTCTACATTTGGAGCATGATTTTCCTCAATACATGCCACCTCCTGAGCACCATCTTCTTCAGCCCCATCTTCACTGTCATCTCCATGCTCACTCTCATCCCCCTCCTCACTGTCACCTCCATGTTCACTGTCATCCCCCTCCTCACTGTCATCCCCCTCCTCATTGTCACTAGGTGCATAGGCGGGGTCCTTCTCTTTTTCCATAGAAGAAGGTATCACCTGTAAAGCATTAACAGGTTCATGGTGTGGTGCCATCTGTAAATACATACCCTCCTCATCAACACCTACATGTTCATTCTCTGGCAATGGATTTCTAAGGTAATCATCATGTTCGTTCTCTTCTATTGGAAGGTCATCGATCTCAAATTCCCACTCACAAATTGGCTCATATGGATCAGAAGGACCACGGTATACAATGAACATGATGACAACCTTTGTCTTCAAATTCTTAGTAAACATAGCCATCAACTCTTGATCAGATTTTATTTCCGGAAAGGTTTTTGTTGCTTCATCATAATATTGAACATGTGGTACTTCCAAATAACCTGGAGGGAACTCATCTACCACTGATTTAACCAAGTCACTGAAATTTGTCAAGTCTGAATCAACAACCTTCTCAAAGCCAAAACATCTGCCACTCCTTGTCTTCTTACCATTGCTAACTACTTTCATTTTCAACAAGAAACTTGTATTTGGATCCAACCTGTTATTCAAAATCAAATGGATTCTAACATTTAATCACTGTTATTGGAACTAGCATTGTAACCTAATCCTAAAGAAATTGACAGCTAACCCTAGAGAAACAGAGAACTTACCCGGCGTCCTGTGCAGCCTCGGCGGGGCTGCGCCCGGTGGCCAGCGGGGTCACGCCCGGCCCCGTCCCGTCGGCGCTCGACCCGGTGGCCAGCGGGGTCACGCCCGGCCCCGTCCCGTCGGCGCTCGACCCGGTGGCCAGCGGGGTCACGCCCGGCCCCGTCCCGTCGGCGCTCGACCCGAGCCCGCCCGCGCCCGAGGCGAGCCCGGCCGTGCCGCCAACCCTAGCAGCCGCGCGCGGGGTGGCGCCGCCAGGGACGGCGACGGCGTCGGCCTCTTCAATCCGGGCGACCTCGGCTCCTTCGATTCGATCAGGGGGACGGCCAGGATCCGGTGCAGCGCATCCCGCCTCCATTGCTCCGCTCCGGCGCGGCGGAGGCAGTCGCCTGTTTCGATTCGGCGCTCGGGTACGGGAGAACGGGGTCGCGCTCGGGTACGGGAGAACCAGGGAACGATTCGGCCTGGTGTTTCGTATTTGGTAAGGGCAGTGTGGTCATTTTCCATCGTTGGCTAGAGGGATTTCACGGTACAATGTAACGGATCTGACGGATGGGCCGAAAAAGGAACGAAAATTACAGGTTGGGTCATATAAGGAACTTTTTTTCAATTTAGGCCAAGAAAAGAACCGGGAAGTTTTATAGGGCCAAATAAGGAATTTCCTCATGTTTATATGTGACGACTCCTTTATCGGATTTTACCTCTCTTGTTTTGTATTTCCGAGACATGGCTATCATTTTTCTTTCTTTTCTTCTCTTTTCATGCTCTATGTGTGAGCATTTTTCTTTTTCTTTGTTTTGCTCATCTTTTTGTGAGCCTTCTTTTTCTTTTGCATAGCCATGTCCCTCTTTTTTCTTGTTTGAGAGAGAGGTAAAATGGGATAAATGTGAGGAGTGTCTTTATTTAGATGGGTGGATGTGCTAACTCCCGGTGTAGGAGTTTTAGCATTTTTTTGGTGGATCGTGTACGTGATCTTGATCAAGAGAGCATGACAAGTATCTCATTAGGGTCACAAAATTTTGGAAAAACTCATTGCAACACAAGCAGCATATGTGTGTAAGTTTGAAAATTGTGATCAACATATGGCATTGGTAGGAAATCATATACCAAAAGAGGAGCAGCGAGCCATGCTATTTTAACTTTTTGAAATAAAATTCCCAAGGACTTTGTAGATTGAGCAAAAGATCATTTCATCAAACCATATCACACTTGCCAATTATCTAGAAAAACATGGGTTCCTATGGATAGGTTGTTCACAAGCAAGTGGTGATGAAGCGAGTAATAACAAGTGTGCGAGTTCATGTTGAGAACAAAAAGGGAGAGTATTGGGATTCATAAGGATGTGCTAAAAAGAAATTTTCCCAAGTTTTAATTGGTCAAGTTTTATTTCTGTATCTCAGAATGAACTTGACAGGTATGGTAGACAAAAAGGGAGTGTGGGAAACAAACTTAAGTAGCACGGGAAAGCAGAGGCCCAGTGGGACCCACCAGGGGTCGGCCGACCTGGTCAGGTGGGGTCGGCCGACCTGGTGTGGCCCCTGCTGGTGCCTAAATTTTTCACAATTGTTGGTGTCATCCTTCCCGTGATGGTTCTGAGTGATTTGCTCGAGTTTGTTTCTGTTTTCGCGATGTATCCCCCCCACACTTGCCTTTTTGCCTGTTTCCTTCAAAATAGACAAAAATATTGGGAAACACAAATTGCTCTACCGGTATGCAAGCCCGGGGAGCACTAATTTGATTGAATTTAGAAACAAATATGAAGGCGCATTACAAACTTGATGAGGGAATTAAAAAAAAAATGATGAAAGGAAATGTAATTAAACTAAGTAAATGCGCCATGGGAAAATGATGATTGCGGGAGGTTTTAGTCGTAGAACTTTTCTTCCTTTCCCGCGCTCTTGAAAAGACGCTTCATCTTTGAGTTGGTGCTGTGGCGATGGTCATCATGGGCATCTCGTATTTCAGCAAGAGCGTCTTTCATCTCCGCCACTTTATCGCTTAGGCGTTCATGAGCGTCGCGGAGATCATTATGTTTAGCGAGGAGACGTTGATAGGGACTCTTTTTCGGGGTCCTTTCCTCCTCACTCTCATACATCCCCCCTGCCCTCTTGATGGGAGGAGGAGGGATATGCCTTTTCACCTTCTTGGGTGGAGTGGTGCTTATGGATTCGAGGGCGCCTCGCTTCTCCGCCGAAGTGAGTGGTGGGTGGAGTTGCTTTCCACCACCACGAATTCCCTTGATCTTGAACCGAATGCCCGCCTTCTTGGAGGGGCTAGGCAGGTTGAGCCCCTCATATTGGTGATGCACCATGTCTCCATTCCTTGCGACGAGGGTGCCGACATACTTCTCCCCTGGACGGAGAGAGCCTTCGGCCTCATCGTGACTTGGCTTCTTGGGGATGGTTTTCCCCTTGCCGTAGCGTGGTGGTGCACTAGCGGGAAGGTTTTTACAGGGGCCTTTTGCTGGTGGTGGTGGTGGTGTGATGGTGAGAGGTGCTTCTTTGACGCTCATGGCTTTCTCACGGGTTGGAGTGACGGGATCAAGGATGTTTTCAAGGTCAAAGAAGCGGCAAAGCTCACTAGTGGTAGCGGGGACGTCAAAGCGCGGGATGCTGCTATCCATGGTGGTGGCAAAGGTTTCTTTGGGCGAAAAGACAATGGTGGAAGAGAGGTGCAAGTGAAAAAGGGTGGAAATCACCTTTATTTATATAGAAAACTATGGAAAGAATTAATTCTGATTTTTCCGCAGCGGAGCAAGAGCTAAATCAGTGGGATTTGAGTATGTGAACGTTGGAGCAGAGTGTGAGAGAAAAATGGGACCGTTGGGGCTCCCACAGGGGTCGCCCGACCTGAGAAAGGGGGGTCGGCCGACCTGCTGTGGGCCCCTCTGGCCACCTTCTTTTTCTGGCTAGTTTCTTGCTATATTTATTCAAAGGAAAGTGCTACTACGGGTGATAAAACAAATCAGAGGATATCATGATAAAGATTCTAAATTAATCAAGTGCATGACATCAAACTCTTTAGTCGTATCGGGTTCAAAATAAATTTTTAGACGCTGGCCATTTACCTTGAATACTTTACCTTCGTCGTCTTGGAGTGTGATTGCTCCGTGTGGCGAAGTTTCAATAACCGTGTATGGCCCGTCCCATTTGCTTCTTAATTTTCCGTGCCCGAATAGTTTCACCCGTGAGTTAAATAGCAAGACTTTGTCTCCAACTTTGAATTCTTTTACTCTTATTCTTTTATCGTGCCACTGCTTAGTCCTCTCCTTATAAATGGCTGAGTTGTGGTAAGCTTTGTCTCTCTATTCTTCCAACTCAGCTATCTCCATTTTTCTCTTTCATTCGGCACTTCGAAGGTCCATATTCCATTTTCTAATGGCCCAATATGCTCGATGTTCCAACTCGATGGGTAAATGGCATGTTTTTCCATATACGAGTTGGTATGGTGACATGCCTATGGGTGTCTTGTATGCTGTCCGGTATGCCCATAGTGCGTCGGGTAGCTTGCTTTTCCATGACTTCCCCATTTCTAACACGGTCTTTTGCAGGATCCGTTTGATTTGCTTGTTTGAAGTCTCGGCCTGCCCACTTGTTTGAGGATGGTATGGAGTGGCTATGTTGTGTCGTGCTCCAAGTTCTCTAAGGAAGCTTCGGAAGGTCTTATCAATGAAATGAGACCCTCCGTCGCTTATCACTAGTCTCGGTGTTCCAAATCTTGGGAAGATAATCTCGTGGAACATCCGGCGAGCGTGCTTGGAGTCGGCAGCTCGGCATGGCATTGCCTCTACCCATTTGGACACGTAGTCGACTGCCACCAAGATGTATTCACAGTCTTGTGACTTGGGGAATGGCCCCATGAAGTCGATGCTCCATACGTCGAAGAGTTCGACTTGTAAATTGAAGTTGAGGGGCATTGCATCCCTTGCCGTGATGCCTCCAAATCTTTGACATTGTGGGCATCGTCTGACGAATTCTTTTGTGTCTTCGTACATTGTTGGCCAAAAGAAACCACTTTGCCATATCTTGGCCTGAGTACGAAACACTCCATGGTGTCCCACGTATGGAGCTGCATGACATTTCTCGATGATTTGTGTGCTCTCGGGTGTCGGCACACATCTTCTGAGCAGTCCATCGGCGCAAACACGGTAAAGGAAGGGCTCACTCCAAAGGTGACGACGACTCTCATAGATGAGTCGTCTCTTGTTTTCTCCCGGTGGTACGTACCCCGTTACTATGAAGTTCACAATGTCGGCGTACCACGGATGTGAGTCCTTGACGTGGAGTAGCATGTCGTCGCGCAAGAAGTCATTGATGGGTAATTCCTGCGGGTTAGTGAATTGCATGCGCGACAAATGATCCGCTACAGAATTTTCTACTCCTTTCTTATCACGAATTTCTAAATCAAACTCTTGGAGCAGAAGAATCCATCTTATCAAACGGGGTTTAGCATCTTTCTTAGAGAGCAGAAATTTCAAAGCAGCATGATCGGTGTAAACGATAACTTTTGCTTCAGTTAAGTAAGATCTAAACTTATCAAAAGCAAAAACAACAGCAAGGAGCTCTTTTTCAGTGGTAGTATAATTCAACTGAGCTCCAGACAGAGTTTTGCTAGCATAAGAAATTGCATGATGCTTCTTATCTCTAGTTTGACCAAGAACAGCCCCCACAGCAAAGTCGCTAGCATCACACATAATTTCAAACGGAAGCGTCCAATCAGGGGGTTGGATGATTGGAGCGGAGATGAGTGCATTTTTGAGAGTATTGAAAGCATTCATGCATTCATCAGTGAAATTAAAGGGTGCATCTTTTGCAAGCAAATTTGTAAGGGGTCTAGCAATTTGAGAGAAATCTTTGATAAAACGGCGATAGAACCCCGCATGTCCAAGAAAACTGCGAACACCCTTAATATTAACGGGAGGTGGAAGCTTTTCTATAACTTCTAATTTCGCCTTGTCCACCTCTATCCCTCTTTCAGAAATCAAGTGCCCAAGGACTATGCCTTCTCTAACCATAAAGTGGCATTTCTCCCAATTGAGCACTAAGTCCTTTTCTTGACAACGTTGCAAGACTTTGTCTAAATTTTCTAAACAATGATCGAAGGTTTTCCCATAGACAGAGAAATCATCCATAAAAACCTCCATAATCTCTTCGATCATGTCACAAAAGATAGACATCATGCATCGTTGAAAAGAAGCAGGCGCATTACATAGCCCAAAAGACATTCGACGATAAGCATAAGTTCCGTAAGGGCATGTAAAAGTCGTCTTACTCTGATCGTCGGGATGGATGGGAATTTGATGATATCCCGAATACCCATCAAGGAAACAAAAGAAAGAATGATTTGCCAGCCGTTCCAACATCTCATCGATGAAGGGCAGTGGAGAATGATCTTTCTTTGTAGCCTTGTTAAGTTTTCGGTAATCAATGCACATTCTCCATCCCGTGACGGTTCGTTGAGGGATCAATTCGTCCTTGTCGTTATGAACGACCGTCATTCCTCCCTTCTTGGGCACAACCTGCACTGGGCTCACCCACTCGCTGTGTGGAACAGGATAGATAATACCAGCATGCAAAAGTTTCAAGACCTCTTTCTTAACGACTTCCCTCATTGCATTGTTCAACCTCCGTTGAGGTTCCCTAGAAGGTGTGCTATCGGGATCTATGGGAATGCGATGGGTGCAAAGAGCAGGGCTGATTCCCTTGAGGTCTCCTAGCGAGTAGCCAAGAACGGAGCGACGTTTCTCTAACACGGCTAAGAGTTTAGCGGTTTCTTCCTCCGAAAGCTTGTCACTTATGATGACAGGCGTTTCGGGGTTTCCGTGAAGAAAAGCGTAGCGTAAGCCCGGTGGGAGTGCTTTGAGTTCTATGGGCGGTGGCGGCGAGGCTAAGGTTTCGGGCAGCTCAAAGGTTTCTTCCGAACCGTCTTCTTCTAAAACAAAATTGAGAGCATCTTCTTCCAAGGACGATTCGGGGGTTTCATGAAGAAAAACTGCCATAACTTCCTCTATGCAATCGTCTACTTCAGGGGACTCCTCGGCAAAAGTATTTAGCGTATGAACGATAGGGATAGAAAAAGGTTCCTTGCCGAGGGTGAAGTCAAGGGTTCCAGAAGGCGATATTTTTAAGAAAAGCTTTTCTATGGGATGGCCTACAAGAACATCAAAATCCAAGACCCCGAAGACGTGAAAATCCAGCGATACTGCGGCATCATCGTGCTTAATGCAGACGTCTCTAACGATCCCCAAACCCTCAAAGAAGTGCCCCAGAGAGGTTCTAAGGAGTTTGCTAGTGGGTGCCCAAACTTCGTTCCCAAACATGGTTAAAGCAAAAGATTCGGACATGATGTTGGCACCCACTAAAGGATTATAGAGAACATCTACCTTTGATCCCCGAATTGAGCTTTGAATGGTTGAGGTAGGATGTTCAAAACGAATAGTATCGGAAGAAAGCTCATTTTCTCTCAACCATTCATCGCTTATGATCGATGTCAACTCCCGAATGGTTTTCAAAAGAAAATCTTTTTCTAAAGGTTCGGGGGTTGGTGCAGGGAGTTTCGGTCTCTTTTGACAAGAGTAGTTCGAGGAGTCTCCAAAATTTTCAAAAATTTCTTCCTCGAACTTGACGGATACCCAAATCAGGGTATCCTGATCTAGGATACTTAATCCTGCTAACCGTCTCAGCTTAATTATGTAGGGCCCACAGGAACAGGTGCACGACAACAGAGCGCTCGAGGGGCCCACGGCCGACCCCGAGGGCACATACAAGTTCCGCCTCGCCCGACCCCCAGTCGGGCGGGCCCACGACTTCCGCCCCGCCCGACCCCGAGTCGGGTGGGGTCCACGGACTCCGCCTCGCCCGACCCCCAGTCGGGCGGGCCCATGACTTCCGCCCCGCCCGACCCCGAGTCGGGTGGGGTCCACGGACTCCGCCTCGCCCGACCTCCAGTCGGGCGGGCCCCGAACTCCGCCTCGCCCGACTCCCAGTCGGGCGGGCCCACAAGCCGCGCTTCGCCCGACCCCGAGTTGGGAGACTTCGTCGAGAAGATTTTCCTCTGGCAAGGAGGACAGGCATTTACGACGAGTAGCTGGGGAGCCTTAACTCTACCCAGCAACTCATATACTTGCAGGCACGCGATCTGACCTGCACAGTGACACCCGTCCCATCTCGCGGTGCCGCCTGACACCTCGAGTACAGCAGCGGGATGGCTACGACATCATCATCACCCTGAACAGGGACGAAGACCGGACCGGCGACAAGACGGCCGCGACAGTCTGGGTTGACATCTCGACCACCTGCCCGGCGACCGGGCTGACAGGACGCCGCCTGACTAGGGCCACAGTAGCAGCTAGGGATCAGACTAGTGCGGCGTGTAGCCGCGCTGCCCACAACTCGAAAGCCCCGTTCCCATTTGTAAACCGGCTCACTCCTTGACTATAAAAGGAGAGCTGGGTGCATGAGGAGGGGGGATCCCCGGAAAGATACAACACACACAGACATAGAAATACACACGAAGAGGCTTGGAGTCTTTCTCCTCCCTCGTCAACACTTGTAGCTCCCCTCTGCAAGTCGAAACACGAACCACCCACGAACTGGACGTAGGGCATCGATTGCCTGAACCAGTATAAACCTTGCCTCTCTCGCAAAACCCTCACCATCATAGAAGATTGTCAGGCGCCGTAGTTACAAATTTACTTGTCGGCCGGTTTCTTAACACCGACAGTTGGCGCGCCAGGTAGGGGACCTCAGCGCGTTTGACATCTTCAATTGATGGCGAGCCACGACATCGATTGGTCTCCGGGCGCTCTCGTGTACTTCGGGAGCCTGGAGTTCATCGTGGTCCGGGATGGGGGGCTTTCGCGCGTCGAACCGCCGGCACCCCCACAAAGGGCCCTCACCCTCGCCATGTCCGCGAGCGCGGAGCTCGTGGGTATGGCGGAGTACGACTACGACAGCGACGAGGATGACCTCCTCGACTACGACTCCGACGCCGGCAGTCACCATCCTTCGCGCGAGTGCATGGTGGTGGAAGCCGGTGGAGGTAGCCGCCGCAACGTTCACGAAGTGGCGGCGCAGCCAGACCCTGCAGCGGCCGCGACGACGGCGGACGCCGGAGCGGCCGCAGAAGCCGCGCCCCTGCTTGTGACACAGGCGCAGCATGAAACCCCTCCGGCGAGCGCCGACCTCCGGGAGGGCGATGACCTGGAGCGTCTGCTCCAACGCCAACACGAGCTCGCAGAGGCCGCGCGGCGGCTCAAGGAGGAACGCGAGCGGCTCGAACACGAGGTGGCGCAGCGCCAGGCCTTGCGCGAACGCGTGCGTGCCCATGGGCGCGAAGCCCGGCAGCGGATTCTGGCCGAGGCGGGCAACCTCGTGCCCAGATACACCAGGCCCAGCCAGAATGTCGCCGCGGCTGCGACACTTTTGCGCGCGCTCCCGCAACCGTCCAACGAGGACCAGCGAAGAATCCAGGGGGAGCTCAAGGACCTCCTGGACTTGGCGGCGGTGCAGCAGGCCGAGCGCGAGCAAAGCTCCGCTGCACGGCGGTGGGAATCCAGCGTTTCCTACCGCACGCCAAGCAAGCCGCGGCCACAACCCGAAAGTTCCGTCCACCAAACCCCCGAGCAAAGTGGGACTGGGGACGCGCCGCCGGTCCATCAGCGGATCGGCAGGATCCGCGACGCCCGCGACATTCTGCGGGCAAGGCGCCGCGAGCAAGGGCGAGGTCCACGGTGCGAAACCGAGGACTTTGTCTACGCTCCGCAGCGTGGCGGGAGATTTGACCCGGAGGAAGACAAGCCTCGGGCTCCGGTCCCGGCCGGCCCACGGGCTTTTGGCCGCGCCATCTTGCGGGCTCCCGTCCCCCAGCGGTTTCGGCCGCCCAGCAATATCACGAAGTACAACGGGGAGACGAATCCCGCGTTGTTGCTGGAAGACTACCGCCTGGCGTGCCAGGCCGGCGGTGCCACCGACGAACGGTTCATTATCCGCAACCTCCCCCTCTTCCTGGCCGACTCGGCCAGGACGTGGCTCGAGCATCTCCCGGAGGGCTCAATCCAGGATTGGGTTGACCTCCAGGAGGTGTTCATCGGCAACTTCCAGGGCACGTACGCGCGCCCGGGGAACCCGTGGGACCTTCGGAACTGCCGACAGGGCGCCGACGAGTCCCTGAGGGACTACATCAAGCGGTTCTCCAGGCAATGCAACGCGTTGCCCAATCTCGCTGACGCCAAGGTGATCTCCGCGTTCATAGCGGGCACCAGCAACGAAGGGCTCGTTCATGAGCTCGGCCGCAAGAGCCCGCGCTCCATCAAGGAGCTGCTCGACGTGGCCACCAGCTACGCCTCCGGTGAGGATGCGGTCGATGCCCTCCTTCACCGGACTAAAGGCAAGGCAAAGCGGAACGAGAGTTCCGGTGCGGGTCCGTCCGCCCCGCACGACAAGAAGCAAAAGCAGAAGAAGAAGAAGGGCGGCGATCAGCAATGCCGCAATGACGCACTCGTCGCGGCCGTCGAGCGTAAGCAGAAGAAGCCGGCCGTCGACAACGACGTCAAGAACCAGCATTTCGAAAAGATGCTGGAAGCGCCGTGCCCCAACCACGCCTACCCCGTCAAGCACGCCCTCAAGGATTGCGGGCTCATGCTGAAGTTCCTGGGCGCGAAGGCAAAGAAGTCCGACCCCAAGGATTCTGACCCTGGGGATGACGGGAAGGACGACAAGGAGGCGGACGGTGGGTTTCCGAAAACCACCGGCTGCCTCATGATTTTCGGAGGCGAAGGAGTCAGCTCCTCCAAGCGGCGCCAGAAGCTGGAGCGCCGAGAGGTGTACGCCGCCGAGCCGGCGACTCCGGCCTTCCTCAAGTGGTCCGAGGCGGCCATCACCTTCGCGCGCACCCACCGGTAGGAGTAGTACGAAAATACCCTCGGAAAGACAACGACAAGCCTCGACGGCGACCACGACCCCCGGCCGCCGCCCAGGCTCGGGGGCTACTGACGGATACCCAAATCAGGGTATCCTGATCTAGGATACTTAATCCTGCTAACCGTCTCAGCTTAATTATGTAGGGCCCACAGGAACAGGTGCACGACAACAGAGCGCTCGAGGGGCCCACGGCCGACCCCGAGGGCACATACAAGTTCCGCCTCGCCCGACCCCCAGTCGGGCGGGCCCACGACTTCCGCCCCGCCCGACCCCGAGTCGGGTGGGGTCCACGGACTCCGCCTCGCCCGACCCCCAGTCGGGCGGGCCCATGACTTCCGCCCCGCCCGACCCCGAGTCGGGTGGGGTCCACGGACTCCGCCTCGCCCGACCTCCAGTCGGGCGGGCCCCGAACTCCGCCTCGCCCGACTCCCAGTCGGGCGGGCCCACAAGCCGCGCTTCGCCCGACCCCGAGTTGGGAGACTTCGTCGAGAAGATTTTCCTCTGGCAAGGAGGACAGGCATTTACGACGAGTAGCTGGGGAGCCTTAACTCTACCCAGCAACTCATATACTTGCAGGCACGCGATCTGACCTGCACAGTGACACCCGTCCCATCTCGCGGCGCCGCCTGACACCTCGAGTACAGCAGCAGGATGGCTACGACATCATCATCACCCTGAACAGGGACGAAGACCGGACCGGCGACAAGACGGCCGCGACAGTCTGGGTTGACATCTCGACCACCTGCCCGGCGACCGGGCTGACAGGACGCCGCCTGACTAGGGCCACAGTAGCAGCTAGGGATCAGACTAGTGCGGCGTGTAGCCGCGCTGCCCACAACTCGAAAGCCCCGTTCCCATTTGTAAACCGGCTCACTCCTTGACTATAAAAGGAGAGCTGGGTGCATGAGGAGGGGGGATCCCCGGAAAGATACAACACACACAGACATAGAAATACACACGAAGAGGCTTGGAGTCTTTCTCCTCCCTCGTCAACACTTGTAGCTCCCCTCTGCAAGTCGAAACACGAACCACCCACGAACTGGACGTAGGGCATCGATTGCCTGAACCAGTATAAACCTTGCCTCTCTCGCAAAACCCTCACCATCATAGAAGATTGTCAGGCGCCGTAGTTACAAATTTACTTGTCGGCCGGTTTCTTAACACCGACAGAACTAAACGGGAACTCAAGAGGTTCATCATCCTCTATCATTGTTTTTGTGTTAGATGGGGACTCGATTGTTGGGTCTACCATTGTAGGCACCAATTGTTGTGTTTCTTGCACAACGAGTTCCTCATCTTTTGACTCCGGCTCACCTAGTAAATCAGCGGAAAAAGGAGTGTTTTCCACAATGCGATCCAAAAGTTCGTGTGCTTCCGCTATGGTCTTATGAGTAAAAGATCCACCAGCGGCCGTGTCAAGATAAAGTGCGGTATCGCTGCTCAATCCCGAATAAAAATGTTGTAATAAAACGGGTTCGGGGAGCAACAATTCTGGTCCGGAGTCTGTTAATGAACAGAACCGAATCCATGATGCACTCAAGGTTTCCTCTTTTTCTTGCCGAAAGTTAATTATTTCCGCTCGTAGAGAAGTGATACGGGATACGGGGAAGAACGCTAGACAAAATTTGTCTCGCAATTCTTTCCAATCACCGTTCACTCTCTTAGCGGTGTAAGTGTACCATTGCTTCGCCCTCTCATTGAGAGAGAAGGGAAACAATTTCCACTTCAACGTTTCTTGTGTCATGCCATGGATTGATCGGCATGAACACAAATGCTCAAACTCTCGCAAGTGTTCATAAGGATTTTCATGTTTAAAACCCGAAAAGGATAAACCTCTTATCATCGAAATGTAATCGAAGGAAAACTCATAGCCAGATGAAGAAATGGGTTGTGATGATGATGGTGGCTCTAAGAGCTCGCCCCGTGGAGTAGAGAATGATTGGATGGTGGGTTGTGACTCCATGAAATGTTTTTGGGAGTTTTTGAATTTAAGGGAAATAAAAACAGAACGGTAAGTAAGATAGATTACGAGGGCAAACTTAATTTGCAATAGAGATATCAACCGTTCCCCGGCAACGGCGCCAGAAATGCTTGTTGGTATTTCTTACGTCACAGATAAATCCGCAAGCGCACGGAATACCGTTGTAGCACTTCACCCGGGAGTATTCCAAGGTATCGTATTTGTTTTCCCCAAGGAACGGAGTTATTCTACCGCAGGGCAAGTTTTACCCAAGGACAACCAAGACAACTTAGCAGCCTAGGATCGAGAGGGTGATTATATCTAGCTTATCCTAAAGGATAGACAAACTCAAGCTCTAGTTGTCTACTTCGGGCGCCGGCTTAGGCCTGGTCTGCCAAGCCACTCCGACCTGTAGCTCTACTATGTACCCGAACGTGGAGGGTTTCTTTGGACGGACAGGGCTGTCACTTCCTGCCGCCTACCTCTACAAACCGTGGAGCACACAGCAAACAAAGGTAACCTCTAGCCTAGACACCACGTCTATGCCGTTGATTACTACTCTAACCTCGGCCCAAAGCTGAATTTAGAAGGCTAGAGCACCCCTTGCGGAGCGATGATCCCGTAAACAAGTATAACAGGAATTACGCCTAGAAAAGTAATAATGCTCGCTAGATAAATAATCACCACGTATAAATCACAAAGAGTGTTTACACGCCAAGGTAAAGAAATAGAACTAAACCTCCACCAAAGTGGAAGGAGTATTCCTTTCTCTCCCTTGCCCTCTCTCCTATTCTACTAGTGTACAAAAGGCTCTCAGCCTAAGGACTGGAGTGGAGCTCTATTGGAGAGTCTTGCGTCTTGTGGTGTGTGTTGAGAGGGAGGGGTGCCCCTTTATTTATAGCCTTGGAAGGTCAACAACTTTGAGGCGGTTCCCGAGGTCGGTGACATTTAATGCAGGGGGAACCGACCTCCAGAAGTCGGTGATAAACCGCCATAAAAAGATGGGCCAGTGGGGCCTCCCTGGCAGGTCGGCCGACCTAGCCAGAGGGGGTCGGCCGACCTGGCCTGGGCCCCACTGGGCCTGGTCCTCCTCTGGCTGCTTCCTTGGCCTGTGTACTTGCCTAAACCACGTGCATTGCTTGATCTTGAAGCCTGATTCTGTGGTTTTGGGCTTTTGGACTAAGTTCTTCAGTCCGGGGAAAATCCGTCGATTGCAAAGTCCACGTTTAGTGTATGTTTTCCCTTGTTTTTGTATGGATTGCACCTGTACTTCATAATTCACCAAGACTAGTGGAATTTGTTAGAAATAAACCCTATGTCTATACTTGGTGATGGTGTTAGGTTCACAATGGTGCATAAAGTTGACGGTAAAAATGGGTCATAAGGACCGTCAACAAGGTTTCGCATCGATTGTTGTCCTCCCACCCACTAGCTCGTATGTTGTTGTGATGAAGATAATATGAGAGAAAAAATAAAAATGGAAGAAGAATAATTAGTTTATATAACTGTGACATCCGACCCATTGAGATTAGGCCCATAGTGGTCCATGTGGACTAGTGTGGATTAGAAGGTGGGAGTTAAGTATCACCTTGCTAGTTTAGGGGGAGCAAGGCAACATATAATCCTATGTTGTCCAGCACCACTATCAAAGGTTAACCCTTTTGCGCGAAGTGAGGACAAAAGTGGAAAAAATTAGTAGGATAGAGTGGGTTCTCCACAGCGTGTGCCCGGGATGTAGCCAGGTTTGGATCAATTTGTCAAGCCACATGTGGCTTGCCGAGTGCCATGGCACCAGGGTAAAAAAATTAAATTCAATGATTTAGTGCTAATATTTCACCGCACAACCAAAGCATAATCACTGGCAGCAGGCACTGGCACTCGGGTTAATGGACCTCTAGCTTCGCCATTGTTTGGACCCTAGGATGTTACAAATGGTATCAAAGCCAACCCTCATGGTTAGACAGGCATGTGGGCTAAGGGTGCAGACATATGGCGCACGTCGCGTGTGGGTCCAGTGAGTGGGACACGTCATGGCATATGGGCTGACATTGAACATGGATGTGTGCCAATAGGGGAGAGTTCCTAATCCTTTGCCCACTAGTAGGGTATGTTGTGCTGGTATTCCGACAAGGACATCGGTTCCTTTGGGGGGGGGGGGGGGTTGTGACATCCGGCCCATTGAGATTAGGCCCATGGTGGCCCATGTGCACTAGTTTGTATGAGGAGGTGGGACCTTATTCCCACTTTGCTAGTCTAGTGGGAGCAATGCCAATATATAAGCTTAGATTGTCTAACACTACCACCTTGGGTTAACCCTTTTATGTGAAGCTAGGATGAAAGCGTAAAAGGTTGGTGAAATAGAGTGGAGTCCGCACAGCTTGTGAGCGGGCCCAGCCAGGTTTGAACCCTAAGACATCAATAAGGTCAATGCTTGTTGTGTTATTGTGTTATTACTCTATTGAACAGTGTGTTCTCAAAACATAAATCAGTCCCACAAGCATCACTGCGAGTTTAGCCTGTTCGATTCAACGGTTCAATTGACCTAATTACCCTCGAGACCATAAAATGTAAAATAATTAACTTTTTTTATACAATTCTATAATTAAGCTGTACCGCTCTGCACCGGCACTTCTATCTAGCTGGCCTGTGCTTTGTCTAGTTTACCGCACAGCTGGTGGCTCAAACGCTCCTCTTTGTCCCACTAACACAAAGATGAAGTCCATATCCTCCCCAATGTTGATCATGTGTCCAAGACACAGTTTTAAGAAAATCCGGTTAGAGTATTTAAGGGCATAGAACGTGTAAGCTCATTAGAAGGTCCGGATAGAGTATTTAAGGGCCTAGAACGTGTAAGCTCATTAGAAGGCCAATAGAAATAGTGCCTGCACTTTGCTGTAACCATCCATGCCACCCTAGTTCAACGGTTTTCTGGTTGAACGCGTTAGAGAAAAGTATGTTGTCCTTCCACACAAATAAAGATTTTTTATGTAGTATCTAAAGAGAAGGTTTGTGTCAACCAAGGACAACCTTGCCATGCGCAGCTCGGTGGCTAGCAATCTGTGTGCTTTTCGTTCTCACAATGAAATAATTCAACATCTCTTTTTCCGATTGTCACCTTGATAAATTCCTATGAAGAGCGGTGTACTGTATATTTTTTTGTTTGTTTAGAGACTCCTAGTGCTGTAAATCATATAATGTTAGGTTAGATGGTGTAGATTCTAAACTAAAAGGCCAATTATTGGTTGGTTCTTCCACTTTATGATGAGCCTAAGGGCTAGGAATGACATAGTGTTTGATAAATGTCAAATGAAAATCTATATGCAGGTACTCTTCCGAGGAACACATTGCATATATGGTTCCGGTTTTGGGCGCAACTAGAAAGGTGTGAAGAGAACATCAGTATGACGAGGGAGACATGCCGCACACTAGTGACGATGGCTATGCAATTCTTCACCAACCATGACTGTAGATTTAGTTATAGGATTAAATCCTAATAATTCCATTCAACATTCCCTTTATGTAAAACATGTTGCAATCGCAAAAAAAAAAAATATGTAAAACATGTTGCGTGTGTCATGGCAGACAGAGAGATGCAAACGTGTTGTAATAATGTGGGCCGTGTGATGTGAACAAGAGTGCCTGATCTTCCGAAAGGTTCTGGTAAATGACGATTTGGTGGAGACTTGACACAAATCGATCCGGCTTCCGAACAACACGATCCGAAACCCCGCAATCGCAGCACCACGTCTCCTATGGTTATCAACCATGCAAGCACGATTGACCTCGCCCAGAAGGCTAATCCCTGCCTGCGAATCAAAGAACACAAGCAAGAACGAAAGAGAATGCAACGCAATTTGCAAAGTCAAATGATTAAACTCACAAGTTGGAGTCTCACAAACTGATGTACGGCGAAACTGTCAAAACAGAATAATCTAAGCAAAACCCAACCCTAACTTGGGTAGCGGCGTCTGCTAATAAGGACTTGGGGACGTGCAAGACCCTCTGGACGTGCCCTTAGTGGGCTCACACGAGATACACGGCCCAAAGGCCAAAAACGGTGGCGCAGCACCGAGACAGATTCTGGACGTCAACTTGTTTCAACGATTTCCGATGAAACTAGAGCCATTGGAAAGGTTATGAAATTATCTTTCAGTCCATATGTAGAACGTCCAAAACCGAGCCCGTATGCGATCTGGGCGACCATTTTAGTGCGGACTGCTCCTGGACTTCAAAACGGACTCGAAGTCGACTTGGATTGGGCCTCCAACTTGACATGGACGCCCTTGCTGGTCTCCTCCGCCTCTAAGTCACTCTCCATCTCCTTCCTGGTCCTCTTCCCTTTTCCGAAGCAAAATATAATCATTAGGTAGTATACTATTCTCAACATTCACATATAATGCTTTACTTAGGAACGAGTTCACCTCTAAATTCAATTGTCGGGCGCGAGCTCTAGTGATTGCTCCTTGAATGTCCAGCAGAGGAGTGTCATTTGTATCCAAAGGAGTGATGTCCTCATCATCCTCCCCCTCTTGAATCGAAGTCGTCCTCGACTCAAGCTCATCTTCTTCTCCCAAATAAGGTTTCAAATCTGCAATGTTAAAGGTGGGACTAACCCCAAAATGTGGAGGCAACTCAAGTTTATATGCATTATCATTAATCTTCTCAATTATTTTAAAAGGACCAGCAACTCTAGGCATCAATTTAGACTTTCACAAATCTAGAAATCGATCCTTTCTCAAATGCAACCACACTAAAGCCCCCACATCGAGTTTAACTTCTTTTCTACCTTTATTACCAACAATCCTATATTTCTCATTTATTTTTTCAATGTTGTGCTTAGTTGTTTCATGCATCTTTACAACAAATTCAGCACGTTCCTTAGCATCATGATGAACTCTCTCACTAGTAGGCAAATGCAAAATATCAATAGGGGCACAAGGAATGAACCCATACACTACATGAAAAGGACTTACCTTGGTTGTCGAATGCGTGGCACGGTTATATGCGAACTCCACATGAGGCAAGCATTCTTCCCACATCTTCAATTTTTTCTTCAAAATAGCTCTCAACATGGTGCCCAAAGTGCGGTTCACTACCTCAATTTGTCCATCAGTTTGTGGGTGACATGTTGTAGAGAACAACAATTTTGTACCCAACTTATTCCATAGAGTGCGCCAAAAATGACTCAAGAACTTGGCGTCACGATCTGAAACAATAGTAGAAGGCATACCATGCAAGCGAACAATCTCTTTGAAAAAGAGGTCAACAATATGAATAGCATCATCACTCTTATGACAAGGTATAAAATGAGCCATCTTAGAAAATCTATCAACCATAACAAAAATGCTATCCCTCCCCCTCTTAGTCCTAGGCAGTCCTAAAACAAAATCCATAGAAATGCCCAAGGAGTTGAAGGAATGGGGAGAGGTAGATATAAACCATGTGGATTCAAGCGTGACTTAGCTTTTTGACAAGTAGTGCAGCGACTCACAAAGCGCTCAACGTCTCTTCTCAACTGTGGCCAAAAGAAGTGTGTGTTCAAAACATCTGCCGTCTTCTTTGCACCAAAATGTCCCATCAATCCTCCTCCATGCGCCTCCTGTAACAACAAAAGACGAACGGAAACGGCTGGAATGCAAAGACGGTTAGCTCTAAACAAATATCCATCATTTATCACAAACTTGTTCCATGTACGACCCTCTTTACAATTCAGCAAGACATCTTTGAAATCAGCATCAAAAGCATATTGTTCTTTAGTTGATTCAAGCCCAAAAATTCGACAATCAAGTTGTGACAACATAGTGTACCGTCTAGATAACGCATCAGCAATCACATTAGCCTTCCCTTTTTCATGCTTGATAATATAAGGAAAAGACTCAATAAATTGAACCCACTTAGCATGTCTACGGTTCAGATTACTTTGAGAGCGAATATACTTGAGCGATTCATGATCAGAATGAATAAAAAATTCTTTAGGCCATAAATAATGACGCCATGTTTGTAAAGAACGTACAAGAGCATACAATTCCTTATCATACGTAGAGTAATTCAAAACAGGGCCAATCATCTTTTCACTAAAATAAGCAATAGGCTTGCCATTTTGCATCAAAACACCACCAATGCCAATTCCACTAGCATCACATTCAAGCTCAAAAGTCTTACCAAAATCAGGAAGTTGAAGCAGCGGTGCATGTGTAAGCTTGTCCTTCAAAGAGCTAAAGGACTCCTCTTGTGCTTTCCACCAATGGAACACAACACCCTATAAACTCATGCAACGGTGCACCGATGGTGCTGAAATCTTTGACAAAGCGGCGATAGAAACTTGCAAGGCCAGCAAAACTCCGAACTTGTGTGATGATTTGGGGCTGTGGCCAGCTGTCAATAGCCTCAATTTTCTTCTCATCCACCTCAATACCCTGTGGAGTACCAACATAGCCAAGAAAAGAGACTCGATCGGTGCAAAAGGTGCACTTCTCAAGGTTACCAAATAAACGTGCATCTCTCAAAGCATTAAAAACATCACGTAAGTGATCCATATGTTCATCAATTGACTTGCTAAAAATCAAGATATCATCAAAGTAGACTACCACAAATTTGCCAATGAAAGCTCGTAAAACCTCATTCATCAAACGCATGAAAGTACTAGGTGCATTAGTTAAACCAAAAGGCATTACCAACCACTCATACAATCCGAATTTAGTTTTAAAAGCTGTTTTCCATTCATCTCCAAGTTTCATTCTAATTTGATGGTAACCACTACGCAAATCAATTTTAGAGAAAATGATAGAACCACATAACTCATCAAGCATGTCGTCTAGCCTAGGAATAGGATGACGATACCGAATAGTAATATTATTAATGGCTCTACAATCAACACACATACGTCAAGTACCATCTTTCTTAGGAACCTCCATCAATGATGACACGAGCACGCCAGTTCTTGATGACGAAGAAGGTATGGAACAAGTTGTGGCATTGGATCTTGTCGGGCTGCTCCGATCCATTTGTGTGTTGAGGACTCGCTGTACAATGATTGTCATGTATCCCGAAAGACTCTCACCGCTAAGGACAAGGTCATCCAGGGGGCGGCAGCAGTAGCATCATCATCCTCCACATCAGAGATGCTGACGTAGCCATCATCCGTGGCCACATACGCTTACTTGGACAATCCTTCTACACATGTCCAAGTCCGAGGCAACGGTGGCGCTGAATGCCCGAAGTAGAAGGTGCTGGTGCAGTTGTCTTTTTGCTTGACTCGGTGGGGCGTACAGCAGAAGGTGCTGGTGTAGTCGTAGTAGTGGATGAAGTCCTGAGGGAGGGCGGCTTGGGCAGCCCAGAACTCGCCGTGAAGCACGGTGTGTAGGAAGGGCGATCGTTGTACCTGTTCGCCTGTTGTTGTAGTTGCCGTCCCTGCAATTCCTTCTCTGCTAACATGGCAAAGCTAAACAACTCGTCAACAGTGTTAAAGGTTTTATAATCAACAATGTCCTGGATGCCTCGATTAAGACCCGAATAAAAGTGACAAATAGCATCCTCTCTCTCCTCAACTATCCCACAACACATCAAGCCCTTCTGAAGTTTTCCATAGTAATCCTGTACTGACTTGTCCCCTTGGTCTAAACACAATAATTTAGCACGCAGGTCTCTATGATAAGAAGGAGGAACAAAACAATCATGCATGGCTGTCTTAAGCTCTTCCCAAGTAGTAGGTAAAGTGTTACCAAGAGCTAACCCATTCCACCAAACAATAGCAAAGTCCTTAAACTCACTAGTAGCTTGTCTAACTCTATGTTGCTCAGGAACAAGATGGGCATTAAATTTTTGTTCTACCGTCATCTCCCAATCCAAGTAACCATCAGCATCATATTTGCCCGAGAAAGAAAGAATTGTTAACTTGATCTTAGCATAAGGATCATTGGGAGGACGGTTGTTGTGACCTTGGTTACCCATACCTTGGGTGTTGCGGCGAAGGCGACATCGCAGTCTCTCTTCGCGATCAATGTTATCGCCGTCAGCTTGAACGGTGGCGATGGTGGTCTCCAGCTCTTCCATCTTGCCTGAGATGGTAGACATGCGTTTGTCCAGTCTCTCCAAGTCGTGGGTGAACTTCTGTTGAGCTGCTCCAAGGTTGAGGCTGTTGATGGTGTCGGTGACCATCTTGGCGACCCGTTCAGCGATGGTCTCTTTCATCTTCTCCAATGCAGCTTGAAGATGAGCTTGGCTCACACACTCGTTGAAATCCTTTGGGCTCTTGTCTCCTTCATTGTCTCCTGCCATGGCAACTGTTGGCGTTACGTATGCATAATAAAATATTTCTATTCCGCAAGCGCACGGAACACCGTTGTAGCATTTCACCCGAGAGTATTCCAAGGTTATCGTATTTATATTTATCCACAGGGAAGCAGGGTAAGAATATCATGAATTAACAAGGAAACATCTATTATTTATAACTTGCAAACTAGGCCAAAGCAAGGATACAGTTATGTGGTATGTATGGTAATCAGGAATAACATCCATCGATGCAGATATCAAGGAGTAAGTATTTAGTGTGGGAGAACAACGAGAAGAGGGTATCAGTTAGCCTAGGCGTTAGCATTTAGTTTATCTAATAGTCTACAGCTATTTACTTAAGCTTTTATTATAGATACATTCATGCATATCGGGGCACACGCATTCCTTCAGCAGACAACCCGATAATTAGGTCCGACTACTGACGATGCTACGTGCTATAATTAAGACTCTACCATCTCGATAACCCGGACGTGGCGGATTGTAAAGCTTCTCCCACGCCAGTCACACGTGGGGCTACCGTCGTCCGTGGGGTTACGGGCAGACCGTGTCTAGAATAATCCCTCGCACCATGCAAGCAACTATCCTAAATAACTTACTCCTCTTGCTAGAGCAAGCCACCCATGCGTAATAAACCCAAATAAATGTAAGGTTCCGTAACAATAAGGTGATTATTATGTCCCTACTGCCTTCCCCTAACAATTCATTCAAACCTATCACGCACAGACGTGGAACCAACACAAGAACTTCTCTATAACAATTACTTAAATAAATAAATATAAACAAAAAGAAAAACTAAACTAAATAAATAAGAAAATAATTATATTAAAGAAAATCTAATAAAAGAAAAGATACAAGAGAACTTTACCCAAACTCCGAAGAGAACTCCAGAACTCCAAGCGAAGCTCTCGCTTCTACTCTAACTCCCATGACTAAACACTAATCCTATTCTAACTACACAAGTGGAATGTTTCTTCCATGAGGTACGAGTTGAACCGGAGGCAACCAGGGGTATTTATAGCCTCGACACAGCAGGGGGGATTTTATAGCCGAAGGAGACTTGGCGGGGCCGCCAAGTCAGGCCGGCCGGACCCTCTACTAGGCCGGCCGGCCTTCCATTGTGGAGGTTGGCCACCGCCTTCCACGTGGACGCTCCAGATGCGTTCCTGGTGTCGGTTTGGAGGTCGGTTACCCCGTGGGTGCGGTTGTGGTAGAGTAAGGGCCAAGTTTAGGTCCAAACAGCCCACTCTGCGATGTCGGTTGGTCTTCCACCTTGATGGGTACTTGGGCTAGATGTTTTGAGGTGTATGTAGCCCACTGAAGGAAGATCGGGACCAACGGAGACAAAAGTAGGCCGGGCGGCCTAGAGTTTGGGCCGGCCGACCAACTGTTCTCAGCCCGACTCCCAATTTTGGAATTGGCGTAGCTTCTGCTCCTGGACTCCGAATTGGGTGATTCAAAAGTCATTTTTGACTATTTCGGCGAGGGCTTTGACATGGAGGAATCAAATCTCTGGTTTGAATAATTATTTCCTATGTCATTCCTTGATTCTTGCTTTGAGTGTTGCCGAGATGTCGGAGCCGGGTCTTGTGCTTTTGCATACTTGATATTTCTCTATGAGTATAAGCATATTTGCACCAATATTCCTTTGTACCTTGCAAAACAAGCTTACATCGAAAACTTTTGGAATTCTATTAGTTAAATGCATAAAACATTGGTGCGTGCCTTTTATTTACTGGTATGTTGACGGTAATTTCCCGGTTTTTACACCGTGAACAAACTCCCCAAGCTTAACCTTTGCTTGTCCTCGAGCAAACAACTCAGGGTACCGGCGGATCAGGAGTTACAAAGATAGCGCCCCAAGGGTAACAAAGATGCAATCATGTACTCCCTAAATGGTGGTAAGTATACAAGAGCACGGAATTTTCACGGGTGTTGCACATGTGTGGGGCGTGTATGTTTCACCTTGTCACATAGCATTCAAAACTAGAACATCACTTTTGGACAAAACAATTCTAGCAGGTTCAAGTCCAGAGTTTTTATGTGCTGCAAGACAAGGTAAAAATTTCTCCTTTGTTTTGGTTCACACTTCCCTTCCCTCCAGTGAGTCTATTCCTACAAGCTTCACTCAAATCCTACCTTCTACCAAATGGGGCTTGTATGTGGAGCTTGGTAAGGATATGCACATTTGTCATGCGTATGTTGTAAAGCTAAAGAATAAATCTCAAGAGACATAGCAACTCTTTATATCTTGGTCATACGAGAATGGTGATGGAGGGAGAGAAGATGGACACACACTGATGGAGATGGTTTTGCAAACTTTTGGTCTTCTTTTATGCTCATGCTCAAGATGTTTATGATAGGAACCTTAGTGCATATTTGCGAATCATGGAGTCTCTCTTTCTTTCTTTTCTTCTTTTTTTTTCTTTTTCTTTTTTTTTAAGACTCCATGAGGCATTGGCACCAGCGATGAAAGGTTCATGAGCATTTTTGAAATATTCTTGAGCTTTTTTGATATAGACTGAAAAGTTTTGCAAATGTGGTGATGATGGATGGAGATGTTTGATGATTTTTCAAACATTCCTTTTTGGTGGAAAGAAAACAAAAACTCACGCGAAGGAATAATGACCAAGATTTAGAGTGCTTACTCTCAAAAGCATTTAAACCTTAACAAAGCTCAACGCATGAGCAAATGGCTATGAGTGGGGCTGTTTCGAATATTTTCATGATATGGCTCTGGTAGGTAAATAAATCCTCACAAGGGAAGTGTTTATAAAACAAAAGGGTTTTTAGGTACTTGCAGCAATTAGAATGAAAACATCTCTGAACTTTTACCATGCTAAGAACTGCAAAGAGTCCTAATCATGCCATATCATAGTTCACAATGCTTAGACTTGGTGTGATGTATGCAACCCACAAAAATGTAGCAACACAAGTGATGTGATTATGCTCAAGTATAAATAACACACATGTCAGGAGTAGAGGTTGCATCAATGCGACACAAGGGGAGGTAGTATGTAACTAGTCATCATTTCCTTTAAGTGCAGCATTCACCAATATTCTAGCATTTTATTCGAAACAGGGAGTATTTTATTGATCGATAGGAATACTTACCTGAGGGTCCTCCCCAAGCTTGAGTCTTTGCAAGACTTAAGCTTTTGTTGAACTCCTTCTTACATGTCGGTCCTTCCCAAGCTTGAGCCTTTGCAAGGCTTAAGCTTGAATAGGCCGCTTCCTCTTTTCTTTTTGTATCTGCAAAAAAGAATGAGGGTGATACAAGTGGCTAGCCCCTATTGGGCTTTGCCGAGGACCTAATATTTTTGTTTTTTTTTTGTATGGGAAAGGGCACAATTCAAGAAGGATATATGATATATAGAAGCGTACCTGGCGGTCCCTCCCCAAGTTTAGATCTTGCAACAATGTGCAAGTCTCAACGAAAAACTTTCATTTGAAGGTATGGGTTCCGCCTTGTCGGTTTCTTCTTCTTGAATTGTGTGCCTTTCATGTTGCCTGGTGTACTTGGTTTGCTCTCCGCATTATCCCTGCAGCGGTTAGTACAAACCTGTTCGTCTACATCGGACACACATCTCTATAGTTCTATTAATCAACCTAGACACCATGTCTAATTCGATCAATTATGTAAAGAAGAGCAGAGGATCTATACTCTTCTTTTGTCATAAAAGTATTATAGAGATGTGTGCTTTTCTGTTGTTCGAACTACCACTGGGCATAATCTTCATAAGAGACCATAGACACAGAAGTGGCTCACCCAAACAACAGAAAAAGATGTAGGCGATGATTTATGACTAACATTTCAGTCAACTACCCATGTATGAAAAGAAGTTTACGAACAAGGGTATGATCAAACTTGCAGTATATTTTCCATCAAAGAGTAACTCAATGTATTTTGCATTAATGAGGCAAACGAACATGCAGGCAGCATTTTCACTATATAGATATTTTTTTCGAAAGGAGTGGGTATACGACAAGGAAATCATGGAATAAATGCGATTCCGTACCTGGCGGTTCCTCCCCAAACTTAGTCCTTGCAATCAAATGCAAGACTAAGCTTTTAGATATCTTCGTCGAACGTCTTGGTTCCGCCACATATGTTTCCTTCTTCCTGTCATAAGAATCGATCCTTTCTTGCAAAATCCCTAGCCTATGATTGGGCACTCGGGTTCTTTATTTTTTTTAGGCCCGTGGCCTATGATTGGGCACACGGTTTTTTTTTTTAAAATGCAATGGGTGGGATGGTGGGAAATCATGCGGATGGTTTGAAAAGAAAATAATGCAAATGTGATGATGATATGCTCAAACAAAATGCAGGTGGAATGCTAAGGCTAGCAGAAAATTAATCATAACAGATAATCAATGTCAATCAAAGATATCTTAAACCATTGCTTCCCCGGCAACGGCGCCAAAAATGCTTATTGACGTTACGTATGCATAATAAAATATTTCTATTCCACAAGCGCACGGAACCCCGTTATAGCATTTCACCCGGGAGTATTCCAAGGTTATCGTATTTATATTTATCGACAGGGAAACAGGGTAAGAATATCATGAATTAACAAGGAAACATCTATTATTTATAACTTGCAAACTAGGCCAAAGCAAGGTACAATTATGTGGTACGTATGGTACTCAGGAATAACATCCATCGATGCAGATATCAAGGAGTAAGAATTTAGTGTGGGAGAACAATGAGAAGAGGGTATCAGTTAGCCTAGGGGTTAGCATTTAGTTTATCTAATAGTCTACAGCTATTTACTTAAGCTTTTATTATAAATACATTCATGCATATCGGGGCACACGCATTCCTTCAGCAGACAACCCGAGAATTAGGTCCGACTACTGACGACGCTACGTGCTATAATTAAGACCCTACCATCTCGATAACCCGGACGTGGCGGATTGTAAAGCTTCTCCCACGCCTGTCACACGTGGGGCTACCGTCCTCCGTGGGGTTACGGGCAGACCGCGTCTAGAATAATCCCTCGCACCATGCAAGCAACTATCCTAAATAACTTACTCCTCTTGCTAGAGCAAGCCACCCATGCGTAATAAACCCAAATAAATGTAAGGTTCCGTAACAATAAGGTGATTATTATGTCCCTACTGCCTTCCCCTAACAATTCATTCAAACCTATCACCCACAGACGTGGAACCAACACAAGAACTTCTCTATAACAATTACTTAAATAAATAAATATAAACTAAAAGGAAAACTAAACTAATAAATAAGAAAATAATTATATTAAAGAAAATCTAATAAAAGAAAAGATACAAGAGAACTTTACCCAAACTCCGAAGAGAACTCCGGAACTCCGAGCGAAGCTCTCGCTTCTACTCTAACTCCCATGACTAAATACTAATCCTATTCTAACTACACAAGTGGAATGCTTCTTCCATGAGGTACGAGTTGAACCGGAGGCAACCAGGGGTATTTATAGACTCCACACAGCAGGGGGGATTTTATAGCCGAAAGAGACTTGGCGGGACCGCCAAGTCAGGCCGGCCGGCCACCCTACTAGGCCGGCCGGCCCTCCATTGTGGAGGTTGGCCACCGCCTTCCGCGTGGACGCTCCAGATGCGTTCCTGGTATCGGTTTGGAGGTCGGTTACCCCGTGGGGGCGGTTGTGGTAGAGTAAGGGCCAAGTTTAGGCCCAAACAGCCCACTCTGCGATGTCGGTTGGTCTTCCACCATGATGGGTACTTGGGCTAGATGTTTTGAGGTGTATGTAGCCCACTAGAGGAAGATCGGGACCAACGGAGACAAAAGTAGGCCGGCCGGCCTAGAGTTTGGGCCGGCCGGCCAACTGTTTTCAGCCCGACTCCCAATTTTGGAATTGGCGTAGCTTCTGCTCCTGGACTCCGAATTGGGTGATTCAAAAGTCCATTTTGACTATTTCGGCGAGGGATTTGACATGGAGGAATCAAATCTCTGGTTTGAATAATTATTTCCTATGTCATTCCTTGATTCTTGCTTTGAGTGTTGCCGAGATGTCGGAGCCGGGTCTTGTGCTTTTGCATACTTGATATTTCTCTATGAGTATAAGCACATTTGCACCAATATTCCTTTGTACCTTGCAAAACAAGCTTACATCCAAAACTTGTGGAATTCTATTAGTTAAATGCATAAAACATTGGTGCGTGCCTTTTATTTACCGATATGTTGACGGTAATTTCCCGATTTTTACACCGTCAACAGCAACAAAACAGAGAAAACAAAGAGGAGCACAATAAACAGTAAGGGTTATCCCTATAAGCTACTGTATGTGTGGAGTCTCTCTACTAAGCAAAAGGCAGATTCAACTCAAGTTCTTACAAGGTTCTACTAAGCAAAACAGAGGATACCTGGAAGAAGTGATCCGACGATTGCGAGGTAGTAACCTGTGCTGTTCGAAAGAAGTATGTGGAGCTAGGAAGGCCAAATATGTGAGTGGAACACAATTCAATAACAGATTGTAATGCTGAATAAATGTCCAAAGCACTGGTCCTAGTTGCTGGTATACTCGTATCCAATTCCAGAAGTGAATAACAAGGAGCAGAGAGCAAGAATCAGCAAAGGTAACAAAGCAGAACAACAAGTTTCAGGCAAAGACAGACTCTGGGTGCCCTATGTGCCTCCTGTTTCTGTTTTTTTCCTGTAGCACTAGTAGAAATCAGGATTTTTTTTCTTTTTTCTTCTATTTATATATATTTTTTTCTCAACCAGGGGCACAAGAATAGGAACACCACAAAGATCAGCTCAACTTGAGTTAAGATGCGGCCTACAGAAAATCAAGAATGTTCTCTGAAAACCGGAAATTTTCTTCAACAATTTTTTTTCTTTATCTTCCCCTTTTTTTTTGGGGAGTTTGGGAAACTGCTGTAAAAATTTGAGCCAAAACGGAGCACCGAGCAAAAAAGTTATGCCTGTTTTACTGAAGGTATCTCAAGTTATGGTTTGCAAAGAGGCAAAACTCAAATCAGGTAGGGCGAAACGAAGTCGGATGGATGCAGCGGGTGGATGGGTGTGGTGGGTGGGATGTATATGAATCGAAGCACTGAAAATATGGCGAAAACAGCGATCCAAAATCTGGGTATGGTGGGTGGGATGTATATGAATAGCGGGATGCGGAAAGTGACGGCTAGGGTTTCAACGATGGAGTGCAGCAGATGTAAAAAAAATCACAAACTGAAATCGAACATGAACTAAAACCAGCAACAAAACATGACTAGGACACAAACTCAACACTACGGACTCTGAAATCAAATTATGCAAAAAGGCTAAACACGGCTTGGACAGGATGAACCCAAGAACTATTTTTTTTTTGCTTTTTCGTGGATGATAGGATAAAAAATGAAACAAACTAAACTAAAGGGAGAGCGAACCTTACAGTGCACCTGAAGCTCTGATTACCACTTGATGTGAACAAGGGTGCCCAATCTTCTGAATGGTTCTGGTAAACGACGATTTGGGGGAGACTTGACACAAATCGATCCGGCTTCCGAACAACACGATCCGAAACCCCGTAATCACAGCACCACGTCTCCTATGGTTATCAACTGTGCAAGCACGATTGACCTCGCCTAGAAGGCTAATCCCTGCCTGCGAATCGAAGAACACAAGCAAGAAGGAAAGAGAATGCAACACAATTTGCAAAGTCGAATGATTAAACTCACAAGTTGGGGTCTCACAAACCGATGTACGGCAAAACTATCAAAGCAGAATAATCTAAACAAAACCCAACCCTAACTTGGGTGGCGGCGGCTGCTAATAAGGACTTGGGGATGTGCAAGACCCCCTTGATGCGCCCTTAGTGGGCTCGCACGAGATACACGGCCCAAAGGCCAAAAACGGTGGCACAGCACCGAGACAGATTCTGGCCGTCAATTTATTTCGACGATTCCCGATGAGTCCGGACGTATTTTGACATGAAACTGGAGCCATTGGAAAGGTTATGAAATTATCATTCTTTCCATATGTAGAACTTCCAAAACAGAGCCCGTATGCGACCTGGGCGACCATTTTAGTGCGGACTGCTCCTGGACTCCGAAACGAACTCGAAGTCGACTTGGATTAGGCCTCCAATTTGACATGGACGCCCTTGCTGGTCTCCTCCGCCTCTAAGTCCCTCTCCATCTTCTTCCTGGTCGTCTCCTCTGTTTCTAAGAAAAATATAATCATTAGGTAGTATACTATTCTCAACATTCATATATAATGCTTTACTTAGGAACGAGTTCACCTCTAAATTCAATTGTTGGGCACGAGCTCTAGTGATTGCTCCTTGAAAGTCCAGCAGAGGAGTGTCATTTGTATCCAAAGGAGTGATGTCCTCATCACCGTGTTGGGAATAATGCCGAAGGCTTTATGAAACGGGCGAAGCCATTCTGCTTCTGGCGAAGGGGCAAACGTCGGAGTGAAGGGTTAGCAGCAAAGGTTGAAGGAGAAGGCCATCAAGAGAACTGCAAAGAGACGTTAAGGACTTGATTAGTGGCTAAATTGTAATAATGAATCTTCCTTCCTCTATAAATAGAGGGGAGGGGATTCCTGTAACAATAATGGTTTTTCGGGCTGCGAGCCAGAGACATCATTTGCGCCGTTCCGGATTCTCTGACATCTCCGCCCCCTTCGTCCAGCAGTGCGGACAACAGAAGGCGCCGACGCTTCGCAAGAGCAAGAACCTGAGGGCTTCGCAGAGCCTCACCCACCTGTCTATAGCACCGTGGACAGCGAAGAAGGCTCCTCAATGGAATTGAACAACGAACTTTCACCTCGGAGGGATTCACAACTCTCAGTATCACCATTTCATGTGACTTGAGGGCTTCGCTCCCCTATTGAGGGCTTCATTCCTCCAACAGGCCGTAGCCTCATAATATGTCGGGATGCCTTTTCTCATTATCTTTTTTTTTTACGGTCAACACCCGGGGGGGGGGGGGGGGGAATCCTCACCTGAATTTTTATTAATTATAATGGTGGTCAGACCGGCCCAAAAAAATGTTACAGCATGGTGGAGACAAAAAAAAAGAAACATCAAGAATTACAGCCTATAACAGAGATGAAGAAATAAAAAGTACAACTCTCAGCCAACTAAGAGACAAATCTAAGCCTTGAACACTAGCCAAAGAATCACCATCGATCGTCGACAAGTGGCACCACCGAACAACATACTTGCCAGCTTCACAACGGTCTTTGCACCGCCACACCACCCCTCGCAGCTACGCCGATACGTTGCCGCCCTCCACCTTCCAACAGTGGGAGGAAGCGTTGAAGGACCGAGGGACCGCCCAACACAAAAGGGACTAAGAGTGTGGGAAGTATGCCGACCACTGGTTGCCGAAAACATCGACCTCCCTTGAAGCTGAAGATGACACCTTTCCTATTGCATCCGGTCTCCACGAGCCACTATCCGACGCCCTCTGTGGGGAGAAATCCACAAAAGAGGGAGGGCCAGCAAGCATGAACACACATGACATATGATTTGATGACACCATCAATAAAGAGTCCGATGACAAAACATAGGCGCCAGAACAACCACCCACCAAACCACAGCGACAACCAACAACAAGGCCAAGAACAAAGACCAGCTCCTAGGAGATAAGAGGAGAAGGGTCACAAGGACACACATATCTCCAGAGTGCCGCACAATTAACCACCAAAAGGAGCTCAATGTGCAGCCATAGCTAAAGCCATGCCGGACAGTCCGAAGGTGAACCACCTCCCTGCACTTCTCGTGCCGCACTTACGTTGGACGTCAGCGGCAATTGGCATGCTTCATCACCACCACCTCAACCCACCAACAGTAAGTAGCAAAGCAGCACGACCACCATGGGCGCCAACCCACCAGCCACACAATACCGGGTGCATAGGCCCTCAACACAACCATTGTGACGGGAGTAAGGGATTTTGAAGCATACCACTAGAGCTCCGCCAAGAGGAGGGGGTAGGTGAGGGTACCACGGCAATGCCTCCAACGAGGCACATGTCGTTACCGGTACTGGCGAATTGCCAAACTAGGCTTTCGCCCGGTAGCCATCACCATCCAAACCAAGCGGTGCCTGGTCTCAACCATGGTCCGAAGCCAAGGTGCCCCACCGCCATGTTGCACAGCTCCACAAGGCTTACCACGCCCCCATGGTGTTGCTGAGCCCGGAACGGTGGCCCAGCCACCATGAACGGAGGTCGTCGGCTCTGAACTTCCAGCCACGTGCGAAGCATCACTGCCACCAATGTCAATGAAGCAGACGCGCATGCCGTGCACGCAGCCGGTACACCACCTGCATGCTCAACACTCAGCTGCGCTCGCCGCCGCCGTGTCGCCACAACGCCACCGCCGAAGCGGAGACGCGCTCGCCGCCGCCGCAGACGCGGCGCTGCCATGCCCCATGGTCGCGGCACCAAGCTGCAGCAGATTGGGGACGACTGGATCCGGCTCAAGGAAGCCCGAATCCGGCGAATACCACACCAGCCAGCCGTGGATAGCGTCAAAGTGCCTCAGATCTGAATAGAAAGAGAGGAGGACGACAGGGGAAAGACGAAACTGCGCAGGGAAGTGCCGCGAACGGAGCCGGTGTGCGGCTCCGTCGCTGGCCACCGCCGCTATGCTTGGCCTGCGGCAGCGGCAGCCGATGTGGTGCTGGTGGTGAGTGCCCTACGGCGGCGGCGAGTGTCGCCCCCGAGTCGCCTCAGGGAGACGACGCGAGGGCGCTTTTTTCGCATCAAGATGTTGGATGTTGACCGCGCTATGCATTACTGACCAACCCTTTTCTCATTATCTTGAAAAACACAAATGATTAGTTTTTGGGCGGCGTGTGCGGGCCAGCCCAAATGCTTTGAGCCTCATTAGCAAACCCACGAAATCACGTGAACTCTAACCGGCTAGCGTACTCTATCGATGGCAAAACAGCAGCCATAGTCCCTCCTCCTCCCGTCGATCCTCTTGATACCGCCGCAAGCCGCGCCTCAGTGTGCTCTACCGAATCCGCGTCGTCCCGTCCCAATCCTTCCTCCTCCCAAACGAGCTGCCACGCCGCGGCGCCGCTAGATCTTGCTGGTGCGAGGAGCGCAGCCTGCTACCTTCCCTTCCCGGTGAGCTCCCTTCGTCCCGGCAATGCAGATTGAGGTGATGCATCATGGATCGAGGCGGGACGGCGTGGATCTGACGGCTTCTTCTCCATCGGCGCGGCAAGACCAACGATCCAGCTCTGCTCCCCACGGCACGCATCAGCTCCTCGGGTGATTCGGGAGTACTCGAACCCGACCCCGAAATGTTGGTCACCCGAATTTTCGGGTTTCTCCTACTTTCGGGCTAATTTCGGGTGCCAGTTCTGAAAACCCGAAGTTTAGATAACCCCAAGGACCCGACCCGAAATATTGGGTAAACCCGATTGCCCACCCTTAATTTTGATGGTGTCGAGATTGTTTTTAGCCTGACTAAGCCTTATAATACTTGCTCTCAAAGGACATTCCCGCTTGTCACTTTTGGCAAATTGGAATGACCTAGTGGTCTTACGTGTCGTGACTAAGGTTGTAATTGTATCATGGGTCAGGACCACTGCAAGGCCTGCGGGGCCGCTCATAGGCCGCGCGTGCATGCCAATCATCGGGTTCGCGTACGCGAGGCCCGGCCTCGACGCCTCTCGCACACTCATCCGTCGTTACGTAATTGGCGTGCCCCCCCCCCCCCCCCCCCCCGACGTCATCATATCGTCCCACGCGCTTGTTTGTTGCGATTTTTTCTGATCGGGTCTGATAAGTGATATCCGGATTCCACTGCTGTTGCTAGGCGTGACCTTTTTTTCCTTTTTTGTTTAGATCAGCTAGGCATGGCACCTCCTCCTCCTCCTCTTGATCCCCGTGTTTCACATGAGAAAATTATTTGTTCCCAGTAAGAATATAGATTTGTTTTACCTACACTACTAGAGAAAAGGCCATTAGTGACAGGGATTTTAGGCCATTAGTGACGAAAATTGACCCCGTCGCTAAAATTGTGTCGCTAATGCCCGACCAGAAAAACCCGTCCCTAAAGCCATCAGCGACGTGTACAGAAAACCGTCGCTAAAACCGTCAGTGACGCGTACAGTAAACCCATCGCAATAGCCCAGTGACGGGTGCAGCCAAACCTGTCGCTAAAGCCCAGTGACGCGTTCAGCAAAACCCGTCGCTAATGCCTAGTGACGCAGAAAGGAACCCCGTCGCTAATGCTTAGTGACGCAGATAGGAACCCCGTCGCTAATGATGCATGAAAAAATAAAAAAAAATCGACCAGAAATGCCTCTTTTTTCTCTATTCCATGCTCTCTAGCTATTACAATATTTGTACCCATAATATTACATATACTGAATCCACATTGGTCCAGATTCGTCCACATCCAAGTTCTCATGTACTACTAGCATTTATACAATGAAATCAATCCACATCTTTACTCCTTATTATTTTCCTTCCGAGTCCGCTCCCGTGCGCGTGCGTCGCACCCTTCTTCTACGAGAACCGGCGCCGACAGGTGGGGCCCGCCGCTGTTCCTCTCTCTCCCACGCGCAACCCGTCTCGGCTCTCGAACGCGCAGCCATCCCAATCTCCTAAATCACGAATCGCCTCCCAACTCCTGATCTCCCTCTCCCTCGCCAATCCCTAGCAAAACGGAGAGAGGGACCTCGTCCCGTCTGTATCGTTACCCTCATTGCCGTTCCCTGCGGCGTCGTCCGCCGGATACTACCCGGCGCTGCGGTGCTGCATCGACCACCCGCCCACGGAGGCGCGGCTGCTGGAGCTGAGGGTCTCCTCGCTGCAGGAGAACGGAAGGCTCCGGGCGCAGCTGGAGCGCCGGACGACGCTCGCGCGCAGCTGGCATGCACCAAGGAGAAGTTGCGCGAGATCACCAAGGAGAAGTTGCGCGAGATCAAGGCGCGGGTGCAGGAGGAGCAGGAAGCGGCGGCGCGGGAGCCGGTGGCGCTCTAGACGAAGGTGGTGGAGCTGGAGAGGGGTGAAGACGAGAGGGCCTTCGCGCTGGCGGCGGAGGGCCGAGGCGGCGGCGCTGCGGGAGGCGAACGTCGCGCTCGAGGTGTAGAACATCGAGCTTGCGCTGCGGCTGCAGGAGACAGAGCAGGCTGCTGCGTCCTCTGTCAATCTGACCCTTGAGGTAATTACCTTCCTCTGATTCTTACCTTCAACTCAAATTTTTTGGCAACCTTCTACTGTGTTGAATTAATGGATGCGTTGAATACTAAACTCAAACAGTTGGCTGGCGATGCTATTTTTGTTGAGAAATACATTCAAACAGTTGGGGATATTAGTAGTGGAGTAGTATATACGTTGTTTGACAGATTTATCTAGTGATTAGCATTTAGCAAATACTATAACTAAATCAGAGTTTATTAGGTCCTGGAGTTTTTTTAAATGTTTAGAAATTCTTATTCCTGCACTCAGGAATAGTGCCAACAATGCTCTGTTTTATGTGATTGGCAATTGTGCTGGTGTGATGCCCTTTGTCATTCCCCTTTGTTGGGAACAAAGCAGAGGCTGAAATATTTGTGCCAAGTTTGCAATGTTTCTATCACAGCTTTAATTTGACTTGCGGTTGCCTATCGAATTAGACCACTCCTTCCTGCGTTGGTTATTCCAGTGCTGAAGTCATGATTAGAAGAACCTTCTACGACTGACTATTGGCCGTTGTTTGTCAGATTTTAGCGTACAATTAACCGTAGCTCAAGTACTTGGTTTATTTTACAGTACAGAAATTGAGCATGATGGTCTGGACAGAAACATTTGGTCACCATGTCTTTATTTTGGTTTATTTTGCAGTGGTCACGATAATCTCCTTCGAACCCAATGCTAAAAAAATTCCTAATATATATACAGCAAATGTGTATCCGATACTCTACTACGCTTTTGGTTAACAAGGATATTGGTATGTTATGCCCAGTAATGTTACTGACATGTTCATATATAAACTACAATCATCATAAAGTAAACTTTCTGTAACTCAATAAGTTCAGTTCTGTTAAAAGAGCAAAAAGAAGAGTAAAATCTGACAGAAACAGAGGTCATGGTCGTTTTTGTTTTGTATTTTGCATTGCAGATTGTGAAGAGGCTGGGCCATGTAGTTCTCAGGTGGTGTTGAGTTCCCACAGACAACTCAGACTTGGATTGCCACTTGAAAATGAAACGGTGATCGAACAAGTATTTGTGTCCAAGAGCTCGCGTTCCAGTGCTGATTTTGAGCAGCAGGTTAGTACGGGCAATCCAATTTGAGGAGGTGAAATGATCGCTTGCAGGTTTGAGAGACTTCACATGGGTGGTTTGAGAGAGTCCAGCGATGGTTCAATCCTCTCCTAAGCACCATGGCTGAGCATCACAGTGAGTTGACTCACTTCCCTATTTCTCGTGATGCATTCCTATTTGTAAAAATATTGGAGTGCAAGCTGTTCTCGGTTTGGGGCTGTACTTTTCAGAGTGCAAATGATTCATTCAAAGGTGAGTACTGAGGTTGATTTTTAGAAATTGATTTCCTTATGCAATATAGTTGTGGAGAAATTAGAAAGGTACTTTGTTAATGGTTATCTATATTTACTTATTGGAAAGGCAGACACTTTTTTAATTGCCTTATTAAAAAATCTGTGTAGTTCACCATCTCAAATCTCAGTAGTATATCCATTTTTTTTCTATAGTTCACTGGTGTCTCAAACATTGATGTGCAATCAAACTATAGGAGCAGAACACACTCATTTGTTGGATGTTGTAGAAACTCAGAATTTGCAGACTGAACTGCTATCTTCGACCAAAACACATGATGTTCCATGTCAAAAAACTGATATATCTGGTATGCTTGTACCACAAATGGTGTAAGGATGCTGTCATGGCATCTGGGTCCATGGATCTGTTATGTGTTTTTTTTTTTCCTTCCAGTAGATCAATTATCTAAACACTATGTGATAGCATGAAGAGTATAAACTGCATTGCATGGCTAATTTTTTTTTCTTTTTGGTGCCATGCTTGTGAATTCATATATGAAGTTATGAACTAATAAAACTAATTAGTAATTGGACTTATTAGTTCATTTGCAATTGTCGATGCACATTCTTGAGAATTTCCTTGATATCTGAATGACTTTCTCTATATCAGATAACATGACTGTTCATTGATGTGGTTATTTAGAGCATTTCGTACTTTTGCAATGAGCTAAACATCAGTGCCTCTCTTAGCCAAATCAGTGGACCTATCCAAATGAGGTGGTTTCATGCCTCAATTGGGGTCTGGTTATTGAAGTCGTAGGATTAATCTTTGCAATGAATTCATCATAACTGTTACAAAATAAATGTTCTTTTCTAATGGATCTGGGTAAATGGCCATTTCTCCTTTTTCAACTACTTATAGGTAGTCACATGCGCAAGGGCATAGCTACACAAGTAAGGATTCATTTTGCTTTTCTTTGTTTTTCTTTAATCAAATTTGTTTTGCTATACAGCATTTGATAACTGTTGGCTTTATTCTATGCTTTCCGGTGGCATCTATCTATATTTCTCTTTCTAACTGCTGCTAAATTTGATTGGGCTCATTATACCTATAAGCAAGGTTCTGTTTTCTCATAAAAGGAATTTGTTAGAAAGCTCTGTTGTCTTACCAATTCCTGCTAAATTTTATTTGGTAAATTAAAGTTTAAAAGTTGCGGACATTGTCGACTCAAGTAATGATCTTCTTATCCTAGCAGACCGCATCATTTTGTAGAATTCATTCAGCAATGGAAAATTAAAGGATCTGCAGCATATACCACTTTCCCCTTCTTTCTTTTGGGTAAATACCACTTATACATCGCAATGTGGTTTAGAATAGTTATAGATATGCATGCCCTATGACCTCAGGTGATCTCCAGATAAACTTATGATAACATTTTTCCCATCATAGGCAATTTTTTTCTTTTCAAAACACAGCTCAATTGGGTTCTATGAATTCTATGTTCTCCTTGTAATACCCCAATGATATAGGCTTAACCTGTTCTGAATATCAAGATTTGCCCCATGGTGGTGTCAATGGAGAATGCATCAACTTGAGGTTAAAAAAAAAAGAAAAACTTGCTACGATGAATGCACATCTGTTTCCATCTTACTGTCTTAAGGCTAATGCCTGAATGCAACAATGTACATTGGTGCCAACACAACAATGTACAAAAAATCTGGCTTCATTTTTTAATGATAGTTAATGCAACAATGTTACATTGGTGCCAACACAACAATGTACAAAAAATCTGGCTTCATTTTTTAATGATAGTCAATGCAACAATGTACATTGGTGCCAAGTTTCAAATTGTAATGTATCTTATGAATTGAGATACAAAAGTTGGAAACAATTGCAAAATGGTAATAGTGTGTCACAGACAAGTGTTTTCAAAATCGTAGTGTGCTGGAGACAAATTCGACTTTGTTGATGTGCTGCGGACGAAGCCATCGTTTCTCAGTGTGTCTCTGACAATTTTGCCTTTTAATAATGGTATGCCTAGGTCTTTATCTGGAAGGATTATTTTTCATAGCTGAAGATGCCTCTACTACGGCTGAAGCTGATCTTCCATTCCGGTGCAAGGGATTCCTATGTATGTAGCTGACTTCATAATCATATATATAGCTTTTCTATTTACTTTTGTAAAACTAACCTGTAATGGTGGCAATCACTCTTCATGTATTATCGACTTGGCATATACTCTTTCCTTTATGTACTACTGAGTTATTTCACAGGTTTCATAATCCTATTTTGAAAAATTACAGATTTGCAAGTGCAATACAAGAATGTGTTGTTATTTGAATACTTTGAAGCCTATAGCAATCGGGTAGATGGTCAGACTTGAATATTTATAATTTTATTTTTTATTATAAATGTTGGCCTTCTATATTACACTAAGCTCTTATATATAGCCATAGTGTATAGTAAAAAGAGAGAGAGAGGGAGGGAGGGAGGGATTTCCAGGCTTAGGTCCCTATGGTTATTTTTGTCTGTTTTCTGCTATGCAGACTAAAATATGAATAGTTTCTTTCATCTTATTTACATGTACGATATACTTTAACCACGTAAAGGTTTGTCTTATCATTTTGACTTCATTGAAAGTAGAACAAATTATTTGTGAATTTTTTTTTTCGATCAGCCCGTGGCAACGCACGGGCACTTTTGCTAGTGACATATCAATCAATATACACTTTTTCCAAGAATATACAAGTTAACATGCCATCTTGTTCCTGCTGTAACAGCAACTAATCGGATATGGTGAGTTTCATCCATAAACAAGCTAAATTTTAGTGCCTTACACCAAACTTGTTTGCAAGAGATGAAAAAGCTCCAAGTCACCATTCAGTCTTCCAATCAACCTATACTAAGTTCTGCTCAAACTTACAATTGAAGGTGACATTCTTGACTTGAATGTCCCTACCTATGGGTTCCATTATCTGTACACCATCAGCCCGGCTGCACTCCTGCCTACATAAAATTCATGTTTGGTTTCAGGATAATATGACCTAAACATTCATCTACTTATGAAGAAAATGCCACAAGAGATTATAGACATCCGGACTCATCTTTAAAACAAGTGAAGTCATGGATATTGTAAACACTCCACTTCCAAAATGCTTAGCACAGCATAACATATGCCAAACTGCAGCTACTAAGTGTTACACTTGCCTGGAACTCAAATTTGTTGTAAAGGATGCAAGTATCGGTACCTTCCTCTGCTGGTGGTGGAATTGCACCTTCTCTTTCTAGGTTCATCGCCTACCAAGTTATCTCACTTCACACTGAAAGGAAATGCAAAAATTCAGAAGCAAACAACAAAGCCATCTCCTACCACATCCGGTCAGCAATCTTGTGTTGTTAAAATGGATAAGAATGATACAATCAAGGTTTATTTCATCACTAGATTGATGAGATTTGATGAGATTTTTATGTCACAGAACAAAGTGAGGATAGATATGCGAAACATCAAAGTAAATAGCTAGTGGGCATTATATTCACATACTGCTGTCATGAGATTTTTATGTCACAGAACAAAGTGAGGATAGATATGTGAAACATCAAAGTATATAGCAAGTGGGCATTATATTCACATACTGCTGTCATGGGTAATTAATGCAAGATGCAATATTATACATAAACCAGGTGCACCTTAATTTGTGGTCGAGAGCATTATTGCACAGCGCACAACACTCACCTAACTCAGTGTGAAAATAGAAAGGGCATATAAGAACAAGTACCGCTACTACTTCAGATTATTGATCTTAAAAATTCATTTAACTGTAACTAGCAATGGCATCTCCGTGTTTTCATCTAACTCATGAAACTGCCATTCTTACTGATGAGTAAGGAAATCTAGAGGATCTGAGAATAATCTGACGTTTATACAACTAGGATCTGAAACCTGCTAGCCAAGTAATTAAACTGACACTTTAGTTCCATCAATTGGATCTAGCGAGCAACAGATTTAAGCAGTGGTCCAATTTGATCTTAATCAGTGATATACCCAACATATAACCCTTTATGTAACTGTCAACCAAAGGATAATACAGAACTCCATGGATCCTAGCAAAATGATACATATAACATATAAAGATTGAACCATACAAGCATGACACATGCTGATTCTACATGTGTGATTAATCCTAATTCAGAAGATAAAAAGTCAGAAATAATACCTAAGTCATGCTTCTTATCATGTGATTCTTAAGTTTACTAACTACTAATGGTTTGTTCATGAAGATGCTTACAAAAATATGGGTTCATCCATAAACATGATATTCAACAGATTGAAGGGACATTTTTGTTCATGCTAACAGGTGGCAGTTATTAGGGCCCAGCTGCTGCTACAATACTGTCAAAACTCAAAAGCTTCTAATCTCTGTAAGACCTCATATTTTCTCAGTTCCAAGCCTAAGTGAAATCTTCTGAAGGCATAATTGTTGTATCAAGACAGAATTTTTTTAGACAAAGTAATAAAAGGAAGTCATTAGTTTGAGATAGCAGATAGCATATAGCTAGCACCAGTACGAGTTCACTACTAGTCTCACGAGTTCACTACGTGTCAATTAAGTACTCAGTCCATAAGAGATCCAAACATGCCCAGATATACTAATGCAATTAGATGTTCTACTAATGTACATACATGTTCTGTCAACGGACAAAATCAATGGTTAATATTCAAAATTTTACCTAGTCATATACAATGTCTACTTTTTTCTGTTATGTTTAATGCGTGTATCTCCCAATTACGCAACCTAGTTCTGATTAGCATCTCCAATTGATATACTCAGTTCCAATTAACAAATCTTCTATCATGGCTGATAGTAAAACTGAATACAAATTCTTGAGCAGAGGTGGACAGAACTAAAATGCCTGGTAACAAGTAGTTTCACAAGAAGTGCTCTAGATTACTGTACACTTCATCAGTTCTACCTTACATGCATTGTCAAGAAACATACGGTTACTTTCAGTTCAATTATACTAGTCCCAGCAAAATTCAGGAACACCTACAATTACACTAGGTTCAGTGAAGTTCCCCCAAAAACGTTGCAAAAATGTTGAGAAACATACCCCATTCCTAGATCAGTCTTCACTCTTCACTGAAGCCCACTCCATGAGTAATTTCTCTGCAACCAAACGCAAATTTCAGGTAACCAGAATCAGCTTCACAGTCAAACAAACCAAAAACGAAATCAGAACTTGCTGTGGTCTTCATATTAGTATCGGACTGGAGGGGAGAAGGACGGGCTGCACAAAAGGGGGAGAAGGCAGGGGGGAGGATGAGGAGTACCTGGGTAGATGGTGCGGCAGCGCGGCGTCGACGGCGGCGTAGACGAGAAAGGCGACCGGACCGTCATGAGGAAGGTGACCTCGTGCCGCCATGGTCGCCATGTCGCCGCTGGAGCCGTGCCCCTCCACCTTGACCACCAGATCTACGCCATGGTCGTCGTGCTCCGCTCCTCGCTGCAGGTCGCCGTAGTGGCCGTGCTCCCCACCCGCTGCAGGTCGCCGTAGTGGACGTGCTCCCCACCCCGATGCAGGTCGCCGTGGTCGTCGTGCCTGCCATCGAGCCGCCTCGATCCTCTCGCGCCACCACATTGCCTCGCTTCTCGCGCTCTCAGATCAGAGGCGTGCGCAGGTCGACGCAGGGATGAGGACCCTGGCCGCCGCCAGCCTTGCCGCGCCGCGCCGGATGAGGATGGGATGAGGGAGAGAGCCCGGGGATGAGGAGAGAGGAGTGGAGTGCCTGATGAGGATGAGGCGAGAGTGCGAGACATGGGGGCGGCGGGGATGGGCAGAGGCGAACGGAGGAGTTGCACGATGTTTAGGGTTTGGGACGAGACGGGCCGGCTGGATTCTTAGGCCCATTTCTACTTGCGGCAACAGTTTAATTAAAATGTTTTCCTTCAATTGCAACAGACAACGAAGTGGTTTGGTGGTTAGTGCCTTTCTCTCATGTCCCATATGTGGCTGGTTCGATTCCTCATTGTGGCCAATTTTTTCTTATCTTTTTTTTCGAAATCTTAAGACGGATTTTTCCCAAACACGTCGCTGATAATCACAACTATTAGCGGCGGGTTTTCCAAACACGTGGCTAATACTATTACAGACGTGATTTTAAAACCACGTCACTAAGTGTGATGATCATTAGCGATGTCGTTTTAAAACACCGTCGATAAATGGTAATAAGTACTAGTGACGTCTTTCTAGAAAGCCGTCACTGAGAGTATTAGAGACGGGTTTTTAAAAACACGTCATTAATACGCAACATCATTAGCGACGGGTTTTTCAGTTTTCGTCATTATTGACGTCCCGCTGTGGAGTATTAGTGACGTGTCCTCAAAATACGTCACTAATGGTGCCTATAGTGACGCGTTTTCAAAGACATCGCTAATCTTCATGTCACTAAAGCTCTATTCTGTGGTAGTGCTAGTTAGTCTTCGTGTTCCACATGAGAATTATTTGTTCCAGTATTTATATCGATTTGTTCCACATAGTTAATCTTTGTGTTCCAGATGAGAAAACTATTTGTTCCAATTGTTATATAGATTTGTTCTACCTAGTTAGTCCCTGTGTTCCACATAAAAACTATTTGTTCTAGTATTCATATCCATTTGTTCCACGTAGTTAATCCATCTGTTGCACATGAGAAAAATATTTGTTCCACTAGGCATATAGATTTGTTTCACCTAGTTAGTCTATATGTTCCATATAAGAACTATTTGTTCCAGTAATCATATTAATTTGTTTCACGTAGTTAATCCCCTGTTCTACATTAGAAAATTATTTGTTTCAGTAGACACTTGGATTTGTTTCACCACTTAACCTATATATATGTTTCATATGTTTTCATCTATTAGTTCCAGAAGGTATTTATCAACTCACATGCTTCATCAAGTCAAAGCTCATCACATGAAAGCCTTGCTATATCTCACGTGCGAGAAGGTATTTTATCAATTTCACATACTTCATCAAGTCAGAGCATCAGGATTGAAATGCACGCAACAGAGAAGTTCATTCGCGTGAAAAACAAACAAAAAGCATGACACGTCGAAGCAAAAGAAACGAATGGGCATTTTGTCTGCGGCTCGGCCCATGAAGTTCATTCGTGAACGCCGGACCCGCACAGAAGGGAAAGTACGCGGCGCCGCGCGGGAGGTGCGCGAGACTCGCTCGCGCAGGCGAGCGTGATAGTCCCCGCGCGCATCCGCCTTAGGTGCACCGGCAGTCTGTATTGTATCCGGGCCCACAAGTCACATTATTTTCTACACAACACTTCGGTGCTCCCAGCACGTGGAGCACCCGTTTTATGATTCGTGCGTCCAACCATCCAACGGTCAGCCGGTTTCTTCTTCCTCCCACGCGCTCGCTTGTCCGCTCGCCTGCGCCGCTGCACCCATCCGTTCGCCCACGCCGCCTCCACCGCCCCCGCCTGCCTGCTCCGTTGCACCCTGCCTGGCGCCACTGCCGCTGCCGCCCACACCTGGCCTCGGCCCTGCTGCCACACTCGGTCCGGCGCGCCTCCGCTGCGCTCCATTGTCCTTTCGCCGCACCATGACATTCATTGTTCCAAGGAACAATTGTTCCGTAAATTAGGATTCGGGCATGCGTTAGTTGGTAGTGGGTCCCCCATATAGCGACCCTGTAGAGATCCTCAAGATTATGGAGCTCTGGAAGGAAATATGGAAGCCTTCCTAGGTAGGGTCTCATGTAAGTATTCTACTGGAGTTCATTGTGGCTCTGCTGGAGATGCTCTCAGTCATGTCCCGGATGCTTTAATTTCCTCCTATCTATACTGGTAAAATGATTAATCCCATTGTTCCAATTTAGCCACCGATATCTTTTTCTTCTTTGTCTCACTTCTGCCGCCTCTCTTCCTTTGCCAATGCATACGTATTGTAGTCGGTTGGTGCTTCTTCCCTAATAATTTGTGAATGCCTTGACGCTACATGAGTCATGGTTTCCTAATTCAAATTATTTGTCAAGTTATTCTTTGTTTGACGATGCCCAGTTTACTTAATAACTAGACACGAGAAAAAATATTATATAGGCTAAGCTCCCTGCAGAACATCATCCAGGTTCCCTACTAATTATAATGAACATGTCATTATTCAAGTTTCATTTCACCACATCAAAGTTCCGAGTTATTCTTTGTTGATTCATTTCATTACATCAAAGTTGTTTTCAATATTATAATTGTTTTTTCCTGGAGGCAACATCCCAGTTGAACTCTGAACCTGACAGGCTTGCATGTTTTCTTCTAACATCACTAACAGCTCATTGACCTGCGTCACCTCCATCACTAACAGATGATAAATTATCTGTGCAACACTTGCTCCAGATGAAAACAATAGCACCCTCTCAGTTTGGTGCGTTTACGGAAATTTATTGTCATTTTTTTTTTCAAACCACCTATCGACACATCTGCCAGCCAGACACACCTTAAGTTTTTGCACTTTTTTCTGTTTCCTTTGTTCTCCATTTGTATACCATGCTTTTGAGACACATGTTTTGTGAAATACTCCTATAAACGTGCGGTGGAACATGTAAATCTCACAATCATCGTCAGTATAAGGATAAACCAAGCTGTCATAATGGTTAGTTATTAACTTTCTAGGATAAGCATTTGAAATGCACCTCATATGACTACGGATGGTTAGAACATAATTCTTCTTTATCACCTTTGATTCTCTGTTACTCTATTTTCCATCCTCTTCATCGACCAGTTATTTGTGTTTTCTATAAAGTTCGTCTCTTTGTGTCCCTCTAAACTAAAGAAATTTTAAAATCCTGCTAGTTAACTCTCTCTGTTTATGAGCATTGTAAATGCAACAAACACAACTACAGATGCAAAAAACACTAGTGGGCACTATAAGAAAGAAAAGAAACAACTCCTCGACAAGCTAGATGTGCTAGATAAAAAAGCAGAGAATTCAATTCTATCTGCACAAAAAATAGACTTGAAACAATGTTTAAATAGTCGACTAGCACAACTGCTAAAGGAAGAGGAAGTTAAATGGTATCAAAGAGCTAAAACGACGGACTTATTGGAGGGAGATAGCAACACCAAATATTTCCAATTAGTGGCCCACCGAAAACATATTAAAACAAGAATATACAAACTCCAAGAAGGAAATGATATCGTCCTGGTGATGAAGAATTAAAGAAACATATCACCACTTATTATAAAGGATTATTTGGTCCTCCACAAGAGAACTCTTTCCGGCTGGACGAGTCTCGAAAGGATGATATCCCTCAGGTAACAGAGATAGAGAACCAAGTTTTGACAGAACAATTCACTATGGAAGAGGTGCGCTCAACACTCTTCCAAATGGAACACAATAAAGCCCCAGGGCCAGATGGTTTCCCAGCCGAATTCTATCAGGCATTCTGGGGGTTAATAAAAGATGACCTCATGGCTCTATTTTATGAGTTTCATAAGGGTAATCTTCCGTTGTATAGTCTAAACTTTGGAACAATTATTCTATTACCAAAATGCAAAGAAGCTATCAAAATTCAGCAGTACAGACCTATATGTTTGCTAAACATTATCTTCAAAATCTTTACTAAAGTTGCCACAAATAGAATTACCTCCGTTGCACAAAAGGTGATAAGTCCTACACAAACTGCCTTTCTTCCAGGTCGAAATATTATGGAGGGTGTAGTAATCCTATATGAAACTATTCATGAGTTGCATAAGAAAAAACAAAATGGAGTCATTTTTAAAATTGACTTTGAAAAAGCATATGACAAAGGTTAAATGGTCTTTTGTGAGACAAACTCTTGAAATGAAAGGGATTTCCTCCAAATGGTGCCAATGGATCGATGCATTCATGAAAGGGGGGCATGTAGGTATAAAAATAAATGATCAAGTTGGCCCAAATTTTCAAACCCAAAAAGGGCTTCGCCAAGGGGACCCATTATCTCCAATCCTTTTCAACATTGTTGTGGACATGCTAGCCATCCTCATTAACAGAGCAAAAAATGAGGGGCAAATTACTGGTGTGATTCCACATTTAATTGATAATGGTTTGTCTATCTTACAATATGCAGATGATACTATTATTTTTATAGATCATAATCTAGAGGAAACTAAAAATCTCAAGCTTCTGTTAAGTGCTTTTGAGCAGCTCTTTGGATTAAAAATAAATTTTCACAAGCGTGAAATATTTTCCTTTGGAGAGGCCAAAGATTATGAGGGTCAATACTCATAATTGTTTGGGTGCCAAATAGGTAGCCCTTTAAATACCATGGCATTCCAATGCACTATAGAAAACTGAGTAATGGGGGGATTGGAAAATAATTGAACAGAGATTTGAGAAGAAACTTAGTGGGTGGAAGGGCAAACATCTGTCGGTAGGAGGTAGACTTGTTCTGATCAGTTCGGTCCTAACTAGCCTAGCCATGTTTATGCTCTCTTTTTTTAAGGTCCCTAGGGGAATCCTAGAAAAACTGGAGTATTATAGATCAAGGTTTTTTTTGGAAAGTGATGAACAGAAAAAGAAATATAGATTAGCGAAGTGGAGTATTCTTTGTCAACCTAAAGATCAAGGTGGCTTAGGCATTTAGAACATAGATGTACAGAATCAATGCCTATTGAGTAAATGGCTTTTTAAATTAATAAATGAATCAATGCCTATTAATCAATGCTTCTGTACATCTAAGGTGGTTTAGTTTTGTTTTTCATGTACTTCCTATAGAATCAATGCCTATTGAGTAAATGGCTTTTTGGCAAGTTGTGTGCTTTTTGCTCTCACAATGAAACTATCCAACATCTTTTTTTTTACTGTCATTTCGCTAAATTTTTATGGAGAGTGGTGCATTTTACTTTTGGTTTAGAAACTCCTACAAGTATACAATACATGTTTGGCGATTGGCTGAGAGGGATAGGATCTAAACTTAAGAGTCAATTACTTGTTGGTGCTTCCGCTCTATGCTGCGCGTTATGGCTTAGCAGAAATGATATAGTCTTTGATAAATGTCCAATGAAAACATATATGCAGGTCCTTTTCAGGGGAACTCATTGGTTCCGGTTCTGGACGCACCTACAAAAGTGTGACGAGGATGCCAACATGATGAGGGAGGCATGTTGTTCACTAGAGACGACGGTCATGCAGATTTTCACCAACCATGGATGGAGATTTAGCAATCGGATTGCATACTAATAAGTTCTTTCAAACTATGTTGGCGTTTCTTTGGATTCTTGTAATACGTTGGGTGTGCGTGTTGGAAGTCTTCGTACTGCATTTTTGATGTAATAATCGGCGGCTGTAGCCTTTCACGAGTTCAAGGCCGGGACGTCTTTTCCCATTATCTAAAAATAAGATGCAGAAATCTTACCTTTACAACTGGCCAAGTGGCCATCATACTTCCTATGTTTCCTCTTATCATATTTTTTTTTCCCATACCCGTCAAAATATGGGTTTCCGTTTGCTCTATGCAGAAAAAGTCTATACTGATATCGTTACCAAGCTGGGTTGTTTTTTGGGATGACCTACCGATGTTCTGGGTCTACTGCTGCTGAAACATGCAGGAAACGTAAGGCGGTTGTAGCTTTTCGAAGAAGTAAGGTAGGTATGATATTCTACCAACTAGGTGTAACATTTTGAACCACTGAAATTTCGCCTGTTGTTATCATTTCCATATTTCTTCAGTTCTAGAAATTCAGTGCCTCTCTTTAGTAGTCGACACCATAAGTTCTAAATCTTGGCTGTTCTTTCTAATTGTTTCCATTTAATGTTTCTGTTTTTTTTTTTTTGGTTGCACAAACGACATCCAGTACACATGTCTCAGGTAAGATGCTTATCAGGTATTGTGCTTTCAGGGAAATGTGCTCAAATGTCATCAACATGGTACTTTCATTTTTTCTAGATAATGGAAAAAAAAGAGCATCCCAGCCTTGGCCTCACTAGGAGGTTACGAACATCTTATTACAATTTAGCAGCACTTCCGTCTGCTCGAATGATGATGATAAAACACACACATCAAAACAGGATGTTTGAGAGTGTATAATTATTAATAACATAATCTATTACTAAAATTCCATTCATAGTGTGCGTAGACTTCCATGGCCAACACCTCCAAGCGTCGCCAAGCATCTCTCATGACCTCCATATCTTCTTCATTGTTTTGCAATTTTGACCAAAACCGCAACCAGTGAGTCCCCCTGAATAGTACCTGCATATAAGTTTTCATACGTGTTTTTGTCAAAAACAATATCATTTCTACTCAACCAGATTGCCCAGCATAGCGCTGAGAGACCAACAAGTAGTTGTTTTTTGAGTTTAGCACCTATACCATTCAGCCAACCTCCAAACATATGAGATATATTATGAGGTGGTTGTAAATGAAAACAGAAATAGACAAGTCTCCAAATAAATCTAGCATAATGGCATTCAATAAATAAGTGTTGAATAGTTTCATCCCTAGAGCAAAAACCACATTTCTTATTACCGTGCCAATTACTCCTAACTAGATTATCTTTAGTTACGACTATGCCTTTCTGCAAATACCACAAAAATATCTTAATCTTGAGAGGTGCTTTTATTTTCCATATATTTTTGTTAGGAATTACATTACCATTGTTCAAGAGCGCTTTATACATATATTGCACATTAAAAAGACCTGTCGGAGTGAGATTCCATCTAAACACGTCTTTAATATCAGAAAGTTGAACATGTGCAATTCTACAGACAAGGTTATGCCACAGTATTAAGTTTTGACCTATCAGGACTTTCCTAAAAGAGATATTGAGAGGACATGTAATAACACGGAGGCAACCGTTGGTTGCTTATTTCGAACAAGGTTAAATAAAGACGGGTATTGTTCTCGCAAGGTAAAACTAAACAACTTATCCTCCCAAAATCTGATTTGTTGGCCATTGTTTAAAACAAAGCTACCTAGATTTAAGAAGGTATTTTTCACTTTCATCAATCCCATCCATAAATGTGAATCCCCAGGTTTCCTCTCAACCTGTGTTAGAGTTTGATTCTTTAAGTATTTCTTCCTAAGCATATCTTGCCATACTCCATGCTCGTTGATAAGCTTGAAGAGCCATTTGCTTAGTAAACATTGACTTAGTCAACATGGTACTTTCATGCTCTGTCAACAACAATTTCAGTGATTCCCCCAAAAAAAAAAAAAAACAATTTCAGTGAAAGATATATAATTTTTTTTTAAATAAGATATGCTTATGGATTAAATTGAGGGCATTGCTTTTGTTGCAAGCCATGTAATACACAATCTTTTCAACATAGAAGTGTTCAGCTAGCTAGATACGCGCAACATATATAAAAGACAGCCTGGGAGTTATTCATTTGCCTAATAAGAAACCTGTTTGTTTTTAGTTCTGCTGCAACAAATAGAAACATATATATAGGACAGCTAGATACTCTGTGTGCTGCTGCAGGAAGTGACGGAGGTTCGGTTACAACCTTTTTTCGGGGGGGGGGGGGGGGGGGGGGGGCACTTTATCCTTTAGTTTTGCTCCAGATTTGCAAAAAAAATGACTTATATCCTGTTGTGGCGCACGCGTTGGGATAGGGTGTTGATTAATCAATGTAGATTATTTTATTGTTGTGTGTGTGTGTGTGTGGTGGGGGTGGTGGGGGGGCGTGACCATCCCTGGCAAAAACAAAGCTTCCTAATTAGCTTCAAGCTCTGAATTCAACCGCAAGTATCCTTCCTCCGGTTTTACCCATTCCCTCTGTGCAGATGTATAGCCACACAGATGCCTTGTATGAAACGCCTATGAGTATGTTTGCAGCGTAAATAACTATAATCTTTGGTGCATTCAATCATATATTTGCGTTATTACAGAGGCCACATGAGTCAGCACAAATACGTTATGTATTCCAATAATGAACATATATTTATAGTCGCTGACAAAGACTTACCACTACGTTCATCCAAATAAGGCAGGTAAAAAGGACTGAACCTCTAATGGAACACCTCCATTTTCTAATTTGTTGTAAGAAAAACATTATTTTTAATCTAATTCAATCAATAAAGATCATAATCGACTTGTCAAACATAATAAGATATAATCTATTAGATACATTAGACCAAAAATTGAAATTTTAAGAAAGCATTCAGGATTCTTGAAGATTATTTTCCTTTTAATAGAAACCTTATAACTACTACTCTTTTAAAGCTACTAGGGGCAAGCACAATTGTGAACCACTTGCAACAGGTTCGTCAAGGTAAATAGCCAAGCAACTGAAATAGCATTCGTATTGCCAATTTCATACCTCCTATCCACCATGTGGCCTCAACATTTTCCATTGAGCGTGGCGATTATGTCCTCTATTGGTGGTCTCTTCTTGCGGTCAACGTCTACACATTGTAGCCCAATTTCAATGCATTTTTTAATTTCCTTGAGGCGGTGAGCATCCAATTTCGCATGCATGGATGCTATTTGGCGATCAGTCCAATTTTTACGTACCTGCATATTTTTGATTATGTTCCCTCTATTTCAGTATGAATACGTACTCAATACTCAAGCTAATAATATATTCTTAAACATTAAAGTGCAGTAAGTATCATGTCGCATTGTCTTACTTGGTCAATAAACTGAGTTCCACACTTGTCCTCAACACTGGGTTTGATCTTCTCCCCAGTGCTGATCTGAATGATGAGTATACCCAAACTATAAATGTCCGACTGGGTTGAAATTTCACCTCGGTACAGATATTCTGGAGCCATGTATCCTCTGAATAAAACGCATTATAAATTTACGAAGCACCAGTTGTGAGATACAAATGCAAGCTATTTATAAACGAATAGAAAAAAACCTTCTTTACGATTTGTTGCACTTACAGTGCTCCCACAACAGTTTGAGTGTTCATCCGGGTCTGCTCTTGTCCCATGAGTCTTGAAAGACCAAAGTCAGAAATTTTTGGGATCATCTTATCATCTAACATTATATTGTCAGGCCTAATATCCATGTGAACAACAGGCCTATCCATTTCCTTGTGTAAGAAATGTAAACCCTGGCAGATCCCTTTAATTATCTTGAACCGTGTGTCCCAATCAATTTTATTTGATTCTGTGAAAAGGAAAGACAATGAATTATGTAAGTAGTCTATTACGCTGATAAGGAATTTCCAGCTGAAAATGCGAGTACAAATCAGTGGTGCAATACGTACCAAACAGATACTTCTCAAGGCTTCCCTTAGGTACATATTCATAGCAAAGAAAAGTTTCAGTAACATCAACAATAATATATTTTTTATTATGCTCCACAACTTTCTTCTGTGTTTCATGGCAGAAGCCGAGCAACTTTACTATGTTTGTATGTTGGACTGCCATAAGATTGCGGACCTCATTATCGAACGATTTCTCCTGTCCCACTGGACAATTTTCACCCAACTTCTTGACAGCAATCACGTCCCCATCTTCCAAAATTCCCTGGGTTTTGCCAACAAGTATTATCGATATTTTTTTTGTACTATTTCCTGTTCAATTTTAAGAAAGCCAGGAGATGGGTCAGGCAAAATCATACCTTGTAGACCGTTCCAAATGCACCTTTATCACCAATTTCTCGGTCAGAAGATAAATTATCTGTAATTTCCTTTAGGAAGCTTGCTGGTATATTCTGCAGTTTACTTAGAAGACTAATCTTGCTCTCGGAGGTGCCCTTGCCCTTGCCAGCGTCCGTGTCCATTTCTGTAAGATTGAACAGTTGTGATAGAAGCAGTCGACATATATGGATCTTTGAAACTTAAGAAGGAACAGGACACAGAACTGAGACGTGGAATGCACCAAAACAAATTGCGTAAATAAAATTATTTGCCAAAATTATTAAGGAGAAAAGACATATTAGTGTTAAGACCACTAACCTTGATAGGAGTACTTCAAGCAAGGATTCCGGAGAAGACAAGCAAAAGGTCCGAATGGCTGAGGTTCTGTAATGAAAGGTTGCGATGCTGCCATTGCTTATATAAACTTCCGAGTAATATCTTGAGTAGATAAATAATACTACGTAGACTTGACTTCACGGAGTTCGATAGTCAATAAGAATCCGGAATGCATGTGGGTAGATGCCTCGTTAATGACAAGTACAATAGTTAAATTAAAAGTATATTGTGTGAACAGATGCCAGCAAGTCGGTTTTGTTTGATATGCCGTTGGCATCACCGTCAAGTTGTCCTAATCACACTCTCCTAGCTGTCAGCCTGTCAGTGTCAGTGAGTCAGCGTCCCATTCGAAAAAAGAGGATGCCAAGTGGTTGAGTACCACTATGCAAAGTGATCTCTCAAAATAACACTTTAAGAGATTAGTCACGAAATACAATAAATAATTTCCTCTTCCAAACTAACCAAATCTGCAGTCACATTACTGTTAACACTATCCATAGCATCCTTCGGTAACAATCTTCTAGAAATAGGATTACCCTCTGGTGTTGTTGTATCATACTCCATCTTTGATTGTAATTAGTACTAGCATATTAGCTAATGAAATAGACCAAACAGTTCTTTCTGTCTTGTTTTAGCTTCAGGTCGATGAATCGCTTGAGGCTTTTAGGCAGGGAGAAAAAAAACTGGTAATTATATCGTGATCAATCTCTCTGAAGTGGGACAGTGCGACCCACTGCAGCCCAGACCAATAAGGCACCAGCGGTGGATGGTTGAGGAGTAAGATTTCCGGGTTGTTGGGGTCGGGGGAGCTCCAATTTCTGGCGACGTTAGAGGAGTACGGTGGGAGGCAGCCGCCACACGGTGGTGCTGTGAGGCTTGGCGGCTCGCCGTAGCCGTGAGTGGCTGGAGTCCTTAAGGCGGTGGTGCGTCTGGGGGTGAGCAGCGGCATGAGGTTGAAGAAGGCAGGCGGACATGTGGCGGGTGGTGAGCGGGGTCGTGGCCTCTTGCGGCGTGCAAGCAGTTAAAAAAATATATGAAAGGGCACCAGTTCACGCCTTCAGCACTTCACTTGTTTAAATCAATTTGAGAACAATAAGGGTAAATCCTTTAGATCTATGTACCCAAATATCAGATCCAAACCACGGAAGGCAATTCCACATGGGGTCTGATTCTTAGGCTAGTATCAATGCAATTCTATGGCATATATACATTTTTTGCCGACTTAGCAAGGTAATTATAAAGAGAGAGGAGGCAAATTTTCATCTCTTACGGTGTTTCATCCCCATGAAAGAAAACTAGCTCTGTTTCCCAAAATTTGTTTTGGAAACAATGAAATAAAAGTGTGCATTGAGAATGTCCTTACTGATCGGTTAACCAGCCGGCCTAAGTTATTAATGATTAGTAAGTGATACTCCCTTTGTTTAGAAATACGTGTCATTCTATGAGAATTAAGAAGATGTGGAAAAGAAATGTGCAAAAAATGACGAAGAGAGAGATAGAGATAAAGCTGTATTGAGATGAGTGAAATATGCATTGAAAAGTGAGAATTGACATGTAACTGAGAAAACTACGAAAGTCAAAGTGACATATATTTGTGAAAAGGAACAAGTATCTCTTGTACTTGCCAAAGGACTTCTGGCTGATTCGTTAGGAGCTCCAGCGGCACTTCCTCTGGTCTCGAGTTCGATTCCCGGTGGGAGCGACTTTCGGACTGAGGTTAAAAAAAATTCCTCGCCTCTTCCAATTCCCAAAGCATGGTTAGAAACCCGGCCTAGCTGGGCTACAGTGCTTTTCCCCGGCCCAGTCTCACCTGGGGAATGGGTCCGGTGGGAGGGGGGTTTGAGAATTTTCTCGGCCGGTGTGAGAAAGCTTTCTTCTTCTTAACACAATACCACGGGTGGAGGTCAATCCCCCGGCCAAGTTTTTTGTTAAATATCTCTTGTACTTTATTTTTCTCCCAGCCAGCTGCGATTGGACAGTACAAACATAGAATCCGCATGACCCCAAGTTGCTTATGTTTTTCAGATCCAGTAAATCCCACATTTATGCAGATATCAAGGCATCGATCTCACAAACCTGGCCTGCCAAGTTTAACTATCTCCAAATTAGCTGTTCTTCGCTGATCCCCTTACTTTACCGGTCATATGTCAATGCCGATGGCATAAGACATGTAAATATATGATTAAAATGCACAGCCGGTCCCTAAACTTGTCCGAATGTATCATTTAGGTCCCTAAACTTGTTTTGATGTGTCATCTAGATACCTCTACTTATATTGGCATCCCTAAACTTCTAACTAAGCTCAAATCGACCCGATGTGGCACTTCTGTCATGGACATGTGATGCATGTAATTGTATTGGTACCGGATAAAAAGTGATTCTTTTGTAGATATCTCCTTAATTCTTTTAGCCTTTTGCATGTCCGTCAAAAACTAGAATTTGATATATACATTTGAGGTGGGTAATTTACTTATTTCCCTTAGAAAATGTTGATTTGGCATCCTTAAATTTGATTTGGACCTAAGTGACAATCGATCAAGTTTAGGGATGTCAAAACTAATAAAGGAACCTAAGTGACATAATAGAAAAAGTTTATGGATGTCACAGCCAAACTAGTTCAGGGACTGATTGTGCACTTTACTCTAAACATATTATACTAGAGATATCTAGAAGTTCTGAGATACATTCTATCTTTGTTTATTTTAAAAACTCCATCCGTCCGTCCAACAAAAATGGTGTTTTCTTTTTTTGTCCTAAGTCAAATTATTCAACTTTGACTAAGGACAAAGATGGTCAAAGTTAAAAGAGTTTAAGACAAAACTGAAATACCATTTTTGTGGGACAGAGGTGTTGGATACCTATTTTGAAGGGCCACGCCACCGCCAAAATGACTAGGGATTGAACGTCCGAGCCCACAAAGGGTTGATACGCGTCACCCGACCCCTGAGGAGCAGCCTCCAACTCCCCATGGGAGATCTCCGCCTCGCACGACCCCTACCCAGATAAGCGAGCCTCAGCTCGTCCGACGGCTCGGCACATTGCCATGTTTCACCCGCCCCCCGTGGTGGGGCTTGGACATGATCGAACGCCACCCACGCCACGCCTTGGCATAAGGGATTTCCGCCTCGCACGAGGGTTCCCAAATGCAAGGATTCCCACACTCACCTGTCGTTTACACGCATGTAATTTATATAACGCAAGTGGACGGTGTACGTAGCTTTTTCCTTAGAGTTTTCTAAGGTTTAATCAAATCGACACAGACTAGTGGGAATTAAGCAAAGTTTTTAGTTATCAATGTCTAGTTTGACCTTCTAGTGGGCGAGTGAGCGTTTGTGAAAGAAGACTGGGATGTGCCGATCGGCACACAAGATGCGCCGGTCGACACGAAGGTTTTTTGTGTGAAGGCTGCTAAGTTCGCGGAGAGACTTATGAAAGCAGTTCGTAAGTTACCCTAAGTCTGCTAGTTGGGATAGTAACCACACAGTATAATCATATAGCATCATAAACGGAATTACTGGGTTGTTGGTAATTGAAGATCGGTAAAAGGAAGGATGCCTTCGGACCATGCCCTGTCACGACCCCCGATCTTAATTGCTCTACTCCATCTAGTAAACATGCAGTTTTAATTTCTTTAACCACCTTATAAGATTGGCTCTCTCGTCGTACAAACTCACAACGACTGTTGCGGGTCTTCGCTAGCCATTACCAAGTGGGGGCCTAAGTGAATGCACCTACCATCCATGCATGCCTAGTAGCGTATGCAAACATGGCGCGTACAAGATTGGGATGACTAAACCTGATCACCATGATTAAGCAAGCATCTAAACACTTAAACTAGAACTAAGCAATCGGAATAAGCACATGTAAGATCCAGGTAACGAAGAACCAAAACCATTCATCAACATATTCGATCATACTTTAATATACATAGCACAAGATACATCACCATCTAGTAGGCCTACCTTGATGGATTACCTCGAGTACCAGCGGTTCTTGAAACCCCAAGCCGCCGATCATGCGATCGTCGACTTGGCTAGGTTAGCTAACCTAAACCCTAGCAACTAGAGATCTTGAATAACGGGGCAAAGCCCTGGTGGCTCTAAACTCATGTGATTATTGTCCTTTTGTGCGGCGATGCATCTAACCTAGGGTTTTACAAGTATTTATATCTTTGCTGCATCAGATGGAGTCGGTAAGTTGGAGGAAGGGTCAAGTGCCGATCAGCACAAAGGCGGTGTCGACCGCCACCAAGCGTGACTTGCTGGATCTTTCGTCTGAGTCAGTTCCGAGGTCTTCTGTAGCTTCCATGTAGGCCTTCTTTTCAGGCTCTTCCTAGTAGAGTCTTGTATTGTACGTCTTGTATTTTGAAGTTTCCTTTTATCTCTATGCGACGAATATCTTCAATGATCCATACCCTCTACTTCCTTCTAGATGAACTAGAGTGTGGGCCCGTCTTACACCTGCTAGGTTCCCCTTGTTTCGATCGGCACGGCGTTGTGCCAACCAGCACACAGGGCTTTTCTGCAACTTTTGGTCCCTTCATGGTTCAAGTTCGCTGTGATGTCCAGAATGTCATCCATTATACATGTTTTTGCATTAAGCACACAGAATGACACCATATACAAATACATTACTATTATCCTGGATTAGTGGTGTTAATGACAATTTTTATGCGCGGGAACGGTTGGACCTCATTAATTATTCAAGTCATAGATTTGATCCCTCCGTAACACCCTAGCCCGGAGTACGGTTCAAGACCCGTACGTTTGCAGTGCTGGCCCACACCTTATAGTAGCAACTTTTACGCTTTCGTCCTTGCTTCGCGTAAAAGGGTTATAGTGGACTGGGTATTTAAGTTGGTCATCCTGCCTCTAAACTTCCAATGTGGGACTAAACCTATGCCCACTAACACTACTTGCTCAGCGGCATTTTGGGCCGAATCTCTTTGGTCCTGCCTCCCACCTAGGCTGGTCGTCCTGCCTTGGCAAGCAATCTTAGTCAAACGCCTCTCACTTGCTCTATTCAATCCCCCACCTCATTGGGGGCAATAAATAGGAGGTCCTCCCGCCGTTTCAAAGTGTGTCTCATGGAAGAATCATTCCACTTGTATAGTTTAAAATAGGATTAGTGTAGGAGTGAGAGCTTCACTAGGGATTCTGGAGTTCTCTTCGGAAGATTGGGTAATGTTCTCTTGTATCTTTTCTTTTGTAAGATTTTTTAATATAATTATCTTATCTTACTTATTTAATTTATTTTTCCTCTTAGTTTGTGTTTGTTTATTTAAGTCATTATTATCTTATCTTATTCATTGGCTGCATGCCTACACTAGTACAAATCTGCTGATTAATTACGATTTTACTGTAGATCCGTCACTATTTTGGGGGTTTTTCCCGTTTTCGGCCAACTTTATGACGTTTTTCTCGATCTGTCACTGACAAGCCTCATTTGTGACGAAAATCCGGATAAATCGATGAACAGTATTGTCCCGTGTTGCCGGTTTACTGTTCTGGGCAGGTTCTGGGTGGCCGATTCGTCACTAAAATCCCATTTCGAGTACGGCGACCAACGGGAACCCACAATTTTCGTCATAAACCCGACCCCACGGCCGTTTCTAGCCTACGTGGCATCCCAGTCAGCAAGTGTGGGGCTCCGTGTCAGGCTTTCGTAGGACCCACGGTCAAACCATTTTCGTCATAGATTTCGTTTGATCGCGTATAATGCCATGTATCGCAGTACAGAATGACAGGGGGCCCACAATTTTCGTCATAAACCCAACCCCATGGACGTTTCTGGCCTATGTTGACGGTGCAAAAATTATGAATTTACCTTCAACATATCGGTAAATAAAAAGCTAACCACCAAGATTCTGTGCATAGTAGTTAGGAATTAACATATTTCCACAAGTTTTGGTGAATTTTGGATGCAGGAGTGAATAATGGAGGAAACTGGCCCTGATTCGAAGAAAAGTCAGGCCGGCCGGCCCCCCCCTTGGCGCCCAAAGGCCTCGGCCTTCCTTCAGCAGGCTGTAAACGGGCTCAAACGTCACAAACCAAAGCCTGTTCAGCAGAATTCCACCGACATACCGTCTGGTGGGCTGTTTGGGCCTCACCTTGGCCCTCACTCAAGTTCTGCCGCCCCCACGAAGCCACCGACCTACGGACCGACTTCAGGAGGCAATCAGGGACGTCCAGGAGTGAGGCGGTGGCGAACTGCCACATCGGGCGGCCGGCCGGCCCCCCTGGTAGGCCGGCCGGCCTGGCTTGGTGGCCCCGCCACTCCACCTCGCGCTATAAGATGCTCCCTGTCCTAAGGACCCTATAAATACCCCTGGTGTCCGCAGGAACAACTCGCACCTCACTGATCCAAGAGATCCATTACTCATTTATAGAAGTAGAGTTATTATTTGGGAGTTAGAGTAGAGTAGAGTAGAGTGAGAGCACTTCTCGAGGTTCCGGAAGTCTTCTCGGAGTTTCGGTATTGTTCTTGTATCTTAACTCTTGTAGAATTACTCTTTTATTATTTATATAATTATTTCTATAATTATTTAGTTTATTCTTTATTTATTTCTTTTAGTAATTCTTTTCTATTTAAGTTTATTTACTTAGTTAAGCTAGTGCTCATAATAGTCTTGTTGTGGGTTTCGTGATTGTGTCTAAGTAGTATGAGTGAGTGTTTTGCCGAAATGGAGTTCGCGCTTAGTGAAAGCTATGCTACATTCTTAGATAGGGCTATTCTCTCGATCAAGGATAGTTCCTCTAGGATAGTTGTAAGCGCGGTGCTTAGAACTATACCTATGCACGATTGGCGTGTGTCTTTACGGAGGACGGTAGCCCCACGTGTTGCAGGCGTGTTCAGGCCTTTGCAATCCGCCACGTTCAAAGGCAAACCAACCGGGTTCTCAATAGCGGTTAGATCTCAGGGGGAACCTGCAGTATTAGGGTTCAGTACCAACCATGGCACGATGGTTGTGCTCCAAACAACATGACTTGACTGTGCATAACCTTAGCTATAGTACATAACCTTGTAGAATTAATTGCTAGAAGTAAATAGATGTAAGATTAACACATAGGAATCTTTATCTCTATCTCGTTGTTATCCCAATGTAACTTCTACTATCTCTTTTATTTCCTTGGATTATATGGTGAGTGCTACCCATATATCATGTACCCCTTTTACCCCTGTCTTAAGTAAGGTATCGTTATTTCACATAATAGTATCTACTTTGTTACATTTTCAACTTCCTATCGCTCTACTTCCCTGAGGAAAATATAAATACGATAACCCTTGAATACTCCATGGTGAAATGCTATAATTGTGTTCCGTGCGCTTGCGGAATTAATGGAAAATTAATTATGCACATATTCACCGCCAACAAGCATTTCTGGCGCCGTTGCCGGGGAAGTAGCAGCTAGGATTTTGAAGTATAATATTGTATACTATTGTGAAAGTAACTTTACTTACTTTTGCGGGCTTACCCTTGTCCTATTTTCTTGTTGCGGACTTTTAAACAGGACCGTGCATGACTGGTTTCGACCTACCAGAAAACTTCCACTCCAACCCAGAGCAGTTCTTGAGAAGGGCGAGAGCAAGACTCACCCCTCCTTCCGCACGTACGACGTCCAAAGCTCTTGCTGTCGAAGGATCCACTCCAACGGTCATCGACCTACCCGCCTCAACCTCAACCAACAACAACATGGGTGAGCCGGTCGAGAAGTCGATCCATGAGTTCTCCGCACCAAACATGGAGAACATCCGCGTGGAACACCTCCCACGCATCAACAACAAGGACTATGAGCTCAAGCCGGCCCTGCTCAACATGATCTTGGCCAGTCCTTTCTGTGGCAAACCTTCGGAGGATGCAAACTCTCATCTCCAGCGGTTCTTGATGACGTGCAACACGTTTGCACGTAAGGATCAATCTCAAGAAGAGATTCGCTTGCAGCTCTTTCCATTCTCACTGTTGGGGAAGGCCTTGCAATGGTTCTACGCGAACGTTGAGGCTCCCAACACCTGGGAGGCGTGCTCAAACGCCTTCCTCGCTAAGTTCTTCCCGCCGGGCAAGACAACTGCCCTGCGCAACAAGATTACGGGCTTCCAACAGCTCGCAGATGAGTCCATCTCCGAAGCATGGACGAGGATGCAAGACTACGTGCTCGCATGCCCACATCATGGTATGGAGCCGTGGCTCCTCATCCAAAGCTTCTACCATGGACTGAAGCCTACCGCAAGGGAGCACCTCGACGCCGCTTCGGGCGGCTCTTTCTTCTCACTTAGCGTGACAAACGCTAAGAAGTTGATTGAGAAGGTGGTGGCCAACCAAAGCCACGACGAACGTCAAGTGTTCCCAAGCAAGGGACGTGGAGTACATCAAGTGGAGGCCTTGGACATGCTTGCTCTCAAGCTTGATCAAGTCCTTGAGAAGATGAAGACCCCGCAAGATCTGCAGATTACGGATTCCCGCATGACGTGTGAAGAGTGTGGCAAGACGGGGCACCTGGGGATTCATTGCCCAAATGCTATGGAGGAATGCAACTTCCTCAACAATGGCAATGGATTCCGTCCCCAGAACAACTACGGCTGGAACACCAAGCCCGACCTCTCCTTCAACAGAAATCAGGGAGGTAATGGTAATGGTAACGGTAATTTCTCTCGCTTTGAGCCCTCTATCAAGGATCTAGTGCTTGGCCAAGTTAAGATTAATGATGGCATTGGTAAGAAATTTATTTCTACTGATAAGGCCTTGGAAAGCATAGATGCTAAGCTAGAGTCATTCAGCACTGTACTGCAAAACCAGCTGAGCCATAATAAAATGCTAGAAACACAAATTGCACAAATTGCCTCAGCTGTGCAGCCTCCAAGGATGAGTAGACTCCAGGGGCAGCCCGAAGTCAACTCCAAGGAGATTGTAAATGCAGTGACAACCTGGGGTGGACGTGGAACGGTGGACCCACCATACCCCGAAGGTGCAGGGAAAAAGACAACCAAACCAACTCCCAAGGAGAAAGTCACCAAGAAGGTTCCCAAACAGAAGATCCCTGAAAAGAAAGTTCCTGAAGAACAGGTCTCTGGACAATAGGAAGCCGCATAAGAGAGCTCCGCTGAGGAATTGATGCAACCTCCAGCCGTCGAGCAAGCTCTACCAAGAGCGGCCCCTCACGAGTACTTCGGTACAACAAGACTGCCTTTCCCTCACAGCGGGAAGAAGCTAACCATTGATGAACGTTTTGATAAATTTGTTGAGGCCATTAGGCATATATATGTGCACATCCCTTTGCTCGATGCCATGCAGGTTCCTACCTATACTAGGTATTTCAGGGATATCCTCAACAATAAGTGCCCAATCCCAGCAATGGAAGTGGTGAAGCTAACTGAAGAATGCAGTGCAGCCATCTTGAACACTCTACTAGAAAAGAAGAAGGACCCTGGATGTCCTACCATACCGTGCTCAATTGGCAGCCAGCATTTCTCTCAGGCACTATGTGACTTGGGCGTCAGCGTGAGCATCATGCCAAAGGTGGTATACGACAAGCTGAATTGTCCATTAACCCCGACGGCCATGTGCTTGCAACTCGCGGATCAGTCAGTGCGTCAACCTGCTGGAATAGCTGAAGACGTCTCTGTGCAGATAAGGAATTTCTTCGTCCCGTCGACTTCGTCGTATTGGATATGGAGGTGGATGTCAAAACTCCTCTCCTCCTTGGGAGGCCGTTCTTGAGCACCACCAATGCCAATATCGACGTGGGGGCCGGAGAAATACACTTGGATTTCAATGGCAGGGAAGAGACATTCAACTTCAAGCCTAAAGTTGAACAATGCAACCAAGTGAGGTCTTCTATGGAAAGAACCCGAGAGAAGTGGAGAAGATTGAGATCACTCCACCCATGCCACAGCCAGACAAGCTCATCACACACATGAGGAACTACCTGGCAAGAGAAATGGAAAGACGGCCAGCCAATTATTGGAGAAGTCCGAAGAAAGTACCCAAACAGCCCAAGGCGCCACAAGCACCCTCAGCACTTCGAGAAACAACAGGCGAGTAAAAGTCGCTAAGGAGGAGGAGAGCTAGGCGCGCCAAGAACAAGCGGGCAGCAAAGGTACCCACAGAGGAGAGTACAACATTGGCGCCTACAACAATGGTCGCCGCCACAAGCACTAAAAAGACAACCAAAGTGTGGTGGAATAAAGAAGGAACCTCTACATTGCCCCATTCTCCGGCAAGCGAGGTCCAATCGAGCTGAACAAGAAGGAGAACGTCTAGCCCAAAGACGTAAAAATGAGAGCCCTCCGATTGGGGAGGCCATCCCAATCGTTATCCTTTAGCCAGGCCTGGCACTTGCTTTTTCATTAAACTTAGAAAACAAAATAAAAATTATAAAAAAAACCAAAAATAGTAAGGTTCCCGGCAATGCCCACTAGGGGCTAGCCACTTTTATCACCCTCATTCTTTTTGCAGGTACAAGAAGGATGGAGGAGGCGGCCTATTCAAGCTTAAGCCTTGCAAAGGCTCAAGCTTGGGGAGGACCCGCAGGTAAGTCGGCGTTTCAACACAAGCTCAAGTCTTGCAAAGACTCAAGCTTGGGGAGGACCGCCAGGTAAGTATTTCTAACGATCAATAAAATACTCCCTGTTTTGAATAAAAATGCTAGAATCTTGGTGATTGCTACACTTAAAGAAAATGATAAGTAGTTACATGATAGCTCCCCTTGTGTCGCATTGATGCAACCTCTACTCCTGACATGTGTGTTATTTATATTTGAGCATAGTCACATCATTTGTGTTGCTACATTTTGAGGGTTGCATACATCACACCAAGTCTAAGCATTGTGAACTATGATATGGCATGATTAGGATTTTAGCAGTTCTTAGCATGGTAAAAGTTCAGAGATGTTTTTCATTCTAATTGCTGCAAGTACCTAAAAACCCTTTCGTTTTGTAAACACTTCCCTTGTGAGGACTTATTTACCTACCAAAGCTATATCATACAGATATCGACATCCTCACTCATAGCCATTTGTTCATGCGTTGAGTTTTGTTAAGGCTTAAATGCTTTTGAGAGTAAGCACTCTAAATCTCGGTCATTATTCCTTCGCGTGAGTTTTTGTTTTCTTTCCACCAAAAAGGAATGTTTGAAAAATCATCAAACATCTCCATCCATCCACTGTCACTTCATTTGCAAAAAAATTTTGGGTCTATATCAAAAAGCTCAAGAATATTTCAAAAAAAAATGCTCATGAACCTGTCATCGCTAGTGCCAATGCATCATGGAGTCTTAAAAAAAAAGTAGAGAGACTCCATGATTCGCAAATATGCACTAAGGTTCTTATCATAAACATCTTGAGCATGAGCATAAAAGGAGACCAAAAGTTTGCAAAACCATCTCCATCAGTGTGTGTTCATCTTCTCCCCCTCCATCACCATTTTCCATCTGACCGAGATATAAAGAGTTGCTATGTCTCTTGAGATTTATTTTTTAGCTCTACAACATACGCATGACAATTGTGCATATCCTTACCAAGCTCCACATACAAGCCTCATTTGGTAGAAGGTAGGATTTGAGTGAAGCTTGTAGGAATAGACTCACTAGAGGGAAGGGAAGTGTGAACCAAAACAAAGGAGAAATTTTTACCTTGTCTTGCAGCACATAAAAACTCTGGACTTGAACCTGCTAGAATTGTTTTGTCCAAAAGTGCTGTTCTAGTTCTCAATGCTATATGACAAGGTGAAGCATACATGCCCCACACATGTGCAACACTCGTGAAAATTCCGTACTCTTGTATACTTACCACCATTTAGGGAGTACGTGGTTGCATCTTTATTACCCTTGGGGCGCTATCTTTGTAACTCCGGATCCGCCGGTACCCTGAGCTGTTTGCTCGAGGACTAGCAAAGTTAAGCTTGGGGAGTGTGTTGACGGTGCAAAAATCATGAATTTACCGTCAACATATCGGTAAATAAAAAGCTAACCATCAAGATTCTGTGCATAGTAGTTAGGAATTAACATACTTCCACAAGTTTTGGTGAATTTTGGATGCAGGAGTAAATAATGGAGGAAACTGGCCCTGACACGAAGAAATGTCAGGCCGGCCGGCCCCACCATAGGCCGGCGGCCAAAAGCCACGGCCTTCCTCCAGCAGGCTGTAAATGGGCTGGGACGTCATAAACCAAAGCCTGTCCAGCAGAATTCCACCGACATACCGTCTAGGGGGCTGTTTGGGCCTCAACTTGGCGCTTACTCACGTTCTGCCGCCCCCACGAAGCAACCGACCTTCGGACCAACTTCAGGAGGCAATCTGGAGCGTCCACGCAAGAGGCGGTGCGGAACCGACACATGGGACGGCCGGCCGGCCCCCCTGGTAGGCCGGCCGGCCTGCCTTGGCGGCCCCGCCACCCCACCTTGCGCTATAAGATGCTCCCTGTCCTAAGGACCCTATAAATACCCCTGGTGTCCGCAGGAACAACTCGCACCTCACTGATCCAAGAGATCCATTACTCATTTGTAGAAGTAGAGTTATTATTTGGGAGTTAGAGTAGAGTAGAGTAGAGTGAGAGCTCTTCTCGAGGTTCCAGAAGTCTTCTCGGAGTTTCGGTATTGTTCTTGTATCTTAACTCTTGTAGAATTACTCTTTTCTTATTTATATAATTATTTCTATAATTATCTAGTTTATTCTTTATTTATTTCTTTTAGTAATTCTTTTCTATTTAAGTTTATTTACTTAGTTAAGCTAGTGCTCATAATAGTCTTGTTGTGGGTTTCGTGATTATGTCTAAGTAGTATGAGTGAGTGCTTTGCCGAAATAGAGTTCGCGCTTAGTGAAAGCTATGCTACATTCTTAGATAGGGCTATTCTCTCGATCAAGGATAGTTCCTCTAGGATAGTTGTAAGCGCGGTGCTTAGAACTATACCTATGCACGATTGGCGTGTGTCTTTACGGAGGACGGTAGCCCCACGTGTGACAGGCGTGTTCAGGCCTTTGCAATCCGCCACGTTCAAAGGCAAACCAACTGGGTTCTCAATAGCGGTTAGATCCCAGGGGGAACCTGCAGTATTGGGGTTCAGTACCAATCCTGGCACGATGGCCGTGCTCTGAAACAACATGACTTGAGTGTGCATAACTTTAGCTATAGTATATAACCTTGTAGAACTAATTGCTAGAAGTAAATAGATGTAAGATTAACACATAGGAATCTTTATCTCTAACTCGTTGTTCTCCCAATGTAACTTTTACTATCTCTTTTATTTCCTTGGATTATATGGTGAGTGCCACCCATATATCATGTACCCCTTTTACCCCCGTCATAACTAAGGTATTGTTATTTCACATAATAGTATCTACTTTGTTACATTTTCAACTTCCTATCGCTCTACTTCCCTGAGGAAAATATAAATACGATAACCCTAGAATACTCCAAGGTGAAATGCTACAATGGTGTTCCGTGTGCTTACGGAATTTATGGAAAATTAATTATGCACATATTCACCGCCAACAAGAAGCATGTCTTTAGCTTGGCTCGGTCGTACGATGACAAGTTCTCGAGCCGCCATCGTCGGGTGGCTCGGAACCATGGGTGGATGGCGCCGCTGCCGCAGCAGCAGCAGTGAGCCGAGCGCCGGTGGTCTCGCCGTCCTTCCTTCGTCGAGTGCTTGTATCTTTTTATGCTTGCTTGTAATCTAGTACGTAGTAGTAGTAGTAGTAGTAGTAGTAGTAGTAGTAGTAGTAGTAGTAGTAGTAGTAGTAGTAGTAGTAGTAGTAGTAATGGCGAATGCTGGAACTGTTTGTGATGCCAAATAGTTGTATTTAGGAAAAGACTCTCTTCTAATCTGCTCTCAATGGATTTGGTGTGATCATCTTGAACTCTGGTCTGGTGGCTTGCTATTTATATCCCGTGAGTTTTGTTTGTCGTCACGGGACCTTTCGATGTGAAAAGGAACTAAATTTCCACACATCTGACCCCTTAATTGCCCGTGTACACAATTTATGCACGTATGTAGACGATGGTTTATACAGTTGGCAGAAGTTACTTTGTGTGCGTGCTTTACTGTTGTGTGGGCATTTGGGCAATGTCTTTGTACCCTGGTTGGAACGCATGATTATTCTCGAAACACACAGCAACACGAAAAACACAGTATTGAAGTTGGATGTCACTTGCATCCCTATACGTATTCAAAACGCAGGAAATGTTTCAAATGCGGTGATTAAAGTTCAACCTACTCAGAAACACAGGATCAGATATTCAGATGAGAGAGATAGACACAATGAAATTTTTTTATGAGGTTGGACCTCAATCTTAGAATCCTTCTAAATCCCTATGAAACAAGCCATTCCATAAGAATTTCATAGGAATCTACCGTGTGCATTCCTTTGTTCCAAAGGGCTCTTGTTGCAATAATTCCTAGGATTGAAATCCTCCAAAATTCCAATCAAAATCCTACAGTCCATTGGAGGCCTAATTGGCGATTCACAATTTTCAGCGCTAAAATGTTGACCTGAGACTATCCCCTGCTTAAAATTCAACCTACTCACGGGAATATCCTGAGTGGTTGGAGCTTGCTCACACTCATTCCCTGAGTTTAATTTGACAAGACCAAACAATGCTGCCACTGCTAGCCACCTGTGCCTTCCTCAAGGACTGTGAAGGAATCACACGCTTTGGGAGACGCGGCTTGAGGCTTCACTGTGCACCTCCTGCACAGCTTTATCTTCTGGTGGACACGCATCACTGGCAGCAGAAACGGCTCCGGGAACCCGCTCCCTCCCAGGCTCGTGCACCCATCACTCGCACCAGAAACTCGTGCCCTACGTTTTCTTTGCGTCTCCCTTGCTTTGATTTGCGAAAGTCGGTTTCATTTGCTTGTTGATGTTCGATTTCTTTTTCATAGATTTTGGTTGCTTTACTAGTTTTGCTTTCGATCTATTTAGGTGAAACATGGACAAGGGGACGAATGAGCAAGCTATGGAGGGCGCAGCCTCAAGCGAGAGGAGCAATGTGAACCCGGTGAACGAGCCTGTAGAAAAAAAGGTTTGCATTCTCTTGTTTGATGTTTCGATTCCCTTCATCAACTTTTTCATTGACATCATACTAGTTACTAGTAGTTATTTTTTGCTGCTACCGACCTGCATGTAGGGATCATGTAGTAGTAGAAAGCGTGCCGCAGCATGAGCTGGCACCGAGTTGAGTTTTGTTGTGAGCCCGCGGGTAGCAAAAATAATCCGTAGCGAGGTCGAGGATGAGATGTCAGAATCCGATTTCCACTAGAACAGATATGCTGATTAGTGACGTTTTAAACGCGTCACCGACTGCTTGTAGTGACGAATTTTTCATCATAAATCGCGATTTGTGACCTTTTAGGGTCTGTCAGCAGTCGAGCGTGGTCAGTCGTGATTTATGACCTTTTTTAGGCACAGACCACAGGATGGTGACGGTTCCTCATTCGTCATAAACTGAGCCGAACCTAGCCACTGGCCACGTCGGATGGCGATCCGACGTGGCTGCTGACATGGCATCGCCCATTTTCGTCATAAATCGTGATTTGGTCCACCAACGGCCCAATTTTAGCTGGGCCGTTTTGTTACTGTTTCAGCAGCATGTAGGCCCAACAAATATGGTGGGTCCCATACAAAATGGGCCGTTTTGTTACTGTTTCAGCTGACATGTAGGGTCAGGATTGATGGTGGGTCCCACCAATCGTGGGCCGTTTGTTACTGTTCAGTAGTGGGCTTGAAAGGGCCGGGCCCACATGTCAATGCGTATTTTGTCACATTTTGTTTCAAGCCCAGCGTATTATTGGGCCGTTGTGTTTATAGCCCATACACGTAATTTGATTCCGTTCATACAGCAGCTGGGGCGGGTTGCCATTTTGCTGTTGGCCCATTTCTTTGTCCAATTATAATCCCAAAACTCATTTATATTGGAATTGATGTTACACAGATGACAGAACAGAAATGACAGAATATATATACAAGCTTCTAGTTGACAGTTCATAAACATGTACCGTGAGGCATAATCCCAAATAACAACTAACAAAATTACATCCATCGCACGACCAAAGGGTAAGGAGAGCATACTTAAGATTTCAGTATACAGTTTGCCCAGGACTCCAGTCGCCGGTGGTGACGGAGCTTCAGCAGTTTCTTCACGCGGGCATTGGCAGCTTCAGTTTGCTTCTCCATCCTCCGCCTCCCGGCATGGTAATGGTTGTTAATCCGTTCAATCTCATCTCAATTAGATTCCACTGCTGCAGCTACTTCTTTTAACTCCTCCTCCAACGTTGCCCACTCTTGTAGTAAACGGTCGAAGCGCTTGATGGCGGGTAACTTATCAACATCCTGGCAAATAAAGAGCGTCAACTCAGATTTCAATCATGTACTAAGACTGCCTGAAGTGTACCAAATGTGCAAGATGAGATAAAATGGGAGTATGTAACAAGGACTTACAAAAGGTTCCTGGTTACCCTCAAAAGTGTCAGATCCGGTCACCTCCGCAGCCCGTTGCATCTCTTTCTTCTGGAAAGATACGAACAAAAATGTAAACGGTAAGCTTGCAACGACAAACGAAATGGAGCTTTCGTGATTGGTTATCTGAGGCATTGTTCCTTTAGCATTTTACCACAGAGATGTAGCGCTGAGACCCTGTCGATTCGACCTCCTCACTCTTCTGTTGCATTGTCACACGCTTTTCCTGCACATGGTGCATTATGGTAAGATGAGGTGATATGATAGAGTATGCTTTACATTGAAAGAAGCCATTAACAGTGTTCATAAGATATAAAATGGATGCAATTTGACGTTGTGATACCTTCTGGAAGGGGCTTGACTGCATCTCTAACAGGTCTCCGGCTGGTAGGTCTCCTTTAATTGTTGTTCCTTCCACATGCAAATAGAAGCGAAGTCAAATGAATGTAATCAAAGTAGGTAGCTGTACTATGCAATAAGCTTTATTTGGGGTTGCAGTGCATTTTGATGAATACATAAGCATAATCATCAGGTTTAGATATGTACTCTTTGGGTAATAAGCTTAAAATAATAGTATACTACTCAAGTAAATACAGATTATCATTATGGTTCAAGCATTCGAATGAGAAAGGACGATGCAGTTAATGTAATGAAACTGCCAGGCTGCTTGCAATGAAGTAATTTAACCTATGTTTTTAAGTCCAAAACAACATCAAAGTGGCGACATCAGGCAACCACAGATCGCCGCTCCAGATCCGTAATTTTTTCTGGATCTGGAGCTCAACAAAACGGACCCAAGCTACATACTTATGAACTCAGCATTGCACAGCACTCACCGCATCCCACAAACAATTACAGACGACCTAAACGAGTATCAAGTGTTTCGCTTGTGCCTACGAAACAAGGAAAACAAGTACCTTCATGCTTCTGCTTCAGTCCCGACTTCGCCACTGGTGTTGTCGGAGTCTTGCGAGGAAGACGGGCCATCGGTGGTTCCGCTCCGGGAAAAAGGGGGCCGAGAGAAACGGCGAGGAGAGTCAAGAATGGGCGACCAGGGAGTACGGGGCGGCGAACGAGGGGTGGGGGGGGGGCGGATTGGGGATCGCAGCAATGGTGCGACGAGAAAAAGAGTTGGGGACTGGGGATGGCTCTATTTTTTTTCTCTTTTTTTTTTGAACTAGGGGATGGATCTGTCCAGGAGAAGGATGGGGATATTTTAAGAGTTGCCGGAGGTACTTTTCCAAAATACTCTTCGCTGAGACATGAAAGCGTTCGGGACGACAGGCACAAAACCGACATTTCCCTGTTTCGCCCATCCGCGAACGAAATTTGAATGCCCAGCGCGCGCTGCCCAGCAGCTAGTTTGGGCGGGAGGCCAAAAGTCTGGTGGGCCCACGGGTCAGTGACCTTGGCTCACGTTAGGGGAACCCTGCCCCAAAATTTGGGCCGGTTCGTCACTAATCGGTTGACTATCTGCCCCAAAATTTGGGCCGGTTCCTCTCACTCTCTCAGTCGATGCTCAACTCCGGAGAGGTTCGGTGGAGGGGGGCAGACGGGGGAGCGTGGAGGTTACTTAGGATTAGGAGAGCAAGCACTCATTTTCTGTGGGGTGTTGGAGAGGATCGGAGGTTGAAGACGACGTTTGAACCATTCGATCTCCCATCCAGCGGCTAATAATAAGATCGATTGAACGAATCATTTTTTTTCAGTCGGCTGACGATTAATTCTCGGATCAAAAACGTGTCAACTACAAACATAAATATATTTCGTTATATGGAAAAGATTACAAGGCAAGCTAGAAGACTAGCATAAACAGATTTAACAGTCAGACTATTATGACAAGAGTATCATTTCAGAAAAAAAAGAATAAAATGAGTTGAATAAACAGATTTAACAGTCCAAACTCTCCTCATCAATCTCACTGCGAGACGGGCAATGCCTGTCGCATCATCAGCATATCATCCGTCGAAGGCCATTTAACTCTTCCGCTTCCTCCTCAGCATCATCGTCGTCAACATCCCATTCTTCGGGGCGACATCGTGACGACTCAGATTCCCCTGAAGAAACGAACAGATGCATCTCTGGATTGCCACTGCCGCCGGGAGGATGGGGAAGAAGAAGATGACGGGGAAGAAAAAGAAGAAGGTGGGCAAGAAACAGAAGATGCAGAAATGTTCTGGAGATCTCATACGAGATCTCCAGAAATCCGCAGTGCAACCATATACGAGATCTCCAGAAATCCACTTTGAGTCGCCTGGTGGTAGCCAGGATGTGGGTGGGACAAGTCTGGCCATGGCAGCCTGAGCAGGTTCGCCATGGAGATGGAAGTAGACGTTACGATGGAAATGGAAGAAGCAGAGGAGGCCATTAGGAAGAAGGTCAAGAGATTAGAGAATATTTCGATTTGTCGGTATTTATAGGCCCGGGAGATAAGAAGAAAGCGATAGAGATTGCTCGAGTTGTGGCGTGATGCATAGTATTCAGTGGTCAAACATGGTAGTAGAAGACTAGAAGTCGCAGCCTTCACATAAATTCCGTCGATTCGATAATCCACGCATCCTGTAGGATTGTCCCGTGCCTACATTCTCGTTTTGATCACCGGGATTGTCCCGTGCCAATAGCTCAGTACATTCTCGTTCATGTCGACTCTAAGTTAATGGCCGGTCCCGCATGTCAATAGCTCAGTAAATGCTAGAGACTGCCTCTTAAGGAAAAGTTAGCAATCTTTTCTCTCTTCCTTTTCATCAATAAACAATTGTAAGAGTTAGCTAAGAGAGGCAGCCATTGGGGACGCTCAAGATCGGAGTTGTGCACGTCGATGTTGGAAAAACCCGTGAATTGATTTGACTGGGGAGTTGCTAAGTGGTCGGTCGGTATCCACGCAACATCCTGAGAGTATCAACTCCCTGCCGCATTTCTCCTGAATATAGATTGAACCGATCACTGCCCACTTATAAAGCGCCTCTTTTTGAATTCTCTCTGTATTCAACGGGGCATATTCCTTCTTCGCAAAAAGAAAACACACATGTTTTCCCTGATCTATGGAAGATTGATACGCGTAAACTTGTATATGATGTTCCCCTGTTTAACACAGTTAACAACGGATGCTATTGCAACGACGTGTACAAATTATGGCGCACATTGTAAAAACTGGTCAAACTGATGGGAGAGAGAGAGAGAGAGAGAGAGAGAGAGAGAGATCGTGTTGTGTTTAAACTTTAAACAACGACAAAAGGGGATTTTCCATCGCCAGCATTCTCGTATCAGATTGCCAGCACGGATGCTATCGCAACGACGTGTCGTGTCGTGTCGTGTTTAAACAACGACAACAAGGGATTTTCTGTTGCCAGCATTCTCGCATCAAGGGATTGTCCCCGTCTGCATTCTCAATCTCGTCCAAGGGTAGGGCGCGCTGAAACAAAATTGTAGACCTTTGCGCTGAAACAAAGTGAGGATAGAATATGCTCCATAGATGAATAGTAATTCTTTTATTGATATAAGGAAACTCGTCATAGTCACTTTATACAAACTCAAGTTAATGGACTTCATTTAACCGTGTTCATCGGAACAATGCATGGACAGTAGAAACATTAAATTACATATACTCCAAGTCACAATGACAATATTTTTCAAGTTTCATAAACTCCAAGCTTCATCAACAATACTATTCAAGTTACAATGAGGCCACATATTAATTTACTAAGCACTGATGTGCCGGAGTTTAGCAAACTCGAGGGCATTGAAGTCGGTGGTGGGGAGAAACCAAATCGGTTGGCGCACATTGTGCTGGACAACTGGGAATTCAATGAAATGGGTTGCGCCTGAGTTGATATCAATTCCAATCGTCGACTCGTTGTTGATGTCAGCCAAATAAACATGATCTCCCCTGATCTTTTCAAATGTTGGCGGAACCTTAAAAACACATAGTCAGAAGAAATCCGTAGTTCATCACAAACAAATAAATAAACTTTTTCGAAATACTATGGTTACCTTGAAGAAGAACGGGTAGTTCAGGCAAAGAAACAACGAGTCCCCGCTTTCAAAGATAAATTCCTTTGTTAACCATACGTCCAGGTCCGGGTCATAAATTTTTGCTTCAACACGATCAGCACAAACGAAATCGCACTGACGATTCAAAGTAACTCTTGACCTAAAGTTACAATCAGTATCCCGGCCATGAACACACACAATAACAAGGCGGCCATTACGCTCAGCAAGGTAGAATGCGGCCCTGGGGTTCATGTTGTTATCACCAACATCAATAGGCCCAATCATCATATTTGCAATGACATCCGGGGTCTCTACGTTCCAGCGAAAGAGGTCGCCATATCGGTCCACCGCGACAATGATGTTACGGTCCATGAGCACAACATCCATATAGGGAAATAGTACATGTGCCTTTGGGGGTTTGAGCAGGGTCCAAACATTGCTTCCCTGAGACGTGAAGGCCAAATGGCCGTCATTTAAAATTCCCACAGCAAAGAACCCTTCTTCTTCGTCCGGAGTGCGGCAAAGCACAACTTGTTCGAGATGATAAAAGGTGTCTTCGATTTCAACTACCATGCTGTTCATTGCCGGCCAACGATCCTCTGTAACAAAAATAACAATTCAACGGTATAACACAAGAATTTTGTAGAAAATACAGTACAGAATTTTACAAAAATAATATTCTTCGTCGAAAGTACCTCTGTTGCTTTGAGTGAGTGGCAGAGGACGTCTTTCACCGCTCAAGGGCTGAAAACACAACACGTGGTTGATTGTGTTCATCTCGACAAGCCAGTCATCCTTCCCGCCGATCCAATCAACCATGGCATTGAAGCGTTTCCGCTTTTCACAGGATCGAGTCGGTATGCGCTGATGAACAGACGCAACAGTACATCACATAAAAAGCACAAATTTACATCTTTAAGTTATACAAGTCTTAAATAATTTAAAACACGTGAGTAGCACAGCGGAAGTCTACAAGTACAACATCTACTAAACTCGACGATCCAAGCCACACATCGAAGCCCGTGATGTGGACCTGCTGAGAAAAATCCACCAAGCACAGCGGAAGCAAAGAATACCTGCACAAAACATAAAGAGCCAAACCCTGAGTACTAGTTACTCAGCAAGACTTACCCGTCAACGTGGCCAACTACAGCCGACTCCAAGAATGCAAAGGCTAAAAAGGGGTAGGCTGACTCAATTGCATAACCCGCACTAATTACTTGGTCCTTACTTTCAAGTTTTATTTCAAATTAAGTACTTAACCAATAAAACAGTGCGCTTATCTAAAACAGATATAGAATAACAATACATCAGATAATAGCCAGTGTACAATAAGCAAGATATATGAATATAACAGTAATACTAGCATCATCATATCATCAATCATATCACACTACGATGTGGCGCACTGAACAAGGTTGCTCATGACCGAGAGTGGCGGCATCGATGTACATCCTGCAGGAGAAAACCTGACCACACGACGCACACGCGTAAAGTCGCATGCGGCAACCGTTTGCAAGGGTCCCCCTAGAGCTGGCTGGGTCTCACACCTCCCGAGAAAGGCCTTCCCGCACGGTCCCCGTCCCAGACGTACGCCCCGATTGGGAAGCATCCTTTCTCTCCCAAGTACCATGATAGAAAATGCAAGTATCCGCGAGATACCAGGGCAACCCAAGCTACTAAGTTTACTAGGCCAATAAAAACACTAGCATGTGATCAGTACGTTCGAACTTGCTCAATAGGGCCAACAACGAACGGTCCTTAATCGACACAGACGAGGCTACACCACCATGAAGGCCCAGCCTTCTCCAACCATCCTATACAAACAATCCCCGTCTGGTCTCAACAAATCCTAAATCCATCTAGTACAATCCAGGGTGATTCCTATCATGCGAGTGGGACCTACCACTCGTCTTCTACCGTCCGCTAGCCACTAAGCCTAGCAAGTTCTAACGTTACCTAGACCACATCTACAAAAATAGGACACAAGGTAAATCTGGAAGGGTAGTCCTAATGCAATTCTAAGGTTTCACATCAACTCCTAATAAACCTAATGCACAAACAAGTACTAGCCCCAATCAAGTGAGAAAATAAAATCCTAAATAGGGAGGCAAGCACCGGGGCTTGCCTGGCTCAGGAGTGTAGCTAACTGGGTCAGCGGGGTCAGTGTCCTGCTGCGGCTGCTCCTCCTGCACCTCCTGGGCTTGCTCCTCCGGCAGCTGGAAGTCGAGCGGCTCCGGAGTCGTCTCTGTCACTACACGTTATGACAAGGAATAATGCAAAGTTAGATGCCAGAATATGATGCAATTAATGATTTAATTACTTGATAGAACAGTCATTTACACTGTAAGTGCCAACAATTAACTTTGTTAATTAATTTCGTCTCGAGTATTTCCTTCATTGACTTTCAGTTAAGTTAACCAATTAATCAATCGTGAGTCGATTAAATAAGTAATTCAATTTCCAAAAATTAATTTACGTCCAGTGGCATTTTTCTGGTGAAATCCACCACTGGAAGTGATTTATGGTGAAGTTCGACGATTTATTGTAATATGAATTATTTTCAATAATTTAAACAATGCAGATAACGATTTAAATCATAAGTAAATAATTAAACAGGATATGACAGTATAAAAATGTTCTGTAAGTGTGTTAACAGTTTCTTTATAAGCATGCAGGAGATCATGATTTATGGAGCCACAGAGAATTTATAAGGAATTAAACAAGATCTGCATAGATGGGTTTTTCAGAAAATACACAATCTGCAAAAGGATGGTTTAGTATTTTTGTTGAACATAGAATGATACAGGGAGTCCAACAAAATTGGATTCACATTTTTCTGATGTGTATTTATTTTTCTATCGATTTTACAAATTTCTGGCAAATTCTGGCGATTTAACTAATTCGGAAAAACCAGGAAAAAGGATATGGGCTCGGTCCGAGTGGATCTGGGCTAGTCACGGGCTGGATCTGGGCTGGGTCTCGGCCCAGTGTTCACTGCGCACGCGCGCACGACGCGCATGGCGCGGCGGCGGTGGCATGGCGGCCGTTCCGAGCGCTGGGGCGGGCTAGGACGACGATGGTGAGGGGCGCGTGACTCACCACGGTGGTGCGGTTCGTGGCGGGGAGCAAGACGTCGACGGCGGGGTCCTGGGGTGGGTCGGCGACGAGGAGGCGGACGGCGACGATGAGCTTGCGAGGAGGCGACGAGGAGGCAAGACGTCGACGGCGGGGTCCGGTGACTCGGGGTGGCGCGGAAGTGAGCTTGCGCGCGCACGAGCCTCAGCAGATCCGCGCGGATCTTGGAGATGTACAGGTCGATGACGAGGTAGCTTGGAGGGGTGGGTTCACCTGCGGGGTGGCGGCGACTCAACGGCGGCGGGGAAACTTCGAATCCGACGTGACGAGCTGCGGGATTGGGTAATGGTGGGGTTAGAGGTGTGCGAGAGCTTGACGTTCACCAACAGGAGTGACGCGGAGGCGGGCACTCACCGGAGGCGACGAATTTGACGTCGGCGCGACGGAGCTCGGGGTGGCCGGACTTGGTGAAGACGACCCAGATTCGCGCTCCTCAGCCCGGGGCAAGGGAAATGGCGCCCATGGTTCAGTGGTACGGTTGCTTGCGAAGCTTGAGGCTAGCTAGCTCGGCCCAGAGGCACTCCGACGCGGTGGCGCGACGAGCTCGAGCTGGCGGATGGCAATGGCGGTGGGGGCGGGGCTAGGGTTTGGCGTTGGGGAGCTCGTGCGAGGAGGCTCGAGCGGGAATGAAGCGTGCGGACAGGGAGGGGGCTTATCCGCGCCTGTCCGACCGGGGAGCGGCGAGGGCGGTGCGGCCGCGCCGTACAACGGCGTCCACGCGGCGCGCAACGTCGGGGGAGAAGGATACGTGAGGCTGACGGGTGGGCTCCACCGGAATCTTTTCTTTTTCCCGAATTATTCAAACTCTGTTTTTCCCCAAACTTTGGCACATCATTTGAAGTAGCAATTGAGCTCCAAAATTCATAAATTTGGTACCATTGGAAAGCCCTAGAAAATATATATCATCTGGCCAACATGCACATCTGGAATCCAAAGGAATTTCAAATGGCAACATTTCAAAGTTGATCACTTTTTCAGCTTTGAGGATTTATTTCAGCTATCAAATGAATTTCTAAAATCACCAAAAATTCTCCAAAATTCCTATTTCAGAAGTGCTATCCTCTGATATTTTTTGTTGCTCAAGTTGTTATGGAAGATTTTGAGTTCCTTTAGAAGCTTGGATTTGAACGTTGCTTAAATTTTGAATTTCGAATTTTGCATTTGATTTCCGTTTGGTTTTTGTTCAGTTCAAGATGAGCTCTATGTGAATTCAGTGACACGGGGTGTCACAGGCATGGCATCTATAAGACATACCGTTGGATATGTCATGAATCCTGAATGCGCCGTCGGACTGCTGTACATCGAACTCAGAATCAAATTCATCTTCCGGTGGGCGAGACGACAACAGCAAAGGGACAGAACCATGGATGCAACGAGTATCGCGGCATGTCTTCTCCGCATCCTTTGAAGTGGCGGCAAAACGAACCGCATCGACGCCGTCAATGCGTTCGATGATTTTGCCTCCCAACTCCAAGGGAAGGCCCAACAATCCACCAGCGCGCAACCTCTCCGGCGTGGGCTCCATTGGCGATTGCGGCAATGGGAATTTTAGGCGTCAGGCGGGTGTGGCGATTTGTTGGAACGAATATGCGACTTCTGCAACTTCTGCGACGAGTGCGGCGAAAAGAGAAGAAACCGTGCCGCATGAAGAGAACAAATCGCGCCACAATTGATGCGGTTGGTCGTGACTAGTTTGGTCGGTTGGTCGTGACTAGTTTGGTCTGTTCAGACCAGTTCGGCCCGTTCACACCAATTTGATCCATTCGCAGTTGTCTTGAAGTACAGTGCAGTATTACAGTTAGATTGTAGCAGTATGCCTTAATAGAGAGAAAAGTCGAAGCAGTATTCCAGTTAGATTGATGCATAGGATTCAGTGGTCAAACATGGTAGAAGACTAGAAGTCGCAGCCTTCACTTAATCCACGCACAACCCGGGATTCCCTGGCCTAGGGTTATCGCAACTTGGGATTGTCCCTTGCATTCTCGTTCTGATCCATGGACTGTCCGATGCCTGTATTCTCGCATCCGGGGATTGTCCCGTGCCTGCATTCTCGTTCTGATCCAAGGGGTAGCGCGAACTAAAACAAAACTGTGGTCCGTTGTGTTCACACAACTACAAGTCTGTGTCTGCGTTCTCGCATCAGAGGGAGGTGTCGTGCTGCTTACTGTGACTATCTGGATTTCAAGACTAGGAATGCTGATGACATGGAGTATCTGGATTTCAAGAAATGACTGGATTTTTAAAAACATTGATCCGACAGTTATCAGGTGCAAGCAAAATTTCAAAAAGGAGATGAAGCTTCTGTTGCACAGAGCAAAGAAAAAATACTTTCCCAGAATAGTAGAATGGATAGATACAATTTGATCATTGCTGTTTCTTGTTTTGTTTTCTTTTATTAGTGAAGGATTCTGTACTTTTGGTTCCAATTAATATAATACTACATGGAGTGTGTGGACCATTGTGTTTACAAACCTACAACAGGGGATTGTCCGTGTCTGCGTTCTCGCATCAGAGGGAGGTGTCGTGAGGCTTACTGCGACTATAAAAAGGTCCACCCAGACGCTAGAGCATACACAAACTAGTAGCAATGCGCACCCTTCCGACCCCCGGACAATCCCTGCTCCTCAAATCATGTGTCTACCTCACTCTTCAGTGTCTTTACACTCGGCGGGCAATCCTTGGTTAGGTCGTTGCAAACTTCTCGTACAGAGAAGCTGACACACAGGCGAAATGGCCACCACCAAATCACCCAATGTGGATTTCTGGATATCTCGTAGGGATGGAATATACGTAGCACTTGTTGTTCGAGGCTTCAACGCCTCGATGCCGGTTACGAGCTACCTCTTCTCCAATCTCGAGTTCTAGCTAGAGTTTATGAAACATCCTTGCTTTATTCGTTACAATAGTTTGTACTACATCAGATAGATATGTTTGGTGTACTTAGTTTTATACGTATGTAGCTAGCTACAATATCGAAGTTAAAGAGTTGTATCAGGAGTTCCTGTGTTCACCCCTATAAACACGGGATGTTCCCTGATGTATGCAACGGTACTTCTAATATCCACATGTGCAAAAAAATATTTATTCCACAATGGCAACGACATGTACAAATTATGTCGTACATTGTAAAAACTGGTCAAAATAATGGGAGAGAGAGAGAGAGAGAGAGAGAGAGAGAGAGAGAGAGAGAGAGAGAGAGAGAGAGATGGTGTCTTGTTGAAACAACGACAACAGGGATGCCAGCATTCTCGCATCCACGGATTTTCCCCAGTCTGCATTCCCAATCTCGTACAAGGGTAGCGTGCGCTGAAACAAAATTGTAGACCTTTGCGGCCATGGAATGTGTCGGGCAGTACACACAACCTGGGATTGTCCCCGGCCTGGGGTTCTCGCAACCGCGGATTGTCCGTGCTTGCATTCTTGTTCTGATCACGGATTGTCCCCGGCCTGCATTCTCGCAACCCTGGAATGTCCCTGCCTGCATTCTCGTTCTGATCCAAGGGGTAGCGTGAGCTAAAACAAAACTGTGGAGTGTGTGGACCATTGTGTTTACACACCTACAGCAAGGCCTGGGGTTCTCGCAACCTGGGATTGTCCCGTCCTTACATTCCCGTTCTGATCACGGATTGTCCCGTGCCTGCATTCTCGCATCAAGGGAATGTCCCTGCTTGCATTCTCGTTCTGGTCCAAGGGGTAGTGCGAGTTGAAACAAAACTGTGGAGTGTGTGAACCATTGTGTTTACACACCTACAACAAGGGATTGTCCGTGTCTGCGTTCTCGCATCAGAGGGAGGTGTCGTGAGGCTTACTGCAACTATAAAAAGGTTCACCCAGTCCCAGACGCTGGAGCATCCACAAACTAGTAGCAATGCGCACCCTTCCCGCCCCCGGACAATCCCTGCTCCTCAAATCATGTGTCTACCTCACTCTTCAGTGTCTTTACACTCGGCGGGCAATCCTTGGTTAGGTCGTTGCAAACTTCTTGTACAGAGAAGCTGACACACAGGCAAAATGGCCACCACCAAATCACTCAATGTGGATTTCTGGATATCTCGTAGGGATGGAATATACGTAGCACTTGTTGTTCGAGGCTTCAACGCCTCGATGCCGGTTAGGAGCTACCTCTTCTCCAATCTCGAGTTCTAGCTAGAGTTTATGAAACATCCTTGCTTTATTCGTTACAATAGTTTGTACTCCATCAGATAGATATGTTTGGTGTACTTAGTTTTATACGTATGTAGCTAGCTACAATATCGAATTTAAAGAGTTGTATCAGGAGTTCCTGTGTTCGCCCCTATAAATAGGGGATGTTCCCTGATGTATGCAACGGTACTTCTAATATCCACATGTGCAAAAAAATATTTCTTCCACAACGGCAACGACATGTACAAATTATGGCGCACATTGTAAAAACTGGAGAGAGAGAGAGAGAGAGAGAGAGAGAGAGAGAGAGAGAGAGAGAGAGATGGTGTCTTGTTTAAACAACAGGGATGGTGTCTTGTTTAAACAACGACAACAGGGATGCCAACATTCTCGCATCCACGGATTTTCGCCAGTCTGCATTCTCAATCTCGTACAAGGATAGCGTGCGCTGAAACAAAATTGTAGACCTTTGCGGCCATGGGACGTGTCGGGCAGTACACACAACCCGGGATTGTCCCCGGCCTGGGGTTCTCGCAACCGGGGATTGTCCGTGCTTGCATTCTCGTTCTGATCACGGATTGTCCCATGCCGCATTCTAACAACCCTGGAATGTCCCTGCCTGCATTCTCGTTCTGATCCAAGGGGTAGCGCGAGCTGAAACAAAACTGTGGAGTGTGTGGACCATTGTGTTTACTGTTGACGGTCGTTACGGCACGATTTTGACCGTCAAATACCTGCACAAATGGAATCAAAGTAAACACCAAACATAGTGTTAGGGCTTAAAACTAACAAATTCCACAAGTCTTGGTGAGATTTTGAGTGCAGGTTGTTGGTATTTCTTACGGTCACAGATAAATCCGCAAGCACACGGAGAATACCGTTGTAGCACTTCACCCGTGAGTATTCAAGGGTATCGTATTTTCCACAGGGAAGGCGGTGGTTTTACGAGATAGCAAAGTTCATAATCACATAACTAATAATGTACCAAGGTCTAAACAGGGGTAAGGATAATAATATGGTAGGGATAGTGTGACAACACAACCAGAGCAATCCAATCTAACACTAGAACTAAGCCTAGGCTAAGCGGGGTTAAGAAGAGAGCCGAGATGGGTCCTTATGTACTTCTTATATTCCTGCTCATGCAACACATACAAGTCTAAGCTCTATGTCAACCTGGAACAAGGGGGGTAACCAGCAGGGCTGTCACCACCTACCGGCATTCCTTCTACCAGGCAATCAAGGCTATCTACCATAGAACAAAGAGGATTATGCACAGCAGGGCTGTCACCACCTACCGGCAACCCTCTACCAGGACACGTGACACTAGGGCTATTAAGTCCCTATGCCAGTCCTAGGGTCACGTGACAGCAAGGCAATTAAGTCCTCACTGCCAGACCTTCTCTTGTTCAAGCAGACAACCAAACACCCAAAGCAGTTTATCAACCTAAGCACCACGCTCACATTGCTAAACAGTACTCTCGATTCCCATGGGACTTTGACCCTTCGGATCATCAAGTCGGGAATAAGAGTACACCTAATCCTGACCCGACGGATCAACAGATCAAGTGCAAGAACATGCATGACTCTGACCCTACGGATCATCAAGTCAATGGGTGAGACATGCGTAACTCTAACCCTGCGGATTAACAAGCTACGATCTATATCGCACATAACTCTAACCCTACGGATTAACAAGTTATGGGCCCGAGCATGTCTCACCACTTCATGCATGAATCGAGTGTAAGGACATAAACGAATGAATAAAGGCATGTCAAGCATGAAGCAACCAATCATGACTAGATAATAACCACATAGAAAGCACATGGCTATCATACTAGTACAATCATAAGTCATAAGGAATAAAGAAGATAATTCTATTGAGGTGGACCTTGATACTTACTTGATATACGATGAACGACGAACGAGCGATGAACGAACGACGAACGATGAACGAACGACGAACGAACGAAGAACGAACGACGAACAATATATTATTAGCAAGTATCCTCAAGATACAAGATTGGGCTAAGTCCTCACAAAGGGAGGACAGCCCTCTCCTCTACCAAACTCTCCCCTCTACTCCTCTACAGCCTAGAGACTAGTCTAATGCTAGAGAATGGATTCCTCTTGGTGTCAATGTGTGTTGTCGTGTGTCGTGATAGGAGGGGGGTACCCCTTTATTTATAGCCTTGGTAGGTCGGTTTGGGAGGCCTCCACCGCCTTAACCACCGCCTTAATGCATTGATTGCAGGTGGAACCGACTTCAGGACGTCGGTGGCTGCCAGCAGGCCAAAGATGGGCCTCTGGGGCCCATATCTCAGGTCGGCCGACCTGGGAGTGGGGGTCGGCCGACCCTCCCTTGTTTCCTTATGTCTTGGGCTTTGTCCTAGCGTTCCTTTGGTCCTTTATGATGGTTAACCTTGGTGCAATAGCCCAATGAGAGTCCAGGTGGCTGAATTATGGCCTTTTCTCCATCGTGTGTGATTCTGCGATGACTGTGGAGTTGCCGGAGGGATATCATGCATGGGCTTGGACCAAGGAGTCCTCCTTTGGGTCCTAATGATGTGTCTTGGTGGTTTGGCCCAAGTTGAATAGGTTTTGTATCCTTTTTGGTGCATGTCTTTCTCGGCTGCCGATGCTGATTTCTCGGAGTGATAAATTGTGGGCTTCTTGATGTGTTTTCCCTCGTATTCATATGAAATGCACCTGCACTCATAATTTCACCAAGACTAGTGGAATTTGTTAGAAATAAGCCCTATGTCTACCCTTGGTGATGGTGTTAGGTTCCAAAAGGTGCATAAAGTTGACGGTAAAAAAGGGTCGTAAGGACCGTCAACACAGGTGCATTTCATATCAAAAGGAGGGAATTCACATCAAGAAGGCCACAACACATCACTCCGAGAAAATCAGCACAGGCAGCCCAACAAGATATGGATCAAAAGTCATACAAAACCCAACCAACTTGGGCCAATGCACGAAGATCATTGAACAAGACATCAAGGAGGACCCCTCGGCCAAAGCCCAAGGCCAAATGGGCCAAGGGGGGGGTCGGCCGACCTGCTACAGTGAGGTCGGCCGACCTGCTACAGTGGCCCCTCTGGCCCATCTTTGGCCAGCTGGTCGCCACCGCCTTCCTGATGTCGGTTCTGCCTGCATTTAATGCCCAAAGGCGGTGGGTGAGGCGGTGGAGGCCCCAAACCGACCTACTCAAGCCTATAAATAGAGGGGTACCCCCTCCCACACAAGACACACAAGAAAGAGAGCCTCATTCCACTCCCAAGGGCCTAGAGCCCCTTGTATACTAGTAGAGTAGGGAGAGAGTAGGGTAGAGGAGAAGGGTAGTCCTCCCTTTGAGGACTTAGCCCCAATCTTGTATCTTTGAGAATACTTCTTTATAATAGTCATTGTTCGTCGTTCGTTCATCGTTCGTTCATCGTTCGTTCATCGTTCGTCGTTCGTTCATCGTTCGTTCGTCGTTCATCGTTCGTTCATCTTCATCATAAGTAAGTATTCTTGATCTCCTATTGGATTGTGTACTTAGTATTTAGATTAAGTTCTTTCTTTACTTGTTTACGGGATCATCGCTCCGCAAGGAGTGCTCTAGTCTTCCCAATTGGTACCAGGCCGGGGCTAGAGTAGTGATCGATAGCATAGACGTGGTGTCTAGGCTGGAAGTCGCCTTTATCCGCTGTGTGCTCCACGGTTTGTAGAGGTAGGTGGCAGGAAGTGATAGCCCTGTCCATCCAAAGGAACCCTCCACGTTCAGGTACATAGTAGAGCTATTAGCCGGAGTGGCTTGGCAGACCAAAGCCTAAGCCGGTGCTCAAAGTAAGCAATTAGAGACAGGATTTATCTTTTGCTAAGAAACTCATCCATAGGAATCCTCTCTACCCAAATCTACCGCTCTTCTTCGTGTCCTTGGACTAATTAGACTAGAAGATAATCACACACCGTTCCTTTGGGAAAATATAAATAACGATACCCTTGAATACTCACGGGTGAAGTGCTACAACGGTATTCCGTGCGCTTGCGGATTTGTCTGTGACGTAAGAAATACCAACATTTACACACCTACAACCAGGCCTGGGGTTCTCGCAACCTGGGATTGGCCCGTGCTTGCATTCTCATTCTGATCACGGATTGTCCCGTGCCTGCATTCTCGCATCAGGGGAATGTCCCTGCCTGCATTCTCGTTCTGATCCAAGGGGTAGCGCGAGCTGAAACAAAACTGTGGAGTGTGTGGACCATTGTGTTTACACACCTACAACAAGGGATTGTCCGTGTCTGCATTCTCGCATCAGAGGGAGGTGTCGTGAGGCTTACTGCGACTATAAAAAGGTCCACCCAGACGCTGGAGCATCACAAACTAGTAGCAATGCGCACCCTTCCCGCCCCCGGACAATCCTTGCTCCTCAAATCATGTGTCTACCTCACTCTTCCGTGTCTTTACACTCGGCGGGCAATCCTTGGTTAGGTCGTTGCAAACTTTTCGTACAGAGAAGCTGACACAGGCAAAATGGCCACCACCAAATCACTCAATGTGGATTTCTGGATATCTCGTAGGGATGGAATATAGCACTCGAGCATGGGAGCTAACGCTTCCATGCCGGTTCCGAGCGGCACGCCGAGTGTTGGATTTATGGGTAGTGGCCCAATAAATCAGAAATTCCAAAGGCTCATTTTAATGCTATAGGAGTTACATGTAAACGGAAGAATTATTGTGTAAATTAACCATGCATGCGTTTGTGTTAATGGTGGTGGGAAAATGCATTTGTGTTAATGGTGGTGAGAAAATGCGTTTGTGCTGGTGGCGTTGCTTGCCTTCTGGTTTTTCACCTCCCATCCATTAGATGCATGCAAAGTTAAAGCAATTGAATGAGTAATTGCTAGCTACAGGTACAAGCCTTTTGGTTTTCTCCTTCCCGTATGGTGTTTACAAGAGCCTATAAATACCTTGCTGTGGGATGAGAAAGAACACACATCGACTACTTCCGCTTCAACACGTGTACGGCTACTTCCTGATGGCCGGTCAAGGAAACGATGATGGTGAAACAAAATTGTAGACCTTTGCGGCCATGGAACGTGTCGGGCTGTACACACACAACCCAGGATTGTCCCGGCCTAGGGTTCTCGCAACCGGGGATTGTCCCGTGCTTGCATTCTCGTTCTGATCCGGGATTGTCCCGTGACTGCATTCTCGCATCACGGGATTGTCCCGTGCCTGCATTCTTGCATCAGGGGGAGGTGTCGTGAGGCTTACTGCGACTATGAAAAGGTCCGCCCAGAGACACTAGAGAGTCCACAAAGTAGTAGCAATGCACATGTTCATTACAAAAGCATATCATGATTATCATCATAGCGCACTGTTCAGGTTACAAAACCTTGGCTGAGAGATGAATTCAAAATAATACAGAACTTTGCCGCCATGAAACGCGTCATCACCAACGGTGTCCACAAATCCAAAAAACCCGTTCTCGCACATATTCCTTTCCCCCAGCACTAGGAAGCTACCAAAGGTTGGCTCAACCACAACTCAAGTTCGTCCTCTGATGTAATCTGATCATAAAGGCTAGGCAAAATCGTTACAATCATTTAAAAAATTCAATTACTTCGCCATCAAATAAAAATTATCCAGTATCCCGAAAATAAGAAATACACGACTAATGTATCAGTCCAGTTTTTTCTCTCTGAGTCAATAGCCATTTTACCTTGGAAGCATCATCAAAGAGAAGCCTGGTAAGAGAAGTAGCGGTACCCTGATCAACACGTGCTGTCACCCCCACAGTTGGAGAAAAGCTCTGTGGCATGACTGATATCACCTCCTCTCGAGAAGAGGAAACATCACAATCTGATGTGTCCACCGCAGTCGCTAGAACGCCAAGGTCTATCAAGATTGCATTGGTATGCCAAGGTTGTTGTTGCGGAATCATTTCAATCATCTCCCTGCCAAACAACAATATGCGACGATTCTGACTTTCAACATGATCACTCTATTTCTCAAAATTTTCCACGTTGCGATCCATTTGGCGACTTTCTTGATCATGCTGGATCAATTCACTGCCCGCCTCCTCTACAAAATTGCCGCGTTGTTCACATTCATCGAAAATGTTTTCTGTACTCCGTCCTGTAGCATCTACGTCCTGCGTCATGACAATAAATTCTTCCTTAAGGTTTTCAGGATCAGGAGCACCCAGCAAAAAATCTCTCACATCCATAACTATCCTAATGCCATGGCGTATGTCGTCTGGTTTAGCCGGATTGTACGGTTGGAAATCTAACGACTCCGTCATGTACTTTTCCATGTACTTTGGATAGTTAATCTGACTTAGAATGTACAAGATGAAGTGAGCGTACGGCTGCTGTCGGGAACAAGCTAACCCATCAGTGATGACATCCTCGATCTCACAAAGTAAAAAGTCCACAATGTCGAACTGTTCGCCATCCATGATGTGAATAAGGAGCCATTGTTGTAGACTACTCATCTTGTCAGCATGGCCGTGCTGTGGTAACAAGGTCCTCCTCAGTGCTTCGTGAACCACCTTCGCCACTGGGTTAAGATATCTAGTTTCACGTGATCCTGTGTCAGATTCTGACAGGGCCACTGTAAAAAGCTCACCCAACTTCTCGACTGTAGGGAAATTGTTGCCACCGATCCTAGGACAGCGAGGAGGTGATGCATCTCCATATACTTTCCGATGTATAAAACTGTCCTCGTAAGTACCAACTTGGAGATACTCAGCTAGCTTTTCTCTAGACATGTGTAAACGACGACCCTCAAAGATGAATTCGATCCATCCTCGCTCAGAAGGAATGTAGACTGTAGCATAGAATTTTTGGACCCAATCTTCAACATATTTGCTGTGCTCTGAAACTAGCTCACTCAATCCCTGGAATCGGTCAAAGTATGCCTCGATGTTGGTACCTCCCGAGGCTCTGTTCAGAGCAGGCTAGTCCAGTTTCCTGTGACAAAACAACTTGATTTTCTTCTTTTGCCAGGTTGCGATTAAACTGCGATGAGTATCAGTCAACCGATCCTCCAGTGCAAACCAGTCATGAACCGGCATGTCCCTTAGCGCCTTCAAGTGCTTGCTTTTTGACTTCTTGTCCGGTATCACCTGCGCTTTCCTTGATGTTGTTTCTTCTTCCTCAGAACAGTCCTCATCAGAAGAATCATCATCTACATCGTGTAACAATGTAGAGTGAGGTAAGTGGCGCCGCTTCTTGGCATAACCCTCTGAAGGCACCGCCGTTCGAGGCCTCTTGTTCACAGAACTAATCCTGCCTCGTGCACGCGCATAACCGGGACGCTGATTGGCCAAGGCACCAGCTGTCATAACCTTAGTCTGCTGTTTACTGGATCGGCCTCTCTGCCTCGTGTGAGGACCAGATGTCTGGGCTTGAGAGACCCCAAAAGGGACAGTAGCACCCCATCTTGGATGTGGATGTGATCGTAGATTCTTGGTACGAGCCATCTGTCACTGAACTGCAAGGAAGCAGGGGCGGAGAGTGAGCATACACTAATCACATAAGACATTTGATAACAATCAATAATAAATCCCATGAAATTGCATACAGCGACCACAAGTATGGACTTTCAATAGCATTTGTATCAGATTTTCTATCAATAATTGAATATAGTGGCTCAAAAAAAGCTTGGGGGATTGCTCAGAAAAAGGGAAAAATAAGTTGGGTTCTCACCACTACAAAATATGAAGAGGGCGATGAGGGAGCCACCCAGGCGTAGATCACCGGCAGCAGGAATCGACCTCGGAGTTGCGGAACATGGTGGAGAAGCACGATGGCGGCGAAACGCTGGAGCTAGGGTTACGCAGCCGGGTTCTGAATCTGTACGGTACAACAGCGGTGAATCTCTGTTCTCTCGTGCCTGGGTTACAACGGCCGGAGGACAGAGAAGGTGGTTAGACCAGCCGTCCAGTGCTCTGCAGCAGCACAGGACGACGAGAGGGAGCTCGGCGGCACGGATGAGAGGCGGAGAAACGAGCACTGAACTACAGACAGGGGAAAGAAGAAGAAGGCTATTTGCATCCAGACCATCCATCACTGGCATCAATGGCTTAGCCTTTTTTATTCTATTGTAATCAGGTCCTCTGTTTCTTATTCAATCAGGTCCTGCTTGTCACTGATACATCATAGAAATTTTCCCAAACAAGCGGGCAGAATTTTCATAGGGGGATGCATCTCCTATGACAGGTGGGACCGGATATGCCATTGGCTTCCAGTGACAGGTGGGACCCACCTGTGTCACTGACAGTGGCATATTCGGGATTATGCAATTTTGCAATGGCACGTATGAAATTTTCCCAAGCAAAAACACGATCCGATAACGCACCGGGGACCATCGCTATGGATCGGCGGGCCGCACGAAAAAAGTTCCATCCAAATATTTGGGACACGGTGCAGGCCGAGGAAAGGGGATATTTAGATTGTTGCCATGGGTAAAGGGTGACATCCAAACATTGCCATTAGTAAACTGGACATCCAAGCCTTGCCATGAGTTGCTCTCCCTCTCCCCTACTCTTGCCCTGGTCACCTATTTTATCATTTCTTGGGCCTAAAACATAACAGACTGGATGATTTTGCCCCTGATATGTACAGACGCATACAGGAGCTGTTTTTGACTGCTGCCGACGCCAAAAAAATCGAAAAAAATATCGTCCTGCACTGCTGCTCCTTCCTCCATCTCGTGCAAGGGCGACGGCGCTCCCCTGCCTGCTCATGCACGACGGCGCACCCGCACCCGCGCGCCCGCAGCACCAGCGCCTGGCCGCGACAGCACAGCCGCGCGCCTGCGGCACCCGAGCTTGGCCGCGAAGGCGCCTGCCTTGGCCCGTGCGCGCCCAGATCCAGTGCAGGGGCGCGCCCTCGCCCAGCCCAGCCGCGACACAGCGTCTTAGGCGGGGCCGCGACCAGAGGCGCTCGTGCTGAAGAGGGAAGCCGCCTCCGTCGCCACGCAGGTCAGGGCCAGCCGCCGCCGCCGGGTTTGCTCGTCGTCGGGAGAGACGGCAGACGAGATTTCGATTGGGATTTGGTTCGAACGGGAGAGACGGAGAGAAACGAAATAGGGAGAGGCAGGGGTAAAATCGTCCGATGTGATATGTTTTAGGCCTCAGAATAATTAAAAATCCTAACCATGGCAAGGATAGGGGAGAGGGAAAGCAACTCATGGCAAGGCTTGGATGTCCAGTTTACTAATGGCCAAGCTTGGATGTCTCCCTTTACCCGTGGCAAGAATCTAAATATCCCCCGAGGAAAGTGGCAGTGAGCCAGATTTGAATTTGGCTGGAGTATAACTGCCCGACATGTGGGTCCACAACATGCTGACTAGGATGCTTGTGGGTCTGCCTTGTGCTTATTAAGATATGCGGGGCTTAATTCCCCATTTTAATGTCGAACACTGTCTGACGTGTGGATCCACAGCATGCTGACTGGGATGCATGTGGGTCCGCCATGTGCTGATTAGGATATGCGTGGGCGCAATTTTATTTTTCTTTGACGTGCGTAGGCACGATTTTAATGACGAATACTGCCTCACGTGTGGGGCCAAAATATGCTGACTGCGATGTGTGTGGGCATATTTCCCATTTTAATGACGAATGGTTCCTGACGCGTGGGTCCACGCGGTGCTGACTGGTATGCGTGTGGGCCCGCCATGTGTCGACTAGGATGTGTGTGGGCATATTTTTCCATTTTAATGACGAATGGTGCCCGACGTGTGGGTCCACGCAATGCTGACTGGGATGCGTGTGGGTCCGCCATGTGCTGACTAGGATGCGTGTCGGCATATTTCCCCATTTTAATGACGAATGGTATCTGACGTGTGGGTCCACGCTATGCTGACTGGGATGCGTGTGCGGGAAATCTTGTAGCGAAGGACGAATTTTGACTAACCTATGGGTCCACAATATGCTGACTAGGATGCCGGTGGGCGAAAATCCCCCTCCGGCGACGAATGTGTGGGTCCACCATTTGCTGACTAGGATGCGGGCGGGCGAAATCCCCCCTCCCGTGACGAATGTGTGGATCCACCATGTGCTGACTAGGATGCGGGCGGGCGAAATCCCTCCTCCGGTGACGAATATGTGGTTCCGCTCATGTGCTGACTAGGATGCGGGCGGGCGAAATCCTGGAATGAACGGTAGTGACGCTCAGTTTTCGTCATAAACAACCTGACCGGTGGGCCCGAAAGGCAATAGTGACGCCTTTTCAACACCAAATGGGTCTGTTTTGGCGTTTCTAGTGACGAAACGCCGAAACGTCATAAAAGTTAGCCAAAAACGGGAAAAACCCCCAAAATAGTGACGGATCTACAGTAAAATTGTCATTAATCAGCAGATCTGTACTAGTGTTCTTTGGTGACATTATGTGGGACATAGGGCTCTGGGAAAAGCGGTATCAGTTTTGTTGTTTGATGTTTCTATTTCTTTCTTGGCCTCCGTTGTCGAGTTCTTCTTCTTCCTGAAAATGAGTATTTATTAGTCAAGCTTTGGATCTCTATCTAGGATAGAAGTCATCAAGAGGAAGATGAAGGCCACGGCCGACGACCAGGGGAGGAACACGCGCATGAAGGACAGCGGGGAACTAGGAGACGAGGCCATGAGAATGGTCCATGAACGGATGGGGATTCACAGGGATCTCCTGAAGCTCATGGAAAATTCACACATAGAACTAGTGGGGCATGTGAAGCGAAACATGCAGCTCAACGGAATAGAACGCATCAAGATTGTCTCAATGTGCAACATGGAGGTGGCAAACCTGGAACAGTGTAAGCGCATTATATCACACCCAGACATTCCGTGTTTGTGAACAATTCCCATAGATTAATGTCGGTTGTTCCAATGAATAGCTTGGTTCAGGCAAACTTGTATGATTGTTTCCAGCTAAATTTATTGATTGATTGTATAGGTGTCAGCAATCTCAGCGGCTTACGCGACATGATCACCAATTTTTGGAACAATCTAAAGGCGTAGAAAGCAGCTGCTGCTGAGGGGGAAGACGTGGTCGCGGCTGAAGACGCTGATCGCGAGGAGGTAGATGCCGCCGAGGTCAATGCCCTGCTGCCGAGAAGAAAGACGCTCCTGCTATGGAGGAAGACACTGCTGTCGAGGAGAAAGACACTGCTGCCGATGAGATGGATGCCGCCGCCAAGGAGAAAGACGCCGCCAAGGAGAAAGACGTGTCTGCTGGAGAAGATGAGGCCGAAATCATGGCTGCATAAGAAGACTAGTTAATGTCGGCCGGCATGGCGGACCATCCCGTATCATGTTAGTTATTACCAGATATAGTTCGATAATTAGTAGCAGTACTTTGGTCCCCCGAATGATGCTTATTTTGGGGTAGCGCAATACTGCTCACCACCTGCAGTGCACGGGCACCAACATGTCCTTGTTTGACACTTAATCAGCATTGGGTGTAATTTATGTTGTGTGATGCATGTCATTTAATCGCTCGCCGAGCTTTTTTTATCTTGGTTATTGGCTTTTTTACTCAAGTTAAGAGCTTTTCTTTCCTGGCTTTTTTACTCGAGTTGTTTAATTGTTCGCTTGGCTTTAGCTCATTTTTTTGTCCATTTCTTCTCTTTACAGATCCCCTCGCCGGGATGTTCCCGTGGGTTCCATTGGCAGTTCATGGATGTTCCCCTGTGCATTCCATGTCAGTTCAAGGATGTTCCCCTATGCTTGAGATAGCGATTCTTCTCTTCTGAAACGTGTTGCAGCTAGCAAATACGTGTTGGTGGACAGTTCACTTGCGAGCTACTGTACTCAACGTGGAAGTGCATATGACTGACGTGCTAATTCTAATGGTCAAACTGTTAACAAATAGGAGCAAATGATTATTTCTGCCTTGTCCACGGCCCCGTCGTTTGAAAACGTCACAAACTCACAATGGATTCGCTGGTTTGCACAATAAATGCCGCGGCAGCCACGTTTTCATTCGCCCGCCCAAACGAGAGCAACTCTTTCAAAATTTCAACCACGATGGGGAAAGACCATGTTGTCCCTTCCTTTTCGGTCTCCAAATCCATCCGCTCTGTTTTCCCGATCCGCTGCCAGGGGTGTTTTGGTAAAGTATGCCAAGGGAGCCATAAAAACGCGCTGGATCTTGACCTCGCTGCCAACCCAAACATTGTCTCGCTGATCCAGTTCTCTGCTTCGCCGTCGCCTCGCCGCCGTTCCCGAGCTTCGCCTCCACGTCCTCTGCATCGTTCCTGATCCCGCCCTTCATAGTCGTATGCACCGGAGCTCTGTCCTTCTCCAAGACTTCGATGGCACCAGGGCGAAATCCGGCGATGGCAGGTATATTGCTTCCCGATTTACAGCAATAGTTGCTACATAGCTCTATGTACATTGTAGGGAATGTTTTATTTTTGAGACCTACATTGTAGATGATGTTGATCTATTTATATTTGTCGTTTTGGGTAATGGGCATGCAACTAATATTTGTCTCGACTTGCATTTGAAACAATCAATCTCACACAATATGTTTTACGAACGTGTAGAGGATGAGCTTCACCATGAAAAGAAAGAGACTAACCTGTACGTGCTTCAACGACTGAAAAGAGTTGAAGCAAATGAAGAAATCTTTAGAAACCTTGGTCTGCCGGGGACCCTAAACGGAGACAGTAGAAATAAGGTTTTATTGTTTTATTTCCGTTCGCAAGTTTCTATGTTGCAGTGTTACTTCTTAGTACCGTAGACATTGCAACTGGATTTTTTTTAGAAGCCCTTGATTTCACCATGTAAATGTAACAAAATTTCTAATCTGGCCCTCTCTTGCTAAGCTTTTAACCTATTTCAAAGCTAACTTTTCTTCCTTTTTGACTGTCGAGGCCTCACAGGTTCCTAATAAGGGGAGAGGGCAGAAGAGTTCCACACCGAAGGCAACCAGTCCTGTTACAGGCGGAAGAGGTTCCAAGAGAGTGTTGGCACCTCCTCAAGAAGTCCCAAGACTAACTAGGCAGCGGACAAGGGAATTGTCCGCTGCAAACCCAGTCGAAGGAACACAAAAGGACAGCACCCAAGTGCATGATGACGGCAAGGATGATATTTGTTGTTGCTAAATATTATTTACTCTGTTGATAACCACTTAACGATTAACACGTGATTGCAATTTTGTTAGAGGAAGAAATCAGAACTACTCCAAAGGGCACAGGAAGATCCGGGAAAGATCTGGAAAGGATCAACAAAGGAATGGACAAGAAGCTGGCAATCCACATTTCGGAAGGGAAGAAACGGCCAGAAGTACCATTGCAAGCTGCAAAGCTTGCAACTGAAGGCGGCATCGTACTTCGGCGGCACATACCAGTCCTTCCTCACTGGAAGATGTATAGGGATGAGCGGGAGCGGGAACATCTTGTTAACTACATCAACAAAGTTTCCGTAAGTATATCAACTCATGGACAAACACTGAAGTGAAATTCCATTTTACTTGCTGTACCAAACCTGACAAGTTCTCTGTGCTCGATCTTTGTATGCGAGATGGGGATAACTTTTATTTGCCGTACTAGGTCCAATTTTCCATTGACACCACCAGCAAACCAGTGATTTCAGCATGTGCTGACATGATGAAATGCGACCAGCGTCAGATGAGATATAAGCTGAAGAAGAAGTTCTTCAATAATATACCAGCGAATGATGTGGTTGTCAAATCTCCTGTGCCATCCATGAATGACGATCAATGGGAAGCACTGGTGAAGTTGTGGTCAAGCCCACAACACAAGGTATGGCAGAACTTCAAATTGCCTTGTTCCTCTTGTGTCTTGTCGGTCAGCCTAATGTCAAACACAATTGTACATTCAGGATGCCGTCTGATTTCAAGGTAGACATATAATAATTACTGTGTTGTACCCGAACTTGTTCTGTTCTACGTGATCCCTCTGTTGTGATTTAATTGATCATTGTAGGCTTAAGTGTTATGTTATCATTGTTCTACTGTTAGTTCAATTTACTCATTGCATAAAACTACCTGAACTAAGTACTATCGATAGAGTGTGAATGGCACCCTTTATCCTGTGCTGTGTTTGTGGAACACGAGGACCATCCCCTATTGTCATCATTATGAGCACCATGTTTAGATATCGGACATTTGTCCGCTGTTCATTTTACATTATATCAAATTTTTCTCTATCACTCACCGAAATGTACTTTCTGCAGAAAACGTGTCTTGCAAACCAGCAGAACCGTGAGAAAGTACAGATGAATCAGCGCACAGGCTCCCGGTGCTACGTTGCCCAGGCTCATGCCTTGGTAAGGAGCTAGTCAGTCGACGCCTTTGATTTCTTCTTATTAAATGCTGATTAGAAATTTCTTTGCACATCATTTTAGAGAGATAAATTTGATGTAGAGCCCACGCCGGTGGAGCTGTTCAGGGAGTTCCATTCATCACAGAAAACTGGTTTTATTAGTGAGACAGTTCAGAAAGCTCTTGTAAGTGCTTTTCTCCTTTTCATGTCCTCTTATAGCTTTATATAGTGGCATTCTAAAAATCTGTTAACAACATGGAACTTTGACCTGTCACCCTTTTTTGCTAGGATGATATGGAAGAGATAATAGAAGAATCTGTACAGCGAGAGGAACCACCGTCTCCTGGTCGTGCTGTTCGTGAAGTTGTTCAAGCAAGTACCTTTCTTGAAGTTGCGGGCCTTCAACCGAAGAAAAGAAACAGAGGTTCCGTTTCTTCCCGGTTGGAAGCACTGATGGCTGAACTTCAGCGCGAGAAAGCCGAAAGTCGACAAGTTGAACAAATAGTTGAACAACAGAGGAGGGAGATTGATGCCTTGTAGAAGCAAGCCTAAGATGCGAGAGACTCAAACCGCATTCTTGATGCCCAGTTAGAGGACTTGAGGAACGAATCAGCACGAAAGGCAACCTTGATGGTCTCTCTTATTTTTAAATTTCAAGGGGAAGGTCAGGTGCATCCTTCATCGCTGACATCTGAATGATGATCTTCATTTCTAGTCTGGTTGGTTTTGGTGGATTACGGAACTCCTCTGTGTGGTGTGTTGTGCATATGGGCACCATTTGTACTATGGCATGATTTTGTGATCTGGACAGAATGTGAAATTTGCCATCATTTTGGTTTAAGTGTCATGTATATCTGACTTATCTATGTACCTAACAGTTGATTAATTCGGCATATGTTTGTGACGATCCAACCTGATATGATTTGTGACGAAATAGTTGGACCGCAAATGAGCTCGCGTGGACCAGTATAATAATGGCACGCGGACCTTTTGTAACGCGAAACGTCGACAAATTGAAAAATGACACGTGGGCCAATGGTAGAGTGACACATGGTGCTGTAGAACAACGACACGTGGACAAATAGCGCGATGACACGTGAACCAATAAGGAGAGGACACGTTGTCCAATAAAAAATGGCACGTGGACCAATAGAACGATGACACGCGGACCAACAAGAGAGTGCCACGTGGACCTTAAAAAACAACATATGGACAAATGGGAAAACGACATGTGGACCAACAGGATGATGACACGTGGATAGCCACGTCATCCTGCCATCGTGGCCGTGCTGCCATGTCATCTTGCCAACATGGCGTTGCTGACATGTTGGAAGCCATGTCATCGCGTCACCGTGGCAGTATACGTATACGATGTACGGGGAAGGTTATGACGTTTTAGGATCCGTCCCCTCACCACAACAAAAGGTCATAAATCATGACTGACCACGCTCGACTGCTGACGGACCCTAAAAGGTCATAAATCGCGATTTATGACGAAAATTTCGTCACTACAAGCAGTCGGTGACACGTTAAGAACGTCACTAATTAGCATATCTGTTCTAGTGATAATTAGGATGGGAGGTACTCGTGAACTGTTCTTGTTTTTTTTTTTTTTTTTTTTTGAGATCACTCGTGAACTGTTCAATCACGGTAAAAATGGATGATTCGTCTCCTTCTTGGGCCACTGACTGGACCGACCGTATAGGGCTAGTTTTAGCTTATTTGTCTTTGGGAACATATTTAATTATTATTTATTTTGCTACAAAAGGACCTATTAAATTGAGAGAGGCGTTATGCTTATGCAAAAAAGTGACAGAGAATTGAATTGTGCCATAATTACACATGTGTAATCTTATGAGTTGTTGTCATGAAGATATGGGAATGGAGTGGTAAGGTCACCTCTTCATGGATTAAGTGACTATAATTAAGTTTGGTTGTAAACCAAACAGTTGCCAAACATTTTTACCAAACTTGTGGCAACCGACATGGTTATCATCCAAACGGCTGCGAGAATCAATTTGCCAAAACTCGCCTTATCTTAGGTAGCCAACCAAACATGTTCATATTAACCATAAGTTAGTCATGCCACAAGTGCGGCTGGCGCCTAACCTTAGTCGCGGTAATTTGCGGTGGCAAACCAAATAGGCCCATACCGTCCTAATCACAAGTTGAAGATTAGCTTTGTTATTATGCTAGAGGAACTGACCTCGAGATGTTCGCATAATATATAGTGAAGCAGGATCCACAACGAACGGCTAATTCAGACATTGTTAAATTCGGCCGGCCAGATATTTTACATGTTGTTGGGTTCGTAAAAAAAATAAGACGCCTGTTGAGCCTCGAGAACTTTTAAGCTGGCGCTGCTTGGTAAGAGCAGGTATAATGGGTTTGCTTCAGCCGGCGTAATTTGACGTGAAGGAGAGAGAAAGGAAGAGAGAGAGGAAAGCGAGCGACTTGTGAATCGCTGGCACCAAGCGGACAAATGCATTTTTGTGGGCCCAGCACTGCTTATTGACCTCCTATTGGTTTGGTGTTGCATGCTGGTGCCCAAAGGGTATTAAATGGTACTGGGACCCGCATCACCTCTCTCCTTGTCCTTGCTGGCGTTTCTCGCAGCATGCAACGGGTGTAACCATTAAACCTGCTCTAAGAGCGTCCCCAATAGTTACCTCTTAGCTAACTCTTAAAATTATTTATTTAAAAAAAAAGAAGAAAGAGAAGGCAGCTAACTCTTCCTCAAGAGGCAGCATCTAAGCAAAATGTGACATTTAAACATGGACTCCACTCCTCTTCAACTCTTTGTAAGAGCTAGTTGCTACCTCTTAGTTGCCTCTACCATTGAAGACGCTTTAAAGGGACCTTCACATGTTGCATTAATTATGTGGGACCGAGAGATAAGACGATCTTACTTGCTGTCACATGGGAGCAAATTTTAGAGTTGTAGGAGAGATTGTTGCGCATCTCAAAGAGAAGAGAATCTGCTATTTGTTTATGTTTTGTGAAGAAAGAACACAATTATGGGAACGCCTCGGGAACAAACACAGCAGAACGAATTTTTTTAAATTACCTTTGTGGTCACCCTAGACTGACAACCTGCACATGTTAGCAGAAATCATGTAATGAAACAAGATCCGCAAAGAACGGCTAAATTAAACATTGTTAATCTGGGCCGGCTGGAACTTTGAGATATCGTTGGGTTCATAGCAAATTATAGCACGTAGCCTTATTACAAGTTACAAAGTCAGTCTTGCCTACTGTGCCCCGATGAACTTAAGCTGGTTCCTCTTGTCAATGAACCTTCACATGAGTGTGAGCTATGGGAACGAGGGAGCTTTCATGTTTTCATGTGAGGGCCAACAGTTATTTAAGAACGATGGTGCAAATTCCAGTAGCCTTGTCCCATGCCGGTTGTTTTTGTGTTGTGTGCAGAAATGTTTCACTTGCAACTTGCATTGTGAGAGGGTTCGTCAATTTTTATTCCGATAAGCTGAAATTCGAGTTCGTGCTATATTTTTTTTTTTTGACAATATAAGCAATTTGTTGTATGCAGCTTATGAAACTGGTCAGTCTACCAAGAAAATTCTACTTAAGGTTATGTAGTCGTGACTGATTCCCTACCAATCCTAAATTTACAGTTATGTAACAATGAATTGTTTTGTTATTTCACTGTTAATTGGATTTCAGTCTATCTTTAATAATATATAGCCAATGTGGCCTATGCTAGTTACAAAGCTCGAGCTTCAGATTAGGCCAACCTCAGTGCATGGTTTCATTGCACTGTTACCAAGATTGAGATTTTGGTAACCGAGCCAACGGGGTTCTCGGGGGGGGGGGGGTTGAAACTCCTCTCTATTCTAATGAAATTCTCCCTCCTCTCTCCTCATAAAATTGCTGATGTGGCATAAATTTAATGCTTATGTAACTCTCTATGAAATCCCCATTGAGATTGGCCTTAGGAGCGGCTTGTTAAGCATTAACTACTATTACAATAGCTTCATTAGTGCAGAAGTAACTGACTTTTAGTGTTTTATTAGCATAAATAACAAATTTATTAGTGTGCCATCAAGAGATTTGATGATAGTTGTGTCACTGGTCTATGCAGCTATGTCATACTGGCTCTTTTCATCAAGAAAGTTAGGCTACTCTCAATGGAAGTTTTATTTTCAATAAATGATGTGCCATGTCAGCAATTTTGATGATGTGGCATGTTAATAATGAAGAGAGAGAGAGAAAACCGGTTTCATCTAGATGAAACTAGGTATACACTGTTTCCAATGCAATACACAGTTTTCAAAATATGAAATGGCATGAAACTTGAATTGAGGATAGGGATTTCATTTCATTTGAGCTACAATTAAATGCTAGGACAAGCTTAGGAAACAACAAAATGAAACTATGTATTGGAGAGGGGTGTTTCATTTGCATTTCATATGTCATGAAACAATGAAATGAAACTCTCCATTGAGAGTAGCCTTATATTCGAGCTGATGTTGCCCCCAACCAGTCTAGAAAACAACAATGCCCACAATTAACTTGGGTCCTTGTGATCCACTTTATTTGTCATAGTATAGGAATGGAGCTAATGAATATATCAGTATAACATTGCAACAACTAGTATTGGAACTAGAAAAATGGCGCGGCATTACCACACCTAACTGAACTCATAAATCGATACATAGGTAATGCATTATAAAAATGCAATGATTAGTTACATAGTTATGCGGCGTTATCTTCTTTACTCTTATTATTTCTCTTCTGAGTCCACTCCCGTTCCCGTGCCGCGTGCGTCGCATCCTTTCCACCGTAAAAACGGCGCCGACAGGTGGGGCCTTCCTGCTCACGCACGCCCACACCTCACCCCGTCGTCGCCCTCCTTCCGTGACTCCTCTCCGCTCCCCAAACCGAATTCGCACCGGCGCCGCTGTCCGCTCAGCGCCTCCCAAACCCTAGCCGTTCGTGCGCCGCCTTAGATCGATTGACCATCAGTGATGGCTTTTTGCCTCCGGCGAGGCGGCTCCAGGTGGTGCTGCAGTGGCGGATGAGGTGGAGGAGAACGGAGGGGAGGAGGATGAGGAGGAACAGGAGGAGAGGAGGAGGAGAAACAGAAGGACCATTGCCTCGCCTCGGCTTCAAGAAGCAGCAGCCCCCATCGACGGCCACACAACTACACCGACCTCCACGTTGCCGCGCGGGGCGGGGACGCCGCGGCGGTGCGCCGAGCGCTGGGCGAGGCCGCGGCCGTGGAGGAGGGAGCGGAGGGGCTCGAGGCGGCCGCCACGCGGTGGACGCGGGGCCGAAATAGGCTCGGGAGACGCCGCTCGCCGCGGCCGCGGAGAGGGGACACCTCGAGGTGGTGGTGGAGCTGCTCTGGCACCTCGACGACGAGGGGTGGCCGTGATGAATAGGTAGGGGTACGACGCGCTGCACGTTGCGGCCAGAGAAGGGCATCATGGTGAGATGCCAATCCTTTAGAGCTATATTTCTTACAGTCTATGCACCTACTGGGTGGTAATTAATTTGGTCTGTTGAGCTTGCATAGCGATCTGCTTGTTCCCAGAATTTTGGGATAAGTGATTCCTGAAAGATTTTTTAAGAGCAAGTACTCCCCTAATGCGCCAATCTATAGTGCATCAGGGTCTTGGCCTCTAGCTCCGCTGAAGGGTGTGTTGTTTTCTGCAGTCAACAAATGCGTTCAAAAGAAAGGGCCTCTTAGCTTGAAAAGTAGTCGCACAATTTGTGATTTTATTATACCTATCACATGGCTGGTTGAATATGATATATTTTTTGTTCTTTTCACTTAGCCAATCATCAAGCAGTAGAGAGCAAAAGCATATATACAGTCACATATTTGTTGTTCCATCATTTATCTATCATGGCGAGCTGTTAATAAAGCTCATTGTTAATCTATGAACTCATTATCTCACTGTATGTGCATTAATGAGGGGGCTTTAAAATTTTTACTCTGTTTTCAAATACTCCCATACATCAAAATTCAGATAGAAGATGGTGTGCAAAAAAAGCAGCACTTTTGAATACAGGATTACCTCGACATACTTTGGGGTGCGAACAGTCGAGGATTAGAAATCCTGGGATGATAGGTAATCCTTTGAGCTGCATGGGGGCATAGCCACATCAAAAGTTTGGTATTTAATCTGACACATATTGTATAGATTTTGTTTGTTTGTTTGTTATAAACCTCTAAGAGTCTAATTTTGAAAGCGGTAAATGCGAAACAAATACAGTCTGGAAAATTTTCGTATATCCAGGAAAATTTAGAATTACATATTTTTGACCTACTGTGAGTATCTTCTCCAGTTAGTCATATAGAGAGCAAATCTTCCTAACAATGGACAACTTTTTTCAGCTGTTGTGCATATTACGTCATGATAGGATGCTTACCCAAACATTTGGCCCTGCAAATACGACGCCACTTATATCAGCAGCCATGAGGGGCCACATTGAAGTTGTCAGACTGCTACTGGAACAAGATGACTTTGGATTGATAGAAATGGCCAAAGATAATGGAAAGAACGCCTTACATTTTGCTGTTCGACAGGGACATATCTGAATTGTCGATGCATCACTTGAGAAAGATCCTCAGTTAGCAAGAAGAAACGACAAGAAAGGTCAAACTGCCCTCCATATGGCCGTAAAGGGAACAAACTGCGATGTGCTTCGAGCACTTGTGGATGCTGGTCCAGCAATTGTAATGTTGCCAGATAAAAATGGGAACACGGCCTTGCATGTCACAACAAGAAAAAAACGAGCAGAGGTATTCATAGTTAACACAGCGAGGTTTTTAAATTTTTGTTAGTTCTGCAAAAAGTATATGTTCCTGTGTTTGTCGATATATGCACCCAATCTCTCTCAAGTTTCATTGACCCATTGTTTGTTTAATTTTCTACTTGTTATACAATTCTATGCATTGTTCCACATGCACTGACATTCTTGTTCCAATTTAAATAATAATAGTGAATCATACTATGTCTAATTCATACCGCATACCTAGAAAACAAGATAATCCTATACCTCACTGCTAACTATTCATGTGCCAGATCCTGACGGCCAGGGAGCCCAGTCTACAGACTCCTCCGCCTCCGTGTCGTGGTCCTCCCCCGTGGCAGGGGCAAGGACTGCGATGACGAGCAGGAGGGCCAAGGCGGAGGCGGCGCCCACCGCGACCACCTCGCCGGGAACGGTTTCTTTGGGACACCCACAGAGGTGAGTAGCTACAACAGCTCCATGCACATCTGTTGAACATCAGCAAGCATTCACTTTTTCTTTCTAGGGGCAGTTAGAGAACAAGCGCAGAGGATGCATAGGTTAGAGTTTGATCAATTAGTCACTATTTGTTCCTAGAATCGAGCATGAATTATTTGAAATCTGATGAATTATCGCTGTATCATCAGATCATTTTTTGATGTAAAACTATCTCATGGTGAGATTTGGTTGGTTTTCTATTTGCAGGTGGATTACTGTTAAAAGCTTTGTCACGTATCCATTCGTGATTGCTAATGGTGCGGTGGTCACTAGGGCTGGACTACCGAGCCAGCTCGGCTCGGCTCGGCTCGGCTCGGTCCAGCTCGTTAGGATAACGAGCTGGCTCGGCTCGGCTCGTTATCTTATCGAGCTAGAATGCTGGCTCGGCTCGGCTCGTTACGAGCTCGAGCTGAGCCAGCTCGTTAAGCTCATCGCTAGCCTCCAGCATCTCTGCCGCGACCTCAGGAGAACATTTTCACACCCTTGAGCATGAAGACGTGCCGGGCGCTGGATACATCTCCAAGCCTTTGAGCACTAAACCCTAAACCTTAAAAGGCGTGCCGGGCGGGAAGGCGGAGGTCGTATTGGACGAGAGGGGACGGGGACTGGTGACGTGAAGGAGCTGGCACCACCGCGCACGAGGGGAATAGGGAGAGCGGCGGCACTGTCCGATTTGAGCTGCCGGCCGCCCCGCATCACGTTTCCTCCTCCGGGCAAGCTCGCAAATGAGCAGCGAGGGAGCAGAGTGACAGGCCGACGAGGCAGGCGGTGCGGCTAACGAAAGGAGCGATGCAGGCTTGCTATGGGGACTTGGGAGGAGACAAGGTGTGGTGGCAGCATGATTCAGGAAAAGGATAAGGTGTGGGGAGGGAGGAGGGGACCGAGAAGTGATGGGCTTGTTGGGACTTGCTGGCTCGTTTGGCTCGCGAGCGGCTCACGAGCCAGCTCGAGCCGGCTCGTTAAACATAACGAGCTACAAACCTAGCTCGGCTCGTTAGAAAATGTGAATGAGCCGAGCTGAGCCGAGCCGAGCCAATCACGAGCCGAGCCGAGCTAACGAGCCACGAGCTTTTCGTCCAGCCCTAGTGGTCACCTTGGAACTGAATTAGAGGTATATCAATTGAGCCCTATGTTCTGCTAGAGTGCCGGTTGATGGTATATCTACTCCTTATTAAGTTTAACCAACAATTGAACTGTGGAATCAGCAGTAGGTCTTCACTGTCTGTTATGTTGTTAGCATATTGTAGGTGTTGTCATCAGCCATCATTTGATAGCTTAAATGGACAATCTTGCAGAAGTCTACAAGAGATGTTAGGCTGATTGGTCTGTTAATTATCTGTGGTCTGTTTATTATCTGTCGTGTGCTTGGGTGTTGAAGTCAGTGACATAATGTGGATACGTGTACTGAGTCAACAAATCTTCCTTCAACAATTTTGATAGCATTATACGACTGGCTATAAAACGACGTTGCTTTCGCTGGTTGGTTGCCCTATCCACTTAATTAATTTAGGGTTTGGTTGCTTCTCATTGATAAATATTATGACTTGGCCCTTATTGCTTTCTGCCAAAGCCTTAGATCCTTAAATCCTGGCTTGTTGGATGTACAGTAGAAGTGTATACTCATTTCTGAAAGTTTCAATGCTGCAGTTCTGCAAATGATTCCTCAAAGGCAATGTAGGATCTTGTTATTTCTACTAATTGCATTGCATTTTAACATAAAAGGAGAATCTGTGCCTTTATGGGTGCCCCAATGGGACCTGGGAGGTGACTCTGCAGTTCACGGTGACTCCTGGTTACTGTCTGTAGCGTTCTACATTGGAGCCCGGTTTGGATTTGACAATGAATCTAGGTAACTGCTTTGCTAGGATTGAGCCATGCTTTTTCCACGTCAATTATAATATTATTTCTATGTCCACAGACCACAGTTGAAATCTGAAGGTCCTTAGTTTGTTTCAGAAGGGCACTAGGTAGCCGTTTCATTCATGTAAATAGTGTGTGGTAATTATTAAAGCATAACTATTTTGGATTTGATTTACTGGTCAGAACGAAACATGGCCTCTATTTTTTCGGGAAAGATGCCCGCTAGACCTGCTTTGGTGGAAATAATCTGCTTTGTTCATATTAAGTGGGACTGGTATGCCTGTAAGAAAAGAGAATAGCTTTTAATGTCTACTAAGTATTAGCACCTCAGTTCTCAAGGGTATATGCAATGAGAAATGCTTATGTAGTGCCTTTTTTTCTGTGAATAGTTTTAAATTATCTTCCACAACAAAGTGGTGAGTGTATTTTTATGTTCATATGTTGCACATATAGTAACAGTTTATAGTCAATGTAAAGGCATCCTTCAGTGTTGGTTAGCTATGTAGGTTCAGGTGTTTCAGCAAACATGCTGCTAATCAGCTAGGGCTCAAGAGGAGACATGATGATGCCTGTTCATAGTGGGATCACTGAGATTATTCTGTTTAGTGGTTCATCTATAGTTCTAGGATTGTGTTCACACAATTTTTTTAATCTAGCACACAGAAAAAATGAAGTCCTGCCATTTTGGAACCCAATTAATACAAGGCTTATTGAGCATTTTTTTCCCTTCGTGCAGATACTGTTATCAATGTTTGATCAGAATGAGTTCTTCAAGCCTTGGATAGTCTTGGATTACAGTGAAAACAATTGTGGCATGGAATGGAAGGTTGGTCCATTCTCAGAGTTTTAGACAACAAATACTCCTTTCGTAATCCAATATAAAAGCATTGTTTCCTTTTTGTGGAGCGACAGTTAAACTTCTGAGAGGTGTATCAATCAGTTCGTTCTACTTTTGGCGAGGCAATTCGATTAATGCTTGCAATGAATTGTAAACATTTTCATGCTGAGGCAAATCCAGAACTAAACCCAGAGCATTTAATTTTAAACATGCATGTGACCTTCTTAAGCCAAGTGCTCTTTATAGTCTACCATTCTATTAGAAAGATATAGTGAATTAGAAAAATAAAAAACCGAGGACGATCAAGGATCTGACTTTTAGAAATAAAAAGGAATTGAGGCAGATTAGTATTTAACTTATTTCCTCTGATCGTCCTGCACATTACATAAAAAGGAGATCGATAAATTACCCAGTAAAGAAAGCAGAGAGCTCCACTGAGATCAATAGGTGACCATCGGCACTTGAAACGTTCAGTACAGCATCTTGCCCAATCAAATCCTGTACTGAAGCGAACAAAATTTTAATTTTGGCATGTAGGCTGCTTAGGTGGTGTGCTTTTTACAGTTTGTCATTCTATTAGTGAGATGCAGTTTAGAAAACAAAAAAGTGAGCACGATTTGGGATTTGTATTAAATAATGAGGCAGATTAGTGTTAACTTCCTCTGATCTCACCTCCCGGGCACACTTACATGGAAGACTTGGTGTGATATGTATTATTGTTTGTTAATCTCTTTTAAAGTTGTATGAGTAACATTAAAAAGTCAATTAAAACATCTAAGTTTTTTTTTCCAGTTAGCCCGTGGCAACGCGCGGGCACTTTTGCTAGTATACATATAAATGTAATGTTTTGAAATGCATGGTAGTAGGTAAAGTTATGACTGGATAACCACAAGTCCAAAGCCACGTCAGTACAAATTAAAAATTTTGGTATTTGGAAACTCTTTTGTTCTGCTAAAGCAAACTGAAAAAAGAGAGATTTATGTAAGCTGTAAAATCAAAATATGAGACTGGAAGAAAGAAAAAAAATCACTTTCCTACTCTTCTGCAATCTATGAGGTGGTCAACTGCAGGTTTGAAAGGCGATACAATGTCAAATGAAACTTTAGTTTTACTAGCAAAAGTGCCCGTGCTTTGCCACGGGCTAGCAAAAAAAAAAAGCCCCTCGATATTGTTTTAATGGACTTTGTTACTGATACAACCATATTATGTTTGTTTAAAATTTTATTATTTAAACATTATAAGAGATTATTAGATAATATATATAATATTCAAAATACTTTGAAGTTATATAGCATCACACCAGTTATTTCATATAATTTTTCATTTGTGTTGTTCAAAGATTCAAGATTCCCAAGTTTTTTCTATGGGCAACATGATCCAATAATTTACACTTTACATGGGAAAAACACAAGCCTGGACAATAGACTAAACTTCATGGGGAAAAGTCTGATATGCTGACAACCATTTTTAAAAAGGCATTGCACAAACATGAATGGATTTCACAAATAACCAAAAAAAAAAAAATCCTATCTACAAACTCCCAATTCTATCACTGCAACCTTTGGGATTGCTTGACTTCACAAGCCCTTCCCAAAACAGATTGGCAATCACCTCTAAACATTAAAACCTTATAAGAAATGAATAATAGTAGAACCAAATATGGGTTGAAGTATGTGTCAGCTTCTATTGTTTCTCTTGGACTGATGCACAAAGATGTCTCCTCTAAAACAAGAGTTACACCATCTCATTGGCATTCGTTGAGTGTAGCGAGCAATGGCTATAATCCAATGATCAATATTTATGTAGGAAAATTAATCTCTCTTATTTGATCCAAGGGTGTCAATCTTTCTTTTCATGCACCTGCCAGATTCTCTGCAAATGACAACAAATAAATAATCAGAAGAAAGCCAGCAAGTTCCTTGACAATTGTTGTGGCTCTAGAGGAAACCATCACAAATCATTATCCATTATAACGAAAAAAAAATCCAAACTACCGCAGAAAGGAACATGCAATGACTATAGGGAAAACATTATAGATCATTGTACAAATTAATGAATAAGTTCAGATTTCAAAATTACAAATCAAATACACACATCGTTTAATACTAAATGCAAAAATAAAAATAAAAAAGTATTGTCTCAAGTGACAAAAACACGCTTTCTAAAACCGATATGAGCAAGTTCCCTATGCATCGTATTTCCTAAATACCCTAGATGGTTCTTCTTGGACCCCGTCAGATTCTTCAGCAGCACCACATTGAACTCTTGGGCTAGTGGTAGTAGAAGATGCATTAGTACAGCTATTTCATAGAAAAGTTACAGCATTGAGGGAAACAATATACTATGTGTTTAAACTATTTTTGTTGACTAAAAATTATCTAGTCAACAATGATTGGAACTCTATTTATTAGCTCCTAAAGTGGTAGATAGTTTTTTTTTCATGAGGTTTTGATTGAACTGGAGATTTAGTCAGTTAGACATTTGAAACCACGAAAGAGAAATTTGCATTTTTTCCATACAAGATTGTGTCCCTTTCAACTAACAGATATACATTTCACATTAGGCAACTACTTATTTACATATATATTGTTGGTCAAAGTTCAACAAAAATTTAAAATCGGAGGGAGTAAAAAGGGAGTACATCATCTCCCTTCTCTCTGCATCCTTCCTCATCCTTCTATTTCAACATGTTATTTTGCTTTATGCATGGATACTCTCTTATCTACATCTAACAATAGTATATTGCCATACTATATCTTAATGTAAATTTAAAAAAGAAAATATAGTTTGGGTTGTCATGATGTACTGAGTTGTTATTGTCCTTCTCTTTGAACTTCTTCACCTAATATTTTATTGTCCTTCTCTTTGAACTTTTTCTGCTATCCTAAACCGATGGACCTGTCCCTCAAATCCAACAAAACTATTTATGGATCTGATGAATGTCTAAGCAAGTTGATCGAATCTGCTTTGATGTTATTCAAGATAATAATATGTGAAACATCTATATATGCTCGATTTTCGTACATGTCTTGGCAAAGTTTTCTTTTTTTGTTTTGTTTTTGTCAAACGTATCAAAGGGTGATCCTATATACAGTTCATGCATGTGTGATTGATTTTGCCTCTTGTTTGTCAACATACCTGGGAAGTCAATCAAGATTCAACGCACTACATATCATATTCAACCTCTAGCCCATGTCACTTCTTGGCCCTGCGTCCGCCATAATTGCAGAGTGCTCCAACAACGCTGGACATATCTAAAATATGGGAAGCATGCTGGACCCTGATATCTCCGCGCTGCTCACGTGCCATGGAAGAATACTTTGTCTGAAAAAAAATCAAGAAATAACAGAAACCTCAAGAATATTAAACGTCCAATTAAAAGTTTTGTCCATGCAAAATTCTGACGTGCTCATGTATACATAGCCATCCTTGCCATCATGTCGGATTACATTCGTTGATCAATATAAATTGATGGCTCGAATTCCATTGGATGAAACTAAACAGTGTAAACTGAAGTAGTTATACCTTTCGATGTCTTCTTTTTTTTTTTTTACTGGTTTGCAGGTTGGTCAGCACTACAGAAAACTTCCACCTCATGTTTCAGTTTCTTTCCTTCATGCTGCAGTTTCTTCATTGTCAGAACTCGATGTTCTGTTTTCTTTGGAAGCTGCAATCTTGCACTGATTTTGATTGAACAATGATCAACCTAGATCTTGTCTTGCAGGCCAACCTTGATCTCTTGGTGTTCTAGCAATTAGCATGCATCTAACACAAGCTCATCTGCTTATGTTTCCCTCCCTAGCCTTTGCTCTCGTCCAGCCAAGTTGTACTATACATCTGTTCAAGCTTGTACTGATGGGAGATCGGTAGGAAAGATGGAGTCTGCCATACCTCTGCATTACCTGGACCACATAATCATTGCTCCCTAGCTCATGTTTGCCATAAAAATTAGGTTGCCATCTGCAACCACGGTGAAATCTCCATTGAATGCAGAATAATAAAAAAAAAATCAGAGAGATGAAGTATCGAATTTAAATTTCAGAGAGATGAACCAAAATGCTGACGCAAAGGTCAAAGCTTTACTACTCAAGGGCGTGGAATTCTTCAAATTCAGATATGTAACTCATGGCCAGTTTAATTACTGGTACAATTCAGTTCGTGTGATTTTGTTCACTACATAAGCAGTCGATTGCCGTTACAATGAAGTATTGAACTTAAATTTCAGAGAGATGAACCAGAACGCTGACGAGATCGAAGCTTGATTTTGATCACTACATAAGCATACCAATGCAGATTTCAGATATACTGCATTTGTAATGTCGGTAACAACACCATACCCTGATCTTCTCGTTGTCCTGATCCCAGCTGAACGAGCGCGTGACGTAGCTCAAACCAGCAGCAGCCGCCGCCGCAGGGGCGGGTGACGCAGCCTGTTGCGCCGGGGCTGCCACCGGAGTAGTCACCTTTGTCAACTGTCATCGCAAAATTCAAAAATCATCAGCACGATCAGCCATCACAACTTGATAATCGAAACCGAACAGATCGGAACCGTCGCCGAGAGGGATTGGCAACGAGTACGTGAGAAAAAAGAGGAAAACGAAAAGGTCCACCAAACCTTGGCGTCGACGTTGCGGATCTCGTTGGCCAGGAAAGCTCACCCACCGTTCCAGTAGGGCGGCGGCGGAGCGGATGGGGGTGGAGGTTGCGCAACTTAGGGCTGGGAACAGGGACAGAAGAGCACGCGAGTGAGGGGAGGTGAACAGGGACCGGAGAGCCGTCGCCGCAGCCACGGCGAGGCGGCCACGGCGAGCGCCATGGCGCCGTCGATCGAGCGGCGAGGAGCACGGCGCCGTCGAGCGAGCGGCGAGGAGGAAGGCGAGAGAGACAATGTGTTTTTTTTTTCTTCCCCTTTTCCATCGGGGTGGGGGGCGATGTGGGTCCCACCTGTCGCCGCAGTTTTATTTGGGATGTGCGACGCACGCGGTACGTGGTACGGGAGTGAACTTGGAAGACAAATAATAAAGAGTAAAGATTGGTATTGAGAAAAAAAGGGGATTAGAATTTATTGCAGATTGGGAGTTTTGATTGATACGTATCTGTGCTCATATTGGAAGTTGGAGAAAAATGTACTCTTATATTTGAATATTGCATGCCCATTATTCTAATAAGCTGCAAGGCATGTCTTTATGCACGGCATTTGCTACAAATATGGTTTCTGCCCAGTAGTACGCGGCAATAAAACAATTTATACCTGTTTCCCAGGGACCGTTAATTTTAGCCCTGTCTTCCTTTTTCAACACACTATGTTGCACAGCTGTATTAATGAAAAGTTTGAGATTCGTAAGGATAGAATGAAGCTCAGAGAAAGGGTGCGATGGTGTCGAGACTCACTGAATAGCTTTAGACATCTCTGACAGTGACATTGGAAGTAAATTGATGCCAAGGTGACCAGAGTGCATGCTGGAGGTTGAACAGTGGTGGTGTCCATAGAGATCCATTTCGTTGTTGGATGGAATCGAACAGTGGTGGTTTCCTGAGCTGCAGGGAATACAACCATATGTTAGACATAGCAAAGAACAGTTATTGATTTAAAACCAGACATAAACAATAGCACTTAGCCATTTATATTTAGTTATTATCACTTTGTTTGGTTGCACATGAATAATCATCATTTCATCATGAACGGTAATAAAATTTGAAGTTAGATAGGAATTTCTTTGGAGATAGTGTCGTAGAAATATTAATAGTTCTTACACTATCTTCAATGATCTGGCCTTTACCTTTTTCCGTTGATGCGAAAGAAGTGGACTACAAACATATATGAAATTTTCCCTCACAAAAAAAAAAACATATATGAAATTTAACCTTTGAATAGTAATCTTGATTTAAATAGGGAAATTTAACAATACAAGTGGACCAGACCAACATGCATTCAATTAACAGAGTGGTAAGTCAAACTTTCTATTAAAAAACTAACATGCCATTGTTGATAAACTTTTGTTACTGTCTAGTATATGAGCTTCCATTTCTCTCAGATAATTCATTAAGAAGACTCACTTGCATCAAAGATGATAGTATCATAAAACACAATATCTAGCTCTTAATCTAGCTTGGTTACTGAATGTTGTTGGTAGAATAGTAGAGTTGTTCAGCATGTGGTTACAAGAGGGGTGCAGTGCACACATGATGCTATCAAGATTGGATAGGCTTGAATCAAATTGACGGACCGAAGAAAGTGGACAGCATCTGCGCTTGCTGCTCATAGTCACTACGGGAAACCCCTGATTTGCCGAGTGCCAGGCCCAGATTACACTCGGAAAAAAGTTTGCCGAGTGTAACACTCGGCAAAGGCCAGACGGCAACCAGTTATCGGCAAAGGCGACTTTGTCGAGTGCTTTTTATCGGGCACTCGGCAAAGATAAAGTGAAGTGCCAGCGGAAATGGCCGTCACAATTGTTTGCCAAGTGCCCTGACATCAGGCACTCGGCAAAAAAAAAAAAAATTTGCCGAGTGCCTACTAGCTAGCACTTGGCAAAGTCTAGCTGTTTGCCGAGTGCGTGGTTCTTGGAACTCGGCAAACAATGGTCACTTTGCCGAGTGCCAGGCATTAGGCACTTGGTAAACAATGGTCACTTTGCCAAGTACCTCAGGTCTGGCACTCGGTAAAGATCTGAGGCACTCAGCAAAAAAAAAAATCGACAGAATGCAATAAAATGTTTAAATTCACTGCAACCTGGACCAAAATAACACCAAATCATACATATATGATCACCATCATCAGAGACACATATAAATCACCACCATCATCATCACAGGCATTTAAATCATCACAAATACATAGAAATGGTCCAAATAGTTCAAATCCAAGTCGTCGACAACCACAAGCACAAGTTCATCAAATGTAAGCAAGCACAACTAGTTGGTTCATGAAATAAAAGTAGAAATACAACTACAAGCTACATTGGAGGGCGAGGATAAGGATGAAACGGCGACCAAGCATTGGGAGGGGAAACCGGCTGATTGTTGGATCCCGCGGATATATTCTGCAAGAAGAAGATATTACATGATTAACACAACCAAACTGATAGAAGCATACGAGCTGGAACATTTGATATCATACTTGAAAGTAAGAAATGAAACTGCAAGGATTTTGATATACTCACCGGAGTGCCTTGACTCGGACTCGAAGTGCCAACAGGAGGAGGAAGGCCGACTAGAGGTAGTGACAGCGGTTGCATCCCATTATTGTGCTAGTGCTGAAACATCGTCTGCATTTGCCGCTGCACCTCCTCCTGCATCCTTGCAGAGTACATTGCCCACTCTTCTTGCAACCTCGCATCGTACAGCTGCTGTTGTTCCTGCAGCCTCGCATTATACATTGCCTGCTGTTCCTGCAGCTTCGCCTCCATCTCCTCCTCCCTAGGTTGTTCACGGAACCAGGCTTCATGATAGTCATGTAACATGTCTCCCACCCCGCCATAAGCATCACAATCATCGACGCGTTGTCTCATGACCTCCTCCCTCAATCGATGGACTTCACCATGGTAGACCCACCGGGTATAGCTTGGCGTAAATCTATTGTTACCAAGATGTAAACTCATCTCTGCCTCTCTGTGTTGCCTTGTGTTGTCACAACGGCTGCAGGGACACCAAGTCTTTCCACCTTTTCTGACATTGGCAAATGCTTGTTTCAAGAAAGCAAGGGTCTTGTCAACCCATTCACTTGTTTCAGAACCCTTCCTTGGGCGGCCCGGGTACATCCACTCACGGTCATCCATCCTCTATCATATCAGCGAGCAATTTAAAATTCATTGGCATCTACACGATGCCTACAATGTCTAATAGGTGAAGATAGGTCCTAATCCCATCCGACGATGCGTAGATGGGGTTAGTTTCCAAGGTCTACTCCGGTCCGAGATAGAATTTCGGCAGCACCTCCCCGCTGCTCTCCAAATACACGTCCTGGGAGGGACATTGTGTATCCGGAGAACAAGAAGGAGATGGTGCCAAAACTCTGTCTCAAACCGGAATAGACAATGGAAACTAGCCCCATCTATGCATCCTTGGGCTGTCCAAAAAACGTGGACAATTTGAAACAGATACGGTCATAGATATGCAACCCTCGGGCATACCTCCAACTGTATCTATTTTGAACGAGAGACGCCTAACTAGGTTACGCGTTACCTATAAACAGAAATCAAAAAGGGCGGGTGGGGGGGGGGTGTCTTTTATGTCTCACCTTGCTATCCCGCAAAGTGACGAGTGGAAGACGGTGGAAAAGCCTCTCCTCTCCTGCAAAGAATGAAACATAAAGCCGTCAATTGAAAATTTTGACAGCACCTCCCCTATAAGGTGAGGTTCCCGAAACCTGCAAGAAAACAACGACACGATGGCCAGCAACCACATCCAACAAATCAACGACACGATGGCCGAATACCACATCGAATTGATGACAAAGCATCAACCATTACTCATATTTTCCATTTCATTCCATACAAATAAACGGAAGTATTTCATCAATTTTCACATTCAACATTTGCATACAAGCAATTCAACATTTGCACCTATTACACATTTGCATGCAAGCAATTCAACATTTACATTCACCTTAATTTTCGCATAAAAGCAATTCAATCAATTTTCGCATAAAAGCAATTCAATCAATTTTTGCATAAAAGCAATTCGATCAATTTTTGCATTCAATTTAACCTAACATTTGCATACAAAGCAATTCAAATTTGCATACAAAGCAATTCAAAATGCATTCACCACTGCATAATGAGAAAAAGAAAAAAAAAATAGCATTTCAACTAACCTTGTACGTGGACGGGGGGCGGGGAGCTGGGGGCTGTGGAGCAGGGGGCCAGCGACGGGGAGCGGGGGGTCGGGGACATGGCTGGGTGGCGTTTGACGGTGGCGGCGCCCTCGGGCGGGGCTGCACTTCGCCGGCAACCCCGGGGTGGCCTTGGCGGAGGAGGGCCGAGGGGCGGACGGCATCGGGCGTGCTGGACAGGACAGGGGCGGCATTTGACTGGGGCGGCGTCTCCGGGCGCAATTGGTGGAGGACGAGGTCCGGTGGAGGAGGAGGCCCGGTGGAGGAGGAGGAGGAGGAGGGGCGCTGTTGGCGGTGAATATGTGCATAATTAATTTTCTATCAATTCCGCAAGCGCATGGAACACCATTGTAGCATTTCACCTTGGAGTATTCCAGGGTTATCGTATTTATATTTGCTCAGGGAAGTAGAGCGATAGAAAGTTGAAAATGTAACAAAGTAGATACTATTATGCGAAATAACGATACCTTACTTAAGACGGGGGTAAAAGGGGTACATGATATATGGGTGGCACTCACCATATAATCCAAGGAAATAAAAGAGATAATAGAAGTTACATTGGGAGAACAACGAGATAGAGACAAAGATTCCTATATGTTAATCTTACATCTATTTACTTCTAGCAATTAATTCTACAAGGTTATAGACTATAGCTAAGGTTATGCACACTCAAGTCATGTTGCTTCGGAGCACGGCCATCGTGCCAGGGTTGGTACTGAACCCCAATACTGCAGGTTCCTCCTGGGATCTAACCGCTATTGAGAACCCGATTGGTTTGCCTTTGAACGTGGCGGATTGCAAAGGCCTGAATACGCCTGTCACACGTGGGGCAACCGTTCTCCGTAAAGACACACGCCAATCGTGCATAGGTATTGCTCTAAGCACCACGCTTACAACCATCCTAGAGGAACTATCCTTGATCGAGAGAATAACCCTATCAAAGAATGTAGCATAGCTTTCACTAAGCGCGAACTCTATTTCGGCAAAGCACTCACTCATACTACTTAGACACAATCACGAAACCCACAACAAGACTATTATGAGCACTAGCTTAACTAAGTAAATAAACTTAAATAGAAAAGAATTACTAAAAGAAATAAATAAAGAATAAACTAAATAATTATAGAAATAATTATATAAATAAATAAAGAGTAATTCTACAAGAGTTAAGATACAAGAACAATACCGAAACTCCGAGAAGACTTCCGAAACCTCGAGAAGAGCACTCACTCTACTCTACTCTACTCTAACTCCCAAACAATAACTCTACTTTTACAAATGAGTAATGGATCTCTTGGATCAGTGAGGTGCGAGTTGTTCCTGCAGACCCCAGGGGTATTTATAGGGTCTTTAGGACAGGGGGCATCTTATAGCGCGAGGTGGAGTGGCGAGCACGCCAAGGCAGGCCGGCTGGCCTAGTAGGGGGGCCGGCCGGCCGCCCGATGTGGCGGTTTGCCACCGCCTCGCTCCTGGACGTCGCTGATTGCCTCTTGAAGTCGGTCCGTAGATTGGTGGCTTCGTGGGGGCGGCAGAACTTGAGTAAGGGCCAAGTTGAGGCCCAAACAGTCAACCAGACGGTATGTCGGTGGAATTCTGCGGAACAGGTTTTGGTTTGTGACGTTCAAGCCCGTTTACAGCCTGCTGGAGGAAGGCCGAGGCCTTTGGGCGCCAAGGGGGGCCGGCCGGCCTATGGTGGGGCCGGCCGGCTTGACTTTTCTTCGAGTCAGGGCCAGTTTCCTCCATTATTCACTCCTGCATCCAAAATTAACCAAAACTCGTGGAAGTATGTTAATTCCTAACTACTATGCACAGAATCTTGGTGATTGGCTTTTTATTTACCGATATGTTGACGGTAAATTCATGATTTTTACACCGTCAACACACTCCCCAAGCTTAACTTTGCTAGTCCTCGAGCAAACAACTCAGGGTACCGGCGGATCAGGAGTTACAAAGATAGCGCCCCAAGGGTAATAAAGATGCAACCACATACTCCCTAAATGGTGGTAAATATACAAGAGTACGGAATTTTCACGAGTGTTGCACACGTGTGGGGCGTGTATGCTTCACCTTGTCATATAGCATTGAGAACTAAAACAACACTTTTGGATAAAACAATTCTAGCAGGTTCAAGTCCAGAGTTTTTATGTGCTGCAAGACAAGGTAAAAATTTCTCCTTTGTTTTGGTTCACACTTCCCTTCCCTCTAGTGAGTCTATTCCTACAAGCTTCACTCAAATCCTACCTTCTACCAAATGAGGCTTGTATGTGGAGCTTGGTAAGGATATGCACCTTTGTCATGCGTATGTTGTGAAGCTAAAGAATAAATCTTAAGAGACATAGCAACTCCTTATATCTCGGTCATATGGAAAATGGTGATGGAGGGGGAGAAGATGAACACACACTGATGAAGATGGTTTTGCAAACTTTTGATCTTCTTTTATGCTCATGCTCAAGATGTTTATAATAAGAACCATAGTGCATACTTGCAAATTATTGAGTCTCTCTCTCTTTTTTTTTTTAGACTCCATGATACATTAGCACTAGCGATGATAGGTTCATGAGCATTTTTTTGAAATATTCTTGTGCTTTTTGATATAGACCCAAAAGATTTTGCAAATGAAGTGATGATGGATGGATGGAGATGTTTGATGATTTTTCAAACATTCCTTTTTCGTGGAAAGAAAACAAAAACTCACGCGAAGGAATAATGACTGAGATTTAGAGTGCTTACTCTCAAAAGTATTTAAACCTTAACAAAACTCAACGCATGAGCAAATGGCTATGAGTGGGGATGTCATTATTTGTATGATATGGCTCTGGTAGGTAAATAAATCCTCATAAGGGAAGTGTTTACAAAACAAAAGGGTTTTTAGGTACTTGCAGCAATTAGAATGAAAAACATCTCTGAACTTTTACCATGCGAAGAACTGCAAAAAGTCCTAATCATGCCATATCATAGTTCACAATGCTTAGACTTGGTGTGATGTATGCAACCCACAAAATGTAGCAACACAAGTGATGTGACTATGCTCAAGTATAAATAACACACATGTCAGGAGTAGATGTTGCATCAATGCGACACAAGGGGAGCTATCATGTAACTACTTATCATTTCCTTTAAGTGTCGCAATCACTAAGATTCTAGCATTTTTATTCAAAACAGGAAGTATTTTATTAATCGATAGAAATACTTACCTGGCGGTCCTCCCCAAGCTTGAGTCTTTGCGAGACTTAAGCTTGTGTTGAAGCGCCGACTTACCTGCGGGTCCTCCCCAAGCTTGAGCCTTTGCAAGGCTTAAGCTTAGATAGGCCGCCTCCTCCATTTCTTCTTGTACCTGCAAAAAGAAAGAGGGTGATACAAGTGCTAGCCCCTAGCGGGCATCGCCGAAGGTCTTACTATTTTTGGTATTTTTATATTTTATAATTTTTATTTTGTTTTCTAAGTTTAATGAAAAAGCAAGTGTCAGGCCTGGCTAAAGGATAACGATTGGGATGGCCTCCCCAATCGGAGGGCTCTCATTTTAGGGCTCTCATTTTTACGTCTTTGAGCTAGACGTTCTCCTTCTTGTTCAGCTCGATTGGACCTCGCTCGCCGGAGAATCAGGTGGTGTAGAGGTTCCTTCTTTCTTCTGCCACACTTTGGTTGACTTCTTTGTGCTTGTGGCGGCGACCATTGTTGTACTCTCCTCTGTGGGTACCTTTGCTGCCCGTTTGTTCATGGAGCGCCTAGATCTCCTCCTCCTTAGCGACTTTGACTCGCTTGTTGTTTATTGAAGTGCTGAGGGTGCTTGTGGCGACTTGGGCTGCGCGGGTACTTTCTTCGGACTTCTCCAATAATTGGCTGGCCATCTTTCCATTTCTCTTGCCAGGTAGTTCCTCATGTGTGTGATGAGCTTGTCTGGCTGCGGCATGGGTGGAGTGATCTCAATCTTCTCCACTTCTCTCGGGTTCTTTCCATAGAAGACCCTCACTTGGTTGCACTGTTCAACTTTAGGCTTGAAGTTGAATGTCTCTTCTCCGCCATTGAAGTCCAAGTGGATCTCCCCTGTCCCCATGTTGATGTTGGCGTTGGTGGCGCTCAAGAACGGCCTCCCAAGGATGAGAGGGATCTTGTCGTCCATCTCCATGTCTAGCACAACAAAATCAACGGGAACAAAGAGATCCTTGATTTGAACCAGGACATTCTTGGCTATCCCCTCAGGAATGCGTATTGATCGGTCGGCCATCAGTATGCGCATCTTCGTCGGAGATAATGGGTGGTTTAACCAATCATATATCGCCTTCGGCATGATGCTCACACTTGCTCCCACATCACACAGCGCTCGAGAGAAGCATCGCTCGTTGACCAAGCACGGAATGCACGAACATCCAGCATCCTTCTTCATTGCGTCCTCAGGGTACGGAGAATCCTCATATCTTTCTTCACACCTGATAGTTATTGCATTTACAGTCTCCTTGGGGTTGAATTCAGGTTGCCTCGGAAGTCTACCCATAACAGGAGGCTGCACAGCTGAAGCAATTTGCGCAATTTGCGTTTCTAGCATTTTATTATGGCTCAGCTGGTTTTGCAGTGCAGTGCTGAACGACTCTAGCTTAGCATCTATGCTTTCCAAGGCCTTATCAGTAGAAATAAATTTCTTACTAATGCCATCATTAATCTTAACTTGGCCAAGCACTAGATCCTTGATAGAGGGCTCAAAGCGAGAGAAATTACCGTTACCATTACCATTACCTCCCTGATTTCTATTGAAGGAGAGGTCGGGCTTGGTGTTCCAGTCGTAGTTGTTCTGGGGACGGAATCCATTGCCATTGTTGACGAAGTTGCATTCCTCCATGGCATTGGGGCAATGAATTCCCAGGTGCCCCATGTTGCCACACTCTGCACACGTCATGTGGGAATCCGCAACTTGTAGATCTTGCGGGGTCTTCATCTTCTCAAGGACTTGATCAAGCTTGAGAGCACGCATGTCCAAGGCCTTCACTTGATGTACTCCACGTCCCTTGCTTGGGAACACTTGACGTTCGTCGTGGCTTTGGTTGGCCACCACCTTCTCAATCAACTTCTTAGCGTTTGTCATGCTAAGAGAGAAGAAAGAGCCGCCCGAAGCGGCGTCGAGGTGCTCCCTTACGGTAGGCTTCAGTCCATGGTAAAAGCTTTGGATGAGGAGCCACGGCTCCATGCCATGATGTGGGCATGCGAGCACGTAGTCTTGCATCCTCGTCCATGCTTCAGAGATGGACTCATCTGCGGGCTGTTGGAAGCCCGTAATCTTGTTGCGCAGGGCAGTTGTTTTGCCCGGCGGGAAGAACTTAGCAAGGAAGGCGTTTGAGCACACCTCCCAGGTGTTGAGGGCCTCAACTTTCACGTAGAACCATTGCAAGGCCTTCCCCAACAGTGATAATGGAAAGAGCTGCAAGCGAATCTCTTCTTGAGATTGATTCTTGCGTGCAAACGTGTTGCACGTCATCAGGAACCTCTGGAGGTGAGAGTTTGCATCCTCCGAAGGTTTGCCACAGAAAGGACTGGCCAAGATCATGTTGAGCAGGGCCGGCTTGAGCTCGTAGTCCTTGTTGTTGATTCGTGGGAGGTGTCCCACGCGGATGTTCTCCATGTTTGGTGCGGAGAACTCATGGATCGACTTCTCGACCGGCTCACCCATGTTGTTGTTGGTTGAGGTTGAGACGGATGAGTCAACGACCAGTGAGGAGGATCCTTCGATAGCCAGAGTTTTGGATGTCGCACGTGCGGAAGGAGGGGTGAGTCTTGCTCGCGCCCTCCTCAAGAACTGCTCTGGGTCGGAGTGGAAGTTTTCTGGTAGGTCGAAACCAGTCATGCACGGTCCTGTTTAAAAGTCCACAACAAGAAAACGGGAAAAGGGTAAGCCCACAAAAGTAAGTAAAATTACTTTCACAATAGTATACATTGTTATACTTCAAAATCCTAGCTGCTACTTCCCCGGCAACGGCGCCAGAAATGCTTGTTGGCGGTGAATATGTGCATAATTAATTTTCCATTAATTCTGCAAGCACACGGAACACCATTGTAGAATTTCACCTTGGAGTATTCCAGGGTTATCGTATTTATATTTCCACAGGGAAGTAGAGCGATAGGAAGTTAAAAATGTAAGAAAGTAGATACTATTATGCGAAATAACGATACCTTACTTACAAAGTAGATACTATTATCTTCACGTCGGGCTCTTGCTTTGTCTGCTATTAGGCTTTACCCTTCTCATGTCGCCTGGTCCTTCGCTGTTTGTAGTCGCAGCTATTTCCCCAACTTTAGCCCTCAACTATTAAAAGAAATAACGAAGGTATTCCTTGAGACAGTTATTTTTGGCAGCGACGTTATTTGTCTTCTTTGCTGGATTATTTTACTCATTATAATTTTTGCGGTTGTATCCTTGTTCTGTTTGTTTTTACTTCCTCGTCCATGGTCCTCCCTTGGTCTTTAAATACGAGTCGCTTTCACGTTCATTATTCATCTCTCGTTTTTACTGTTGAGCCTTCTTTGCTGACGTCACGTCTTCCGAAGGTATTTGTCTTTCTATTCCGATGGCTCGACGGAAATCCGTGACCTTGCCTAGGGGTTTTAACTCCCTTCGAGCGAATTACTCCTTCACGAGGTTTATACATACCTCCCGTGACAAGGGTAACTTGAAACACTACTCCGAATCTGGGCTTCTTGACATTGATTTTTATCGACTTCCCTTCTTTGGTCCGAAGCAGAAGCCTGATAACTTCCTGAACCCAAAACCTGACGAAGTCGTAGTATTTTCATCTTTCTTAGATGCCGGTTTGTCCTTCCCACCTTCGTGCTTTTTTTCTCGTGTTCTCTCTTTGTACCATCTGCAACTTCATCATCTTACTCCAGTTGCTGTTGCGACTATTTTTGCTTTTGCTTGGGCTTGTATGAGCGAAGGTGTCAATCCACATTCTCATGCCTTCTACCGAGTGTATCAAGCTCGTCATACTCCTGTTTATGACCACCAACGTCAGGTTAGTCCATGCTTCGGTGCTGTTGACTTTGTGGCTAGGGAGGGGTTCGTGACTCCACTTCCCAGCTTTGAGCCACCGCCTTTTCGCGAACGGGTAAAGGATTGGCTTTACTATCGCGTTTCACCCTTCGAGTTCATTGCTGGGAAAGCTGTTGATATTCGTATTATTAACAACTTTGAGCCTTTTATGAATCTTGGTGTTTCTCGGTCTCTTGAGGCTTTCCTGAGGGTTAGTGAAAAGATGACCCTTTGGGAGATTTTAGAGGAATGCTTCGCTGCCAACCTTCGCCCGCTTTCTCGAGATGGTTGGCGGCCTTCTCGTTTCTTATCAAAAAATGTACTTGGCTTAAAAGTGCCGTCTTTCTCTTCAAATCCAGGACCTCGTATGGCCTCTTTTTTCTCTTGTAGCCTTCGCTTACTTGTCTCTTCTTTCTTATTCTCTTCTCTCATTTTTTTTTGTTATTGCTTTTCTTTGCTAACTTCGTTTCATTTTTCACAGGTTTTACCCTCTGGTCAGCCCAAGATCGAGTCACTTCTTTTCTTGGAAAGTTCTCTCAGAAAGAATGGGTTCAGCGATCCCCAAGGGGGATTGGTCGTAGAATAAACAAGGTTTATCTGGGCTTGGATACCCTTCAGTCTGAGTATCCTTATCCCAAAGACTCTCATTCTGACGACGAAGCTTTTCTGGAGCCAGTTGTGAGTGGTCCTCCTTATTTCAATGTTTCGCCGGCTTCTGTAAGGATCACAGAGTACCGAGGGGGGGGGGGGGGGTGAATCGGTAGCACTCGTAAATTTCTCCGGTGAGGTACTTTAACAATCCTACTAATTTGCTAGGTGATAACAAGAAGCAAGCAATGCGCATACACTAACAAGACTAGCTAAGAGCAGCCCTACACAAGCAATTCTACCAAGAGCAAAACGAACAACCCTATCAATCAATTCTACTAGCAAGAAGTAAATGCGGAATAGTAATGCTAGTAAGTAAAGAGATGAGATAGAGATTGCTCATGGATTTTTAGCCCGTGGTATCGGGAGGATGGCGCCTCCCCCTAGTCCACGTTGGGTCACTCCCGCCGGAGTCTCGACCCCTCCCTCCGCTCGATGGCGATCCCCTCTAGAGCATTCTTCACCCTCCAAGTGAAGACACGGGCACGTCCCGCCGGCAACTCCGGATACTCCTCCGAGGGTAAGGATCCGCACGTGATGCGGTCCAAAGGGCGCTCTCTCCTTGTTGCTTCTTTCACACGGGAAGCACGAAGACCGTGTACAAACTTATAGAGACTTCCACAATCTTTGGCAAGCTCTCTACCAACACCTAACCGGTCTAGGTCTTGCCATAGACCAAGAGTAACAGCTCAAGATGACTCTCTATGCACACACTAGCCCTAGAGATCAAGGATGCTCTTGTTACTCTCTCAATAGCACTAAGATCACTCCAAATCTTCAACAAGTGCTCTCTCTTCTTGCTCTTGGCTTCTCCTAGGCAACCTCACCTGTTCCACTGGCCAATAGACCCTCACAGGGGTAGGCAACCAGCTATTTATAGCCTCAATCCATAAAACTAGCCGTTGCCACAAAAGCAGTCATTTCTGCGTAGCCACCGTATCATACGGTGACCTAGTCACCGTATCATACGGTGACTACTTCTCCTTCAGCCTCTCCTGCTGACATCTCGATCTTTACAGTCACCGTATCATACGGTGACTTCTTTCTCCTCTTCTTCAGCCATTCGTCCAAATTGCACATCTCCTGGAAACCATACGGTGACCCAACGTATCATACGGTGACCATCATACGGTGACTCTACCAGTGACTCTTCTTTCACTGGATTTGCTGCTTCATAGTCACCGTATCATACGCTGACTGCCACCGTATCATACGGTGACCTCTTCTCTTTGAACTTGCAGAATCTGCCAACTCCCTGGAAACCATACGGTGACCACCGTAACATACGGTGACTGTCACTCCTCATTATACGGTGACTCCAGCAGAGGTCTTCAGTCTTCAGTTCTGCAATTCCTGCAGTCACCGTATCATACGGTGACTATCACCGTATCATACGGTGACTTTCCTCTAAAGTCCTTCCTGATCATCTCCTCGATCCTTGACTTCATCTTCACACTTCTTGGTTCCTCAAGCTTCTCTTCTGCCACCCTAGCCTCTGAGAGCCTCACATTGCATCCAATGATCTCTACCACTAGTGTGGACTAAGAGAACCAACTCGAACCCCCTTGATAGTCCGGTTTTTCCTATGGACTCAAGCCTACATCTACACCAAGCCAACACTTGCTTGGATCTAGCATGTCCTTAGCCTTGATCCATCTTCTCGACCGTGACTCCATCAAGTCCAATGTCCCGAGTTGACGAGGCAACCAATCATCGAGATCTTCAATAGAGAAAAGGTTGACGTAGTTCTCCATCATATGCGACCATGGGCAACAACCTACAGAATTGTTAGTCACATACGACATGATCATCCAATCACCAAAACATTCATACCTTTGGGGTTTCCATACTCCAATGGTCATGAAGCTTACAATCTCCCCCTTTTTGGTGATGGGTGACAACATACATAAAAGATATGGAAAGAACACGCAAGTATTGATCGAGATGATTGAATGAGAAAGCAAAGCATAACTAGACCGCTCAAGTAAAAAGGACACGGGTGAATGCAAGAGCAAGAGCGTCGTAGTACTCGATCACTAAGAACTATGCATCATGATATAGGATAGATAAAGAGTATAATCATGATGAATAGCTAAGAGAGAGGGACATAGCTCAAAAAGGTATCACCTGCAAAATGGAGTTAGTGCACAAGGGTGATATGTAAGAAGAGAGCAAAGAGCTATGTCCACGACTCTTGTGATGATAAGATAACGAATAAATCCTGCAAAAAGCACGTTAGTCCACAAATCATCACAGGTAAGGGATACATACACAAGATATCAACACATACATCACAGGCATATCGATACCAGATATTTATATAATACGAGTGTAGTGAATGTAAATGAAACCAAGTGCATTCTCGATGAGCTAAAACAAGGCAAAGGAAGACCGAGCTCATCGAGAACCACGAACATCCAAAAGAATATACAAAATAACTCCAAATGTCCTGACTATCCAAAATGCCCGAGAGCCCCCCCTAGGTACAAGCACTCTCGATCAAGTCTCACTCCCAACTCCCCCTAGACATTCTCTCCCCCTTTGGCACCAAGTACCAAAAAGATCATTGAGGAAAGATATGCTATCTGTTGGTATTTCTTACGTCACAGATAAATCCGCAAGCGCACAGAATACCGTTGTAGCACTTCACCCGGGTGTATTCCAAGGTATCGTATTTGTTTTCCCCAAGGAACGGAGTTATTCTACCGCAGGGCAAGTTTTACCCAAGGACAACCAAGACAACTAGCAGCCTAGGATCGAGAGGGTGATTATATCTAGCTTATCCTAGAGGATAGACGAACTCAAGCTCTATTTGTCTACTTCGGGCGCCGGCTTAGGCCTGGTCTGCCAAGCCACTCCGACCTGTAGCTCTACTATGTACCCGAACGTGGAGGGTTCCTTTGGACGGACAGGGGTGTCACTTCCTGCCGCTTACCTCTACAAACTGTGGAGCACACAGCAAACAAAGGTAACCTCTAGCCTAGACACCACGTCTATGCCGTTGATTACTACTCTAACCTCGGCCCAAAGCTGAATTTAGAAGGCTAGAGCACCCCTTGCGGAGCGATGATCCCGTAAACAAGTATAACAGGAATTACGCCTAGAAAAGTAATAATGCTCGCTAGATAAATGATCACCACGTATAAATCACAAAGAGTGTTTACACGCCAAGGTAAAGAAATAGAGCTAAACCTCCACCAAAGTGGAAGGAGTATTCCTTTCTCTCCCTTGCCCTCTCTCCTATTCTACTAGTGTACAAAAGGCTCTCAGCCTAAGGATTGGAGTGGAGCTCTATTGGAGAGTCTTGCGTCTTGTGGTGTGTGTTGAGAGGGAGGGGTGCCCCTTTATTTATAGCCTTGGAAGGTCGGCAACTTTGAGGCGGTTCCCGAGGTCGGTGACATTTAATGCAGGGGGAACCGACCTCCAGAAGTCGGTGATAAACCACCATAAAAAGATGGGCCAGTGGGGCCTCCCTGGCAGGTCGGCCGACCTGGCCAGAGGGGGTCGGCCAACCTGGCCTGGGCCCCTCTGGGCCTGGTCCTCCTCTGGCTGCTTCCTTGGCCTGTGTACTTGCCTAAACCACGTGCATTGCTTGATCTTGAAGCCTGATTCTGTGGTTTTGGGCTTTTGGACTAAGTTCTTCAGTCCGGGGAAAATCCGTCGATTGCAAAGTCCACGTTTAGTGCATGTTTTCCCCTGTTTTTGTATGGATTGCACCTGTACTTCATAATTCACCAAGACTAGTGGAATTTGTTAGAAATAAACCCTATGTCTACACTTGGTGATGGTGTTAGGTTCATAAAGGTGCATAAAGTTGACGGTAAAAAATGGGTCGTAAGGACCGTCAACAAGATCCCCCACACTTAGCTCTTTGCTCGTCCTCGAGTAAAGCTATGAGTGGAAATTGGGGAGGACTCATCCCTGTTGATGAATGAAACCTGCACACATGCTATTACAAGCCACACCTTTTTACCTGCGAACATGATGGTGGCTAACATGTATTCTTGGATGATTGAAAAGTGGAACGGTTCATGACTCAAATCACCTCGCTTTCATCCACTAAGTACCTTGGGGTTTTTGAAAGAGTTTTGAAAAAATAAACAACATAGCTCTTGCTCCTCTATTGCTTCTCTCGACTCGCTCAAAAAGTGTATTTTCTTTACCAACGCATTATCTTGCCTCTTTTGTCCTACTTCTAAGGCTTGTATGTGGAGCTCAAGGTAGGGATAGGAGAGGCATACTTGTATCACAAATATTGCTGAACCAAAAGAAAGGATCCACGGAGAATTCAAGTCATACAACCTTGATCAAGAAGTGCATGTGTGGATGGATGTGTGGATGTTTATATGTGACGACTCCTTTATCGGATTTTACCTCTCTTTGTTTTGTATTTCTGAGACATGGCTATCATTTTTCTTTTCATGCTCTGTACATGAGCATTTTTTTTCTCTTTTTTTTTTTCCTTTATCTTGCTCATCTTTTTGTGAGTCTTCTTTTTCTTTTTTTTTTTGCAGAGCCATGTCCCTCTTTTGTTTATTTTGAGAGAGAGAGAGGTAAAATGGGATAAAAGTGAGGAGTGTCTTTATTTGGATGGGTGGATGTGCTAACTCCCGGTGTAGGAGTTTTAGCATTTTTTTTTGGTGGATCATGTACGTGATCTTGATCAAGAGAGCATGACAAGTATCTCATTAGGGTCACAAAATTTTGGAAAAGCTCATTGCAACACAAGTAGCATATGTGTGTAAGTTTGAAAATTGTGATCAACATATGGCATTGGTAGGAAATCATATACCAAAAGAGGAGCAGCGAGCCATGCTATTTTAACTTTTTGAAATAAAATTCCCAAGGACTTTGTAGATTGAGCAAAAGATCATTTCATCGAACCATATCACACTTGCCAATTATCTAGAAAAACATGGGTTCCTATGGATAGGTTGTTCACAAGCAAGTGGTGATGAAGCGAGTAATAACAAGTGTGCAAATTCATGTTGAGAACAAAAAGGGAGAGTTTTGGGATTCACAAGGATGTCCTAACAAGAAATTTTCCCAAGTTTTAATTGGTCAAGTTTTATTTCCGTATCTCAGAATGAACTTGACAGGTATGGTAGGCAAAAAGGGAGTGTGGGAAACAAACTTAAGTAGCACGGGAAAGCAGAGGCCCAGTGGGACCCACCAGGGGTCGGCCGACCTGGTCAGGGGGGGTCGGCCGACCTGGTGTGGCCCCTTCTGGTGCCCAAATTTTTCACAATTGTTGGTGTCGTCCTTCCCGTGATGGTTCTGAGTGATTTTCTCGAGCTTGTTTCTGTTTTCGCGATGTATCCCCCCCACACTTGCCTTTTTGCCTGTTTCCTTCAAAATAGACAAAAGTATTTGGAAACACCAATTGCTCTACCGGTATGCAAGCCCGGGGAGCACTAATTTGATTGAATTTAGAAACAAATATGAAGGCGCATTACAAACTTGATGAGGGAATTAAAAATGATGAAAGGAAATGTAATTAAACTAAGTAAATGCGCCATGGGAAAATGATGATCGCGGGAGGTTTTAGTCGTAGAACTTTTCTTCCTTTCCCACGCTCTTGAAAAGACGCTTCATCTTTGAGTTGGTGCTGCGGCGATGGTCATCATGGGCATCTCGTATTTCAGCAAGAGCGTCTTTCATCTCTGCCACTTTATCGCTTAGGCGTTCATGAACGTCGCGGAGATCATTATGTTTAGCGAGGAGACGTTGATAGGGACTCTTTTTCGGGGTCCTTTCCTCCTCACTCTCATACATCCCCCCTGCCCTCTTGATGGGAGGAGGAGGGATATGCCTTTTCACCTTCTTGGGTGGAGTGGTGCTTATGGATTCGAGGGCGCCTCGCTTCTCCGCCGAAGTGAGTGGTGGGTGGAGCTGCTTTCCACCACCACAAATTCCCTTGATCTTGAACCGAATGCCCGCCTTCTTGGAGGGGCTAGGCAGGTTGAGCCCCTCATATTGGTGATGCACCACGTCTCCATTCCTTGCGACGAGGGTGCCGACATACTTCTCCCCTGGACGGAGAGAGCCTTCGGCCTCATCGTGACTTGGCTTCTTGGGGATGGTTTTCCCCTTGCCGTAGCGTGGTGGTGCATTAGCGGGAAGGATTTTAGAGGGGCCTTTTGCTGCTGGTGGTGGTGTGATGGTGAGAGGTGCTTCTTTGACGCTCATGGCTTGCTCACGGGTTGGAGTGACGGGATCAAGGATGTTTTCAAGGTCAAAGAAGCGGCAAAGCTCACTAGTGGTAGCGGGGACGTCAAAGCGCGGGATGCTGCTGTCCATGGTGGTGGCAAAGGTTTCTTTGGGCGAAAAGATAAAGGTGGAAGAGAGGTGCAAGAGAAAAAGGGTGGAAATCACTTTTATTTATATAGAAAACTATGGAAAGAATTAATTCTGATTTTTCCGCAGCGGAGCAAGAGCTAAATCAGTGGGATTTGAGTATGTGAACGTTGGAGCTGAGTGTGAGAGAAAAAAGGGACCGTTGGGGCTCCCACAGGGGTCGCCCGACCTGAAAAGGGGGGTCGGCCGACCTGCTGTGGGCCCCTCTGGCCACCTTCTTTTTCTGGCTAATTTCTTGCTATATTTATTCGAAGGAAAGTGCTACTACGGGTGATAAAACAAATCAGAGGATATCATGATAAAGATTCTAGATTAATCAAGTGCATGACATCAAATTCTTTATTCGTATCGGGTTCAAAATAAATTTTTAGACGCTGACCATTTACCTTGAATACTTTACCTTCGTCGTCTTGGAGTGTGATTGCTCTGTGTGGCGAAGTTTCAATAACCGTGTATGGCCCGTCCCATTTGCTTCTCAATTTTCCGTGCCCGAATAGTTTCACCCGTGAGTTAAATAGCAAGACTTTGTCTCCAACTTTGAATTCTTTTACTTTTATTCTTTTATCGTGCCACCGTTTAGTCCTCTCCTTATAAATGGCTGAGTTGTGGTAAGCTTTGTCTCTCCATTCTTCCAACTCAGCTATCTCCATTTTTCTCTTCCATCCGGCACCTCGAAGGTCCATATTCCATTTTCTAATGGCCCAATATGCTCGATGTTCCAACTCGATGGGTAAATGGCATGTTTTTCCATATACGAGTTGGTATGGTGACATGCCTATGGGTGTCTTGTATGCTGTCCGGTATGCCCATAGTGCATCGGGTAGCTTGCTTTTCCATGACTTCCCCATTTCTAACACGGTCTTTTGCAGGATCCGTTTGATTTGCTTGTTTGAAGTCTCGGCCTGCCCACTTGTTTGAGGATGGTATGGAGTGGCTATGTTGTGTCGTGCTCCAAGTTCTCTAAGGAAGCTTCGGAAGGTCTTATCAATGAAATGAGACCCTCCGTCGCTTATCACTAGTCTCGGTGTTCCAAATCTTGGGAAGATAATCTCGTGGAACATCCGGTGAGCGTGCTTGTCGGTGTTAAGAAACCGGCCGACAAGTAAATTTGTAACTACGGCGTCTAACAATCTTCTATGATGGCGAGGGTTTTGCGAGAGAGGCAAGGTTTATACTGGTTCAGGCAATCGATGCCCTACGTCCAGTTCGTGGGTGGTTCGTGTTTCGACTTGCAGAGGGGAGCTACAAGTGTTGACGAGGGAGGAGGAAAACTCCAAGCCTCTTCGTGTGTATTTCTATGTCTGTGTGCGTTGTATCTCTGTTTTTGGCCTTTTTTCTCCTCATGCACCCAGCTCTCCTTTTATAGTCAAGGAGTGAGCCGGTTTACAAATGGGAACGGGGCTTTCGAGTTGTGGGCAGCGCGGCTACACGCCGCACTAGTCTGATCCCTAGCCGCTACTGTGGCTCTAGTCAGGCGGCGTCCTGTCAGCCTGGTCGCCGGGCAGGTGGTCGAGATGTCAACCCAGACTGTCGCGGCCGTCTTGTCGCCGGTCCGGTCTTCGTCCCTGTTCAGGATGATGATGATGTCGTAGCCATCCCGCTGCTGTACTCGAGGTGTCAGGCGGCGCCGCGAGATGGGACGTGTGTCACTGTGCAGGTCAAATCGCGTGTCTGCAAGTATATGAGTTGCTGGGTAGAGTTAAGGCTCCCCAGCTACTCGTCGTAAATGCCTGTCCTCCTTGCCAGAGGAAAATCTTCTCGACGAAGTCTCCCAACTCGGGGTCGGGCGAAGCGCGGCTTGTGGGCCCGCCTGACTGGGAGTCGGGCGAGGCGGAGTTCGGGGTCCGCCCGACTGGGAGTCGGGCGAGGCGGAGTCTGTGGACCCCATCCGACTCGGGGTCGGGCGGGGCGGAAGTCGTGGGCCCGCCCGACTGAGGGTCGGGCGAGGCGGAAGTCCTGGGCCCGCCCGACTGAGGGTCGGGCGAGGCGAAACTTGTATGCGCCCTCGGGGTCGGCCGTGGGCCCCTCGAGCGCTCTGTTGTCGTGTGCCTGTTCCTGTGGGCCCTACACAATTAAGCTGAGATGGTTTAGCAGAATTAAGTATCCTAGATCAGGATACCCTGATTTGGGTATCCGTCAGTGCTTGGAGTCGGCAGCTCGGCACGGCATTGCCTCTACCCATTTGGACACGTAGTCGACTGCCACCAAGATGTATTCACAGTCTTGTGATTTGGGGAATGGCCCCATGAAGTCGATGCCCCATACGTCGAAGAGTTCGACTTGTAAATTGAAGTTGAGGGGCATTGCATCCCTTGCCGTGATGCCTCCAAATCTTTGACATTGTGGGCATCGTCTGACGAATTCTTTTGTGTCTTCGTACATTGTTGGCCAAAAGAAACCACTTTGCCATATCTTGGCTTGAGTACGAAACACTCCATGGTGTCCCCCGTATGGAGCTGCATGACATTTCTTGATGATTTGTGTGTTCTCGGGTGTCGGCACACATCTTCTGAGCAGTCCATCGGCGCAGACACGGTAAAGGAAGGGCTCACTCCAAAGGTGACGACGACTCTCATAGATAAGTCGTCTCTTGTTTTCTCCCGGTGGTACGTACCCCGTCACTATGAAGTTCACAATGTCGGCGTACCACGGATGTGAGTCCTTGACGTGGAGTAGCATGTCGTCGCGCAAGAAGTCATTGATGGGTAATTCCTGCGGGTTAGTGAATTGCATGCGCGACAAATGATCCGCTACAGAATTTTCTACTCCTTTCTTATCACGAATTTCTAAATCAAACTCTTGGAGCAGAAGAATCCATCTTATCAAACAGGGTTTAGCATCTTTCTTAGAGAGCAAAAATTTCAAAGCAGCATGATCGGTGTAAACGATAACTTTTGCTCCAGCTAAGTAAGATCTAAACTTATCAAAAGCAAAAACAACAGCAAGGAGCTCTTTTTCAGTGGTAGTATAATTCAACTGAGCTCCAGACAGAGTTTTGCTAGCATAAGAAATTGCATGATGCTTCTTATCTCTAGTTTGACCAAGAACAGCCCCCACAGCAAAGTCGCTAGCATCACACATAATTTCAAACGGAAGCGTCCAATCAGGGGGTTGGATGATTGGAGTGGAGATGAGTGCATTTTTGAGAGTATTAAAAGCATTCATGCATTCATCAGTGAAATTAAAGGGTGCATCTTTTGCAAGCAAATTTGTAAGGGGTCTAGCAATTTGAGAGAAATCTTTGATAAAACGGCGATAGAACCCCGCATGTCCAAGAAAACTGCGAACACCCTTAATATTAACGGGAGGTGGAAGCTTTTCTATAACTTCTAATTTCGCCTTGTCCACCTCTATCCCTCTTTCAGAAATCAAGTGCCCAAGGACTATGCCTTCTCTAACCATAAAGTGGCATTTCTCCCAATTGAGCACTAAGTCCTTCTCTTGACAACGTTGCAAAACTTTGTCTAAATTTTCTAAACAATGATCGAAGGTTTTCCCATAGACAGAGAAATCATCCATAAAAACCTCCATAATCTCTTCGATCATGTCAGAAAAGATAGACATCATGCATCGTTGAAAAGAAGCAGGCGCATTACATAGCCCAAAAGACATTCGACGATAAGCATAAGTTCCGTAAGGGCATGTGAAAGTCGTCTTACTCTGATCATCGGGATGGATGGGAATTTGATGATATCCCGAATACCCATCAAGGAAACAAAAGAAAGAATGATTTGCCAGCCGTTCCAACATCTCATCGATGAAGGGCAGTGGAAAATGATCTTTCTTTGTAGCCTTGTTAAGTTTTCGGTAATCGATGCACATTCTCCACCCCGTGACGGTTCGTTGAGGGATCAATTCGTCCTTGTCGTTATGAACGACCGTCATTCCTCCCTTCTTGGGCACAACCTGCACTGGGCTCACCCACTCGCTGTGTGGAACAGGATAGATAATACCAGCATGCAAAAGTTTCAAGACCTCTTTCTTAACGACTTCCCTCATTGCATTGTTCAACCTCCGTTGAGGTTCCCTAGAAGGTGCGCTATCGGGATCTATGGGAATGCGATGGGTGCAAAGAGCAGGGCTGATTCCCTTGAGGTCTCCTAGCGAGTAGCCAAGAACGGAGCGACGTTTCTCTAACACGGCTAAGAGTTTAGCGGTTTCTTCCTCCGAAAGCTTGTCACTTATGATGACAGGCGTTTCGGGGTTTCCGTGAAGAAAAGCGTAGCGTAAGCCCGGTGGGAGTGCTTTGAGTTCTATGGGCGGTGGCGGCGAGGCTAAGGTTTCGGGCAGCTCAAAGGTTTCTTCCGAACCGTCTTCTTCTAAAACAAAATTGAGAGCATCTTCTTCCAGGGACGATTCGGGGGTTTCATGAAGAAAAACTGCCATAACTTCCTCTATGCAATCGTCTACTTCGGGGGACTCCTCGGCAAAAGTATTTAGCGTATGAACGATAGGGATAGAAAAAGGTTCCTTGCCGAGGGTGAAGTCAAGGGTTCCAGAAGGCGATATTTTTAAGAAAAGCTTTTCTATGGGATGGCCTACAAGAACATCAAAATCCAAAACCCCGAAGACGTGAAAATCCAGCGATACTTCGGCATCATCGTGCTTAATGCAGACGTCTCTAACGATCCCCAAACCCTCAAAGAAGTGCCCCGGAGAGGTTCTAAGGAGTTTGCTAGTGGGTGCCCAAACTTCGTTCCCAAACATGGTTAAAGCAAAAGATTCGGACATGATGTTGGCACCCACTAAAGGATTATAGAGAACATCTACCTTTGATCCCCGAATTGAGCTTTGAATGGTTGAGGTAGGATGTTCAAAACGAATAGTATCGGAAGAAAACTCATTTTCTCTCAACCATTCATCGCTCATGATTGATGTCAACTCCCGAATGGTTTTCAAAAGAAAATCTCTTTCTAAAGGTTCGGGGGTTGGTGCAGGGAGTTTTGGCCTCTTTTGACAAGAGTAGTTCGAGGAGTCACCAAAATTTTCAAAAATTTCTTCCTCGAACTCAAACGGGAACTCAAGAGGTTCATCATCCTCTATCATTGTTTTTGTGTTAGATGGGGACTCGATTGTTGGGTCTACCATTGTAGGCACCAATTGTTGTGTTTCTTGCACAACGAGTTCCTCATCTTTTGACTCCGGCTCAACTAGTATCAGCGGAAAAAGGAGTGTTTTCCACAATGCGATCCAAAAGTTCGTGTGCTTCCGCTATAGTCTTATGAGTAAAAGATCCACCAGCGGCCGTGTCAAGATAAAGTGCGGTATCGCTGCTCAATCCCGAATAAAAATGTTGTAATAAAACGGGTTCGGGGAGCAACAATTCAGGTCCGGAGTCTGTTAATGAACAGAACCGAATCCATGATGCACTCAAGGTTTCCTCTTTTTCTTGCCGAAAGTTAATTATTTCCGCTCGTAGAGAAGTGATACGGGATACGGGGAAGAACGCTAGACAAAATTTGTCTCGCAATTCTTTCCAATCACCGTTCACTCTCTTAGCGGTGTAAGTGTACCATTGCTTCGCCCTCTCATTGAGAGAGAAGGGAAACAATTTCCACTTCAACGTTTCTTGTGTCATGCCATGGATCGATCGGCATGAACACAAATGCTCAAACTCTCGCAAGTGTTCATAAGGATTTTCATGTTTAAAACCCGAAAAGGATAAACCTCTTATCATCGAAATGTAATCGGGGGAAAACTCATAGCCAGACGAAGAAATGGGTTGTGATGATGATGGTGGCTCTAAGAGCTTACCCCGTGGAGTAGAGAATGATTGGATGGTGGGTTGTGACTCCATGAAATGTTTTTGTGAGTTTTTGAAATTAAGGGAAATAAAAACAGAACGGTAAGTAAGATAGATTACGAGGGCAAACTTAATTTGCAATAGAGATATCAACCGCTCCCCGGCAACGGCGCCAGAAATGCTTGTTGGTATTTCTTACGTCACAGATAAATCCGCAAGCGCACAGAATACCGTTGTAGCACTTCACCCGGGAGTATTCCAAGGTATCGTATTTGTTTTCCCCAAGGAACGGAGTTATTCTACCGCAGGGCAAGTTTTACCCAAGGACAACCAAGACAACTAGCAGCCTAGGATCGAGAGGGTGATTATATCTAGCTTATCCTAGAGGATAGACGAACTCAAGCTCTACTTGTCTACTTCGGGCGCCGGCTTAGGCCTGGTCTGCCAAGCCACTCCGACCTGTAGCTCTACTATGTACCCGAACGTGGAGGGTTCCTTTGGACGGACAGGGCTGTCACTTCCTGCCGCCTACCTCTACAAACCGTGGAGCACACAGCAAACAAAGGTAACCTCTAGCCTAGACACCACGTCTATGCCGTTGATTACTACTCTAACCTCGGCCCAAAGCTGAATTTAGAAGGCTAGAGCACCCCTTGCGTAGCGATGATCCCGTAAACAAGTATAACAGGAATTACGCCTAGAAAAGTAATAATGCTCGCTAGATAAATAATCACCACGTATAAATCACAAAGAGTGTTTACACGCCAAGGTAAAGAAATAGAGCTAAACCTCCACCAAAGTGGAAGGAGTATTCCTTTCTCTCCCTTGCCCTCTCTCCTATTCTACTAGTGTACAAAAGGCTCTCAGCCTAAGGATTGGAGTGGAGCTCTATTGGAAAGTCTTGCGTCTTGTGGTGTGTGTTGAGAGGGAGGGGTGCCCCTTTATTTATAGCCTTGGAAGATTGGCAACTTTGAGGCGGTTCCCGAGGTCGGTGACATTTAATGCAGGGGGAACCGACCTCCAGAAGTCGGTGATAAACCGCCATAAAAAGATGGGCCAGCGGGGCCTCCCTGGCAGGTCGGCCGACCTGGCCAGAGGGGGTCGGCCGACCTGGCCTGGGCCCCTCTGGGCCTGGTCCTCCTCTGGCTGCTTCCTTGGCCTGTGTACTTGCCTAAACCACGTGCATTGCTTGATCTTGAAGCCTGATTCTGTGGTTTTGGGCTTTTGGACTAAGTTCTTCAGTCCGGGGAAAATCCGTCGATTGCAAAGTCCACGTTTAGTGCATGTTTTCCCCTATTTTTGTATGGATTGCACCTGTACTTCATAATTCACCAAGACTAGTGGAATTTGTTAGAAATAAACCCTATGTCTACACTTGGTGATGGTGTTAGGTTCATAAAGGTGCATAAAGTTGACGGTAAAAAATGGGTCGTAAGGACCGTCAACACTATCCTACGCATCGGGGTCTGGAGGTGGTGCAGTGGCCTCTGAAGAAGAAGAGCTGACTCTCCCTGAAGCTGTGCCTGCCACTGTAGCTGTCGTGCTGTCCCGCTGAGTAGGTGCCACTGGTGCTGTCCAAGTCATCGTCCTGGGCATCCCTAACTCAGGAGTCTGGAGTCGTCGAGAAGTCTGCACCTCTGTCTCTGGAGTCTGGCGACGACGGGTATACATCACTATCTGCCTGTCAGCTGGAGGAGATGTAACTGGCTGTGCAAGTGTACGCTCAAGCTCAGCAACACGCTCATCGACCTCGGACTCTGAAGTGGTGTGTACTGAAGGACTGCGAGATCGAGAGCTGGAGTCACTGACTGTCTCTCCACTGGCCTTGGCAGCTGTGACATCAGCTGTCTCCTCATCAATACCTGCTGCAAGCAAGTGCTCTAGAGTATCTAGATATGCAATCCCTGGAGGTGGAGAAGCTGCAGCCTCTGAAGTGGTGATCACTGCCTCAGTAGCAACTGGAGAAGAGATCACACTGGTAGTAACTGGTACTGAGGTAGCTGGAGACTCAATCCCTGAAAAGTCAAGAGCTGACACTGGCATAGGAGATGAGATCCTCATCACAGAAGTGATGTGCTGAGCCGTGGCCATAGCTGGTGAAGTACTCATCAGAAAGGCAGATGGAGTCATGAACTAGCCCGGTGTCAGGAACGGAGTCGAAGAAGGACCTGCCTGTGAAGGTCCAGCTTGTGAAAGACCTGCCATCCCTGAAGCTCCAGCAAACACTGAACCAAGAGGACTCTGAGATAGCTGTCCTGCGGGTGTCATAGGGGCTGAAAGCATAGAAGTGAACGACCCTGGAGCAGCTGTGGCCTGTGGAAGCTGGAGTCCCTGTGGTGGAACCAGTGTAGGTAAAACCATCGGAGGCATAGGAGGCATCCCTGGAACCACCTGACCAAGGTAGCTGAAAGCTGCAGCGAAGTAACCAAACATACCCTGGTTGGCCATCTGTGTGCCCCTCAGAGTCTCTGCCATCTGCTGAGACCACTGTCTGTGCTCGGCGTCTCTCCTCTCCTGGTCCTGTTTCCACTGCTCCTGCTAATCAAGCCTCTGTCGGAGCATCTCAAGCTGTGCAAGTACTGAAGAATCTGTAGAGGTACCTACTGCAGCTGGTGGAGCACTCACTGGTGGAGGTGGAGCTGGTGTGTAGTCTGGATCTGCTCCTTGGTGTAGTGGGGACTCTAGTGAGAAGTCCCTCTCGTCAGTAGCTCCACTCTGCATCTCTGCGCCTCTGCCCTATGATGAGCTGCTCTGTGAAGCATCAGCTCTCTGTATACAACGTGGGTCACTAGGAGGCAGCAGTACATACTCTGTGGTCACCTCTGGAAGAGCCTCGTACTGAGCATCAGTCATAAAGCCATTCATCCACATCAACCAGCAGATGAGAGGTCCAAAAGGTAGCATCCTGGAGCCCACCCTCTCTGCAATCACATCCTGCAGCAGACATATGATAAGATCTGCCAAGTCAAACGGCTGCTCAGTGAGTATGGAGGCAAGTGTCCACTGCACTAGACAAGAAATCTTGTCCTGATAACCCTCTCGGAGTATGATGGTCCTACTCAGCACTGCCCTCATAGCCCTAGCCTCATGTGTCAGTCTGTGAGGCAGCCTGCTGTACCTCTGCTCATAGGGTGGTGGAAAGGCAACCCTCATCATGTCGTCTGAAGGTACCACTCCCCCTGAAGGTCTGCGGGGTGGTCTGGCTCCCTCATGAGCAAGGTTGTGGAGCATCCTGTCACTGGCCTCTGCCCCCAGCACTCTGAGAATATCAGCTCGTGTCATCCTCACTGGCTGGCCCTCAAACATGAACCATATAGCACTCCTGTCCTCGGCCACCCAGAGTGTAGCATAGAAGTCCCTGATGATATCTGTCCTGTACCTCATGGGAACTCCCAGCAGTGTCCTCAGGCCAGGCATGTAGGTCATCCTGGACTCCATCTCTCTCCCAGCTGCTAAGGAAAGACGTCTGGGCATCACATACTTGTGGGTAGTGTACAGCTTGAGCCCCTTCTGGCTCTCAGCCCTGAGAAGTGCCTCACCAATCTGCCTCTGCAAGATGGTCCAGTACATGGAGCCTGCCATCATGTCCCTGTTCCTCAAAGGAGCCCACACATGCTCTGCCACCTGCCTCAAAGACTGCAAGGTCCTGATGTCGACCTTGAGAAAGTCCCTCTGGTGAGCAGCAGGTGCAGCAGCCTCTCTCATCATAGCCTTCTCAGCCAAGGCACGTCTCCTCTTCTTCGATTCCTCGTCCTGAGGTAGAGAGGCACCACCAAAGAAACCTCCACTGTCCACACGAGCCTCAGCCTCCTTGAGCTCGTCCACCTCCTCAAGCTCAACCTCCTCCTCCTCAGCACTGCCAGAACTGGAGGTAGAGCTGGTGTCAGTGTCCTCAGCCTGTGGCACCTCCTCTGGAGCCCTCGACGAACCCGCTCCTCGGGTCGGAGTCTCCTGAGTGGAGAACCTCACTCGGGTAGACCTCCTAAGTGGAGTCTGACCCTCGGTAAAGCTCACATCTCCTCTGCTGCCTCCTGCAGGTGGTCCCTGTCCACGAAGAGCTCGACGAATAGCTGCATCATTCCGAGGATCACCTGTGTGAACTGTAGAAGTACGAGGCTTCTTAGCCTTGGGCTCCACCACTGCCTTGGCCTTGCCCTTCCCTCTGTCCTGATCACCAGAACCTCTGCTAGCACCTCTGTCTCTGCCCATAGCTGCTGTCACTGCTGAGCTGCCCTCTGACAAGATAGGGCGAGTGAGCTTGGCTCACCAACCCGTCCACTGACAAGCTGACTGCCAAAGATAGGATCAAGGGCTTGGCCCCAAATCCGTCCACTGATCACTGTACTGTCAACTGCCTCTGTCCTCTGGGCTGACCACTGACAACTGCCACTGCACGATAGGAATATAGACAGGGTATATGAGTATAGAATAGCCTACTATGATCTATAAGCAAGAATCATAGGTAAGCGCATAAATATTCTATAGGAAGTCCTAGCGCTGAGGTGAAGGACACAATGCCAGCAGAATAAGCAATATGAACAACGGCATTGTCGATTATGGGTGGAGATCAACTAGTGCACATACAAGCATAGGCAATAGACTCAATGTGACACTAATCGAGGAAGCAAACCTAGTGTGATGTGCAAAAGAAGGAATTAAGCACAACAATCAACACTAGTGCCTATATGCTGCATAAAGGAATGAGCTTTACTGCAAATACAGCACACAGAGGATGAATATCACCTAAACTAGCAACAACCCGAGAGCTACATGAAGCAATGGTGCTAGAGAAGATGACATTCATGAAAATAGGGCATGAATCAAAGGAAAAAAGGGATGGAATTTGCGACGCCCTAAGCAATCAATCCATGCTACTGTGCAATTCAAGCATTGAAACAATCAAGAGGTCGCCGGAATCAACAAAAGGTCGCCGGAATCCTCACCGGAGCTTGAGAAGATGATGACGGCGATGTCTCAATCAAGCTCGGACTCCTCCCCCTTGGTGCGGACGAGCTGCAGCTCGGAGGGTCGCGCACAGAGGACGTCGAGGCGAGGACGCGGCGTGGAAATGGCGACGGCGGCGGCGGTGCGGCTCAGCTAGGGTTTTGCTTGGCGCGGGTGAGCTGCAGCGCGGGATTGTGAGCTAGCTGCTGTGCGAGGTGGTGGTGGAGCTCTACTGCGGTGATGGCACGCGACGTCGACGGCGAGGTGCGGTGGCGGGAGCGGAGGAGCACGCGCGCGGGAGCTCTGCGAAGAAGACGACGGCGACGGCGAATTTGCACAGTAACGGGTTAGAGATGAACGAACGGCCGAGATCGAATCAAGGAATGAATCAACGGCTCAGATTGAAAACAGAGGATAACGGTCAATCTTTATCACCGTATGATACGCTGATAATCACCGTATAATACTGTGATCCCACCAGACTGGGCGCTAAGCTTTTAGTCACCGTATCATACGGTGACTGGCACCGTATGGTACGGTGACAGTAGAATCCTGTCGAGTGAGACCTCAGAGAACGAATACTCACCGTATGATACCACTACAAGGTTTTGGGTCTAATGCCACCAAAAGTTTTGCAACACCATGGTTTTGGTTGCAATACATATGGGTTATTGCGACAATGGTCGATTTTGGTTGCGATAGGAGGACTTGTTGCCACGAATTATGTAGCGTTGCAATTTTAATTTCGGTGGTTGCAATAAGTAGGATATATCGCAACGCAAAAATATGTGTTGTATTTAGGGCATTGTAATTGCAACTTTTTTTCTAGTGGTTGCAATAATAAGAAATATTGCAACGAAAATTAAATGTTGTGATTAGTTCCATCGTGTGTTGCAAAAGAGTCTATGTTCTGGCAACACAAAAGTAAATTGTTGCAAAAAGACGCTGAGATATAGCAACGCAAACCTTATTGTTGCAACAAGTCTTAGATATAGCAACAAAAATCGGGATCGATGCTACTACCCAGGTACTATTGCAACAATATTGAGTAGTTGTTGTTTAATAGTTGCAATAAATCAATTTGTGGACCGCGGTTCTTATCGTGGCCCAAAATCCAAAGTGACGTGGCCTAAAATAATCCTACCCGATGTGGGTCACGGCCCAACCCAACCTCGTCGTCTGCTGATCAATCAACTCCTCTGTATTGGATCGCATGTGTCTAATCATCTTGGCCCTTTTTATATTAATTTTCTAATTACTCAAAGGCCCAGCCGTACATGGATTGATGCTAAACAAAGTTCGATCAATGAGGCCTAAACAATTGAATCGCATGTGCCTAATCATCTTGCCCTTTTTTTATTAGTTTTCTATTTACTCAAAGGCCCAACCGTTAGTGGACCAATGCTAAACAAAGTCCGATCAGCAGGAAGGGCCTAGGCAAAGTCCGTTTCCACGTCCATCAGGTAATTCCATCGTACGCACGGCCCTGCTTGGCACATCGGCAACTCGGTCTCCTGTATTCGTACGTGGGCACGGCGGCTTCGGATCTCTCTCCACGATCAGCTTGCTGAGGATCACGGTAGACGCCGCCGTCCACGCCCCGACGCCCGGACGAAGCTCGCCGACGACGCGCGCTCCACACACATCGCAATCGTCGTCTTTCTCCAGTGCATACCCGGGCGCGGCTGCTGTTGAGTCTCACAGCGCGACGCCCAGACGATCGCCGCCGACGCGTTGGCCGTGTTGCCGCTGGTAATTAAGTTTCTAATTAATCTCTACATGATGTGCTGATCAACACGGATGGTTTTCGATGTGGGATGATCCACTTGATGAGTTCAGTTTGCAATCAGAATTAACTGATATTAGTACGAACGTAGCCATAGGTCCATATAGTTTGTACAGCTGGTCCATATAGTTTGATATCGTTTAGTTTCCAATATCTCGCAATTGGTTATTGTTGAGTCCAAATGCTTGCAACAACTCCAAATGCTTCAATCTGTATATTGCATAAAGATCGTAAATTTGTTCAGTCAATCTTTTTGATAGAGTGAGCTGCATTATGTTGCATGGTTATTAATAAATCTCACAGTTTCATGTGTCCAAAATAATAATTATTAGATGGACAAACCCAGGCTTGGAGGCCTTACATACATAATGCGTGCATTGATGTGCATTATCAACGAAAAACAAAAGTAGAAAGTAAAATGTTACAAGGAAAATACATTTTCTCATATTTTATTGTTTTCCCGTTGCAACGCACGAGCACTATGCTATTAAGTAATAAATCATCTTCATTTTGCTATCTGTCGCCATGTGTTGATTAAATGATGTCTAATGCACTTGACCATGTCGATCAGGCTCCACCTCGCTGATCACTGATCCACTCAACACCGCGAATGAATCCCTTGCCAAGTTGAAGTGATTTGCAAACTGCAGTCGATTGGAAAGGATAGTCATGGGGCGCGTACGTGCGCCATCACAGGAATAGTCTCGGATTGCTGCTGGTAAGTCTGTAGCTAATTAAGTAATCAATATATCTTATTGTATTACTGTATTTTGATTGAAATCTTCATGTTCCCAGCCACTTGTCGTATGATGACCATATATTACTAGTAACAGACCCAGTTGTTTATTTATTCCAATGCTCTAATGTTACATGTCACTTGAAAATTTTGTTTAATTATCAGTTGCTTCTGCACCTACTAGTAGTTTCAGATGTCATTACTTTCATGCATAAATACTTATCACCTAAAATTGTCGGTTACCTGCACTCATTAGTAGTTTCAGTTGTTAGCACAGTTCAGTAGAAGAGAGGTGTCCCTAATTTGTATTTTATTATTTTGGTGCATTTCAAGCTTCATGTTTTAAATAACCAAGTTACATATACAGAGAGCATAGAGCCAAAAGTGAGTTTAATCAGTCGACAACAACTACAAGTCAATATCTTTGATTAATATTTTTCATGTGCCTACATATGGTTTATAGATTTTTGAAATACCTGAACAAAGTCGTATCATAGAAAACACATCAATACCATTGAGATTTGAAATATTTTTTGTGAAGGGAAACGGCAACTGTAGTGATAGTTCATTTTTCTCACATGTTCAGGTACTTTTTTTCTTTTGGGCAAACAATTGTGCTATTCACTTATCATGCTTAGTTTTTTTTATTTTTAACTACAATTGCACACCCCTGACTGTAGACATGGTTCTGCATGTTATATCATCAATTTTCATGTATATATATGAGATTTTTGTTTTATATATTCATGTCAATTAATATTGGTCTATTTTAATTCTGACCACTGTGTTCACATGGTTCAGGAATTGCAATTTTGGTGTTTGGTAGCCTGCTTGTGCTGGGATTTTTTCAATGGAGATGATGATCCTAGGTGGATGCTTTTGCCTCGGACAGATCATGCGTGGCAATTCGGACTTGAAAAATTCATTGAGAATACCTTTGAAGGCAAATTTCCTGGACAAACCGCACCCTGTCCATGTACTAAGTGTCGTTGCATGAACTACAGAGGCAAATTTGAGCTGCAAAGACACTTGCTGACTAAAGGATCTGATCAGGCTTTCATAAAGCGGGAATGTGATGCCGCTGAAACTGTTGTTGTGGACGATGATGAGGATTTTGGTGAAGGCGAAGAAGACGATGCCGCCAATGTCAACAATCTGGTTCATTCAGTGATTCGTGGTACTATACGTGGAGAAATTACAGATAGTAATAAAGGTGAGCCAAATGAGGCAGCACATCATTTCCTCAAATTGATGGAAGAAGCTCGGAAAGATTTGTACCCAGGTTGCAAGGAGGCTACAAAAGTATCTTTCATTGTGAGGATGTTTCAGATTAAGGTCATGGCGGGTATTAGCAACTATGGCCTAGAGCAAATGATTCTCTTGTTCAGCAGTGTGCTTCCTCCAGGACATTGTATCCCAAATAGCTTGGCTAAAGTTCGAAAGGTAATTCGAGACCTTGGCTTGGACTACCAAAAGATTGATGCTTGTGTGAATGACTGCGTGCTGTTTCGTGGAGAGTATGACAAGATGGACACCTGTCCAACATGTGGGGAGAGTAGGTGGAAAAATACAGATTCTGAGGGGAATAGCGAGTGCAGCGCAACTGGTGGAGTAAAGAAGAAGCTATTTCCACGTAAAATACTAAGGTATTTTCCATTGATTCCTCGTCTGCAAAGGTTGTTTATGAACGAGACCACATCTGGGTTTATGACTTGGCACAAGACTGCACACTCGGCTAAAGATAAGAAAATGCGGCACCCAGCGAACTCAAAGGCATGGAAGCACGTGGATAGCATGTATATGGATCAGTTTGCATATGAGCCACATAATGTTAGGCTGGGGCTTGCATCAGATGGCTTCAATCCATTCGGGATGCTAAATGTGACTTACACGACATGGCCTGTGATCTTAATTCCTTATAATCTGCCCCCTTGGTTGTGCTTTAAACAATCTTGTTGGATGATGTCCATGCTGATACCCGGGTCCAAATCTCCAGGAATGAACATTGATGTGTATTTGCAGCCTTTGATCGATGAGCTTAAAGAGCTGTGGGTTAATGGAGTTGAAACTTGGGATGCTAAGGTCAAGAAGAACTTCACTCTACGTGCAATGCTGCTTTGGACAATTAACGATTTTCCAGCGTATGCGATGTTATCAGGTTGGAGCACAAAAGGCAAGTTTGCTTGTCCTTATTGTCACAAGGATACTGATTACTTGTGGTTAAAACACGGCAGGAAGCATTGCTACATGGGGCATCGCCGTTTTTTGCCATCGATCTAGAAAGTTCAAGGTATGACCATATTTTGTTAACATTACTTGTGCTATTACTATTACAAAATATTTGCCATTCATATGCAGTCCTTTTTGCATGGTAGAGATGTCCTTATAATGACCTGACTACTAGTATGCTACTTCAGCTTCACTGCTTTGTTTTCCACACACAAACTGTAATATTTGCATGCATATACATAGAGTACATTATCTAATCATATTTGTGTTATTTTTAATTTTGCTCTGTTAAGGTCACATGTGTTCCTTCTTTCTCAATATTCTCATCAAGTTAGCGCAACAATTTTTTTTCATCACATTAAGACCCACATTTGTTACTTTCAGAGCCTATAATTTTTCATTTCGTTGCTAAACATGACTTGTTCACTTTGTGCAGAAAGTTAGCAGACGGAATTCTTCGAATCGTCAACAAGTTAAAATCTTGCATGAGATGGGTTCAAAACCTTTCTCTTAGTGTAGTTGGGAAAAGGTAAATATTTGTTACATTTTCCTCATCTACCAATTCATAAGAAAAAAGGTATATTAATGATGTACAATATTTCATCGCAGAGAGATCCAGAAACAGGCGTTGAGCCAGGTCAAATGGAACTTTTTAAAACTACTCACTCAAAGCAAGGACAATGGTCAAGTGAGATGTCTCAGAGTATTTACGTGAGTAATAGTTTGATCATTAACATAATTCACACATTTTACAAGTTATTTCTTGAGTCACAACGTGAGCAATATTAATCTCATACAAATTTGTTTCCCTCAGAATGCTGCAGCCAGGAAATTGACCTTGGAAGAATCAGATGACTCCGGTGAACAAGAATCAAGATGTACCTCAGTTCCAACTGCTAAGGAAGACCTTGCTTTCCAGGAAGCCTACAAGGAAACAACAGGAACCAAGTCAACCAAGTCACATGGCCATGGTTACTTGTCAAATACAACTAAAAACCAACTGCTAAAGGAGAGAATCAAAGAACAAGAACGTGAGGTTCAGATTTTAAAAGAACAGCTAGCAAAGGCAGCTGCTGATAAGGAAGCAGATAAGGCCTCTCTGAAAGCAGAAATAATGGAGGAGATAAAAGCAATGATGGCACAGGACATGAGACAAGAGGTAATCACTTCACAATTTCTGCGTGTTCTTTGCTGATCTTAGGTTGCATTGTGATTGACAAATGTACTGTTTTGAATCATAATGTTTCCATCATCTACACTTTATACAATTTCATAGCTTTGCAATGTTCATAGATACATCATGCTTGTTAATATAGAATACAGGGTTACTCACTGAAAATTCAATTAATGCTTCCATTTTTTGTTTCTTTCTGATATATCCCACCTATATTAGTCATATTTCTGTCCTAGATTATAATTGATCAAATTTTGCTACCAAGTTGTCCTAGATGTTATTTCTGTTCGTATCTCAAAAATATGATAATCTTTGACCTTGATGACAATTGCTAGAATTCAGAAGTACATTATTGTTATATATGTCATGCTTTTGATAGAGAATAGATATGGCTACTAATCTGTGACCTGAACTTTTTTTTAAATGCATAGCTTACCCATGAAACCAACAATACAACACAAGATGAAGCTAGGAGCCTTGAGGAAAACAATGCTGTAACACCAATGCGTGGTCAAGAAACACCAAACCAGGTAATGAACTTGAACAAGAATTCCGGAGTTCACACTTTTATTCATTGAATTATATCTTACATTGCTCCGTAACCATATATATTACAGATTGAGCCAACAAGCATGGTCACAACAGACAGAGAAAATGTGAATCCCAATTGCAATACTAGAGCTGCTTCTAAAGTTTCAAAGAATCTGTTCACTGATAATCGTGTGAATGGGCCACCAGCCAAATTCATAACCTCTCAGCAACTTTTATCTGGTGCTAAAACTCGAGCAAGCAAAAGGAAACAGGTCAGAACTAGAATCGTGCTTTCATAATCCCTTAACATATTGCATTGTCAATTCACAAGCCTGTACCAGATTTAATACTCATTTCACTTATAAACCATGCATATTTTTTTTGACCAGGACAGTCAAGCTTAGGCGGGAGAACAGACACGAACTGGTGAATTGATCCCATTGGCGGGAGTGATGGATGAATTGATATTGCTTTTGTATCTTTGACGTGTGTTACTTAAACAAGACTCTAGCTAGTAGTTCAATTTTTTGTTAGTGCTGTGATCACTATTTGGATTGGTTCTAAGACTGAATGATGGATACATTTCAATGATCATATATATTTGTTGCACCAAATTCAATTGTGGAATAATTCTGCTGCATTAATTATTTTATATCATTTTGGTAGTTCGATATGCTTTTAACTATTGCCACAACAATTAACCATATTGCCACAACCATAAACCGATGCTACATGTGGATGTTGCAACGTTAATGAATCGTTGCAATAACCTGTACAAATATAGCAATGACACATATATCGATGCAAAACCCTTTAAGGATATAGCAACAGCTTGTATGTGCTTCGATGCGATATCCTTTAGGCATATAGCGACGACACAAACTGCGTTATGACATACTTTGCGCCTGTAGCGACGACTTACATTTCGTTGCAACACCCTTTAATGATATAGCAACGGCGACTACGTACTTCGATGCGATATCCTGTAGGCATATAGCGACAGCACAAACATTGTTGCGATATACTTTGCGCCTATAGCGACGACTAATATTTCGTTGCGACACCCTTTAAGGATATAGCAACGGCGACTATGTACTTCGATGCGATATCCTTTAGGCATATAGCGACAACACATACTTCGTTGCGATATTGTTTACGGCTATAGCGACGACTCATATTTCATTGCCATACCGTTCAAGGATATAGCCACACCATATGTTGTTGTGATACGCATGAAGGATATAGCGACAACTAATATTCTTTGCGATACCCTACAAGCATATCGCAACACCGTAGTTGTTATTGCCACCATCATATATCGTGGCAATATATGGTATTGGTACAAAATTCTAGCGTTGCAAAATTACTTCATAGCAACAACCATATGTGGTTGCAATAAACACTATAGCAACGACGCCTGTTGTTGCAAATACCATTCTTGCAACACCAGTGCTTGTTGCAGGTGCAACCCATTGCCACACCACACGTCGTTGCAACACACCAAAGTAATAGCAATGACTCAAAAAGGTGATGCAATACCCTATTGCAACAATCACTCTTGCAACACCTCCCAACGCCCTGATTTAGTTGCAATTGTGCAATATTGCAACCAAAACACCCATATTGCAACACTTTTCAGCCGTGGCGCTAGGGTATTTTTCTTGTAGTGTACGGTGATTAGCGTCGTATGATACGGTGATCTCCAGAAATGCTGATTTCAAGGAAATTCTTTCTATGTCCAATACATCTCACACAAGAACCAAATAAACACCATGTATGGACCAGAAAGGGAACTCTCAACCACTCCTTTGAAAGTAAGCCAATATAGGCTGCACATAGGCATATAATAATTTTTGAAATCCAAAAAGATGCAAGCCAATAAGAGTCAAAAGAGATAAAACCAAAGGAGGGGTATGTATGAGCCCTTTGCCAATGACCCGTGCGAGTAGATTTAACCTCGAGGATCATTGGGCAATGCTCAATGGGCATGAAGCTCAATCCTTTCCTTTAATCACACTTTTAATGGGATGTGGTATCATATGGATCATGAAGCACTTTCCACATAGTGTGATGGCTCCTTTGTGATTTCCTATATGCAATGCATGAAACAAGCATATTATACAAATGCAAGTTAAAGTAAATATGCCATGTGAGATGCAAGCAAATTAAAAGACATTGCATAAAGGAAACCTACTCAAGGTCAAGTTTGAACCTCTCTCAAGCTTATTCACCATGAACAAAACCTTGCCTTGAGTCATACAAGCCACCAACTCAAACATCCCCCATGTTCACGGTTATCTTGAGAAAGTTAGACCTTGAACTAATTTTTATGTTCTTTTCTTTTTAGATATTTACACATGCATGGATGCAAACATACTAGTTCACAAAGGAGCACCTAGCTACCATGCAAAGACAAATGCAAGAAAAGAAAACTACTACTACTATGATACAAGGTTACCTCCTTGAAGAGTAGATGTGTCGTTGACGCGCTCAAAGCTTGTGGTAGACCTTGATGAATCTTCAACTCGGCTCGATCCACCACCACCAACCATCTAGGTCCCGGTCTTGGGGACCCACTCGTACTTCATTGGCCGCTCGCGGTCAACGACGCACTTGGGAACCCAAATCTTCCGAATCTTCCTCTTCTTGTCCGGTGTTCCAAGTGCCTTGGCCTTCACCTCTCCCTTCTTGTCCCTAAAGAACTTGAAGTGGGTGTTCTCATGGAACAAGTTAGCGTTAGGCATAGACTTGGAATTTCTCACCGTGGGGCAATTCTTGTAAGTGTGTCCATCTTGACAACACTTCTCACAATAGTAATCATCCGCCATAAGAGGGATCACCCAAGATGGAATAGTGTCTTCATTGCCGATGATGTTGACGGTGGCGGGGTAGGATCCAAGTCCCTTGTGCTCGGCATTGTTGATAAGATTTCTTCCGAGAATCTCCTTGTGCAATGTCCTTCCCCGAGCAAGCCTCTCGAAGCCGTCCATCACCATCGCCCTCTCTTCCTTGAGTTTGTGATAGTCCTTCAAGATAGACTCATCAAGCGAAACAAGCTCACGAGAGGGGGTTAGCTCATCACAAGTGATATAAGAGGAATTTGAGGGTGATGAGCTAGGAGAGGGGGTGTTACTCTTCTCAAGTTCTAGAGCTTGATATGCAATCTCAAGGGCCTCATGCTTCTCATTGAGCTTCATATAGTCATCTTCAATAAGCTTGTGGGAGATGGTGAGGTCCTTGAGCTCTTCCTCCAATTGCTCAACTCGGAATACGGCCACATCATGCTCCTTCTCTAGCCGGGCAATGAGCTTGTCTTTCTTCTTTATCAACTTGTCGGCAAGGTCAAGAGCACTCATCAACTCCATGTAGGTTGGCCGATCTTCTTCACCAAATTCTTCCTCATCTTCACTCTCACTATCTTCTTCCTCATCATCACTATCATCATCCCTTGCCATCATGCACATAGGAGGTGGAGGTAAGTCACTTGTGATCTTGGTGAGCACAATCCCGGCAACTTACTTGCCCTTGCGAGAGACATCATCACTCTCATCATATTCTTCACTAGAGTCTTCATCGGTCACCCAATCTTGAGCAACGAAGCCTCTCCGCGATGGTCTCTTCTTATCTTTGCTCTTGGAGTTGTCCTTCTTGACAAACTTCTTCTTCTTCTTGTACTTGACCTTCGGCTCTTCATCTTCGTCTTCGCTTGAGTCTTGTTGCTTCTTCTTGCTCTTCTTGATAGGCTTGGTGCATTCTTTAGCGAAGTGACCCTTGTCTCCGCAATTGTAGCATAAGTCTCTCTTTGATCTTCGGAAGAAGTTGGTTCTCTTCATGATGAGAGCAAGTTCGTCGGGGCGGATTTGTAAGAACTCTTCTTCACCCATCTCTTCATCATCCTCATCTCCACTTGACTCGGGGATGATCACCTTCTTGCCCTTCTTCTTGCTTGTGCCCTCGGCCGGAAATGCAAGATTCTTGGCTGGTTTCTCGTCGGGCTTGAGGTCGAGGTGGTAACTCTCGAAGGCGGTGATCTTCCCAATCAACTTGTGCGTTGTAAGCTCTTCGAGTGAGGTGTTGAAGAGGCACGTGATGAGTGCGCCGTACTTTTCCCTTGGAAGGATCCTCAAGATCTTGCGCACGAGCCCGGCATCATCGACCTTCTCCTTCACACCGAGTGAGTTGATGTCCTCTACAATCAAGTTCAAACGAGAATAGGCATCATTAATAGATTCACTTGATGACATAGTAAAGGAGTCATACTTATCTTTGAGCACATAATATCTTTCCTCTTTCACATCCACGGACCCCTCATGAGTAACTTGTATTTGTTTCCAAATCTCATGAGCGGTTCCCGCGGACTTGATGCGAGCAAAGACATTCTTCGTGATCGCTTCAAACAATGCATTTTTAGCTTTTGCATTAGCTTTAGTGAGATTTTCAATGACCTCTCCTTTGTCATCTACAAGTGCAACTAACTCACTTGTCACACGCCACGCGTTGGGATCGATAGCCTCAAGGTAGGCTTGCATACGAGCCTTCCAATAAGCATAGTCGGTCCCATCGAACGTGGGTGGCCCGCTTCCTCTCGGCATCCTTACTCAAGGCGGTTAAGCCATATTTTGAGCACGAGGCTCTGATACAACTTGTAAGGATCACGGAGTACCGAGAGGGGGGGGGGGGGGTGAATCGGTAGCACTCGTAAATTTCTCCGGTGAGGTACTTTAACAATCCTACTAGTTTGCTAGGTGATAACAAGAAGCAAGCAATGCGCATACACTAACAAGACTAGCTAAGAGCAGCCCTACACAAGCAATTCTACCAAGAGCAAAACGAACAACCCTATCAATCAATTCTACTAGCAAGAAGTAAATGCGGAATAGTAATGCTAGTAAGTAAAGAGATGAGATAGAGATTGCTCATGGATTTTTAGCCCATGGTATCGGGAGGATGGCGCCTCCCCCTAGTCCACGTTGGGTCACTCCCGCCGGAGCCTCGACCCCTCCCTCCGCTCGATGGCGATCCCCTCTAGAGCATTCTTCACCCTCCAAGTGAAGACACGGCACGTCCCGCCGGCAACTCCGGATACTCCTCCGAGGGTAAGGATCCGCACGTGATGCGGTCCAAAGGGCGCTCTCTCCTTGTTGCTTCTTTCACACGGGAAGCACGAAGACCGTGTACAAACTTGTAGAGACTTCCACAATCTTTGGCAAGCTCTCTACCAACACCTAACCGGTCTAGGTCTTGCCATAGACCAAGAGTAACAGCTCAAGATGACTCTCTATACACACACTAGCCCTAGAGATCAAGGATGCTCTTGTTACTCTCTCAATAGCACTAAGATCACTCCAAATCTTCAACAAGTGCTCTCTCTTCTTGCTCTTGGCTTCTCCTAGGCAACCTCACCTGTTCCACTGGCCAAGAGACCCTCACAGGGGTAGGCAACTAGCTATTTATAGCCTCAATCCATAAAACTAGCCGTTGCCACAAAAGCAGTCATTTCTGCGTAGCCACCGTATCATACGGTGACCTAGTCACCATATCATACGGTGACTACTTCTCCGTCAGCCTCTCCTGTTGACATCTCGATCTTTACAGTCACCGTATCATACGGTGACTGGCACCGTATCATACGGTGACTTCTTTCTCCTCTTCTTCAGCCACTCGTCCAAATTGCACATCTCCTGGAAACCATACGGTGACCCAACGTATCATACGGTGACCATCATACGGTGACTCTACCAGTGACTCTTCTTTCACTGGATTTGCTGCTTCATAGTCACCGTATCATACGCTGACTGCCACCGTATCATACGGTGACCTCTTCTCTTTGAACTTGCAGAATCTGCCAACTCCCTGGAAACCATACGGTGACCACCGTAACATACGGTGACTGTCACTCCTCATTATACGGTGACTCCAGCAGAGGTCTTCAGTCTTCAGTTCTGCAATTCCTGCAGTCACCGTATCATACGGTGACTATCACCGTATCATACGGTGACTTTCCTCTGAAGTCCTTCCTGATCATCTCCTCGATCCTTGACTTCATCTTCACACTTCTTGGTTCCTCAAGCTTCTCTTCTGCCACCCTAGCCTCTGAGAGCCTCACATTGCATCCAATGATCTCTACCACTAGTGTGCACTAAGAGAACCAACTCGAACCCCCTTGATAGTCCGGTTTTTCCTATGGACTCAAGCCTACATCTACACCAAGCCAACACTTGCTTGGATCTAGCATGTCCTTAGCCTTGATACATCTTCTCGACCGTGACTCCATCAAGTCCAATGTCCCGAGTTGACGAGGCAACCAATCATCGAGATCTTCAATAGAGAAAAGGTTGACGTAGTTCTCCATCATATGCGACCATAGGCAACAACCTACAGAATTGTTAGTCACATACGACATGATCATCCAATCACCAAAACATTCATACCTTTGGGGTTTCCATACTCCAATGGTCATGAAGCTTACAGCTTCGACTATTGAAATGGGCTCTTCTAGTACCCAAATTGAGACTCCGAAAATTCATTCTGCTCCGAGGGATGTTGAGATTCCATCTCCTGCCAGAGGTTGTCTTTTGACCCCTTCGTATTCCACGATCTTTGAAGAGCCTTCGCCTGCTATTGCTCCGGGTTCTGCCCCTTCGGCTGAAGATCCCGTTATTTGTCAAGATGCTTCTTCTATTATGCCTTCGACGGATTTATGTAGCTTCTCGCTTGCCGATTTTGGTTTATCAATTGATGCTCAAACTGGAAAGGTTGTTGATTCTGAGAACGCTTGTCAAAACCCCTTCGCAGGTTCTTTGACTTCTTGCTCTGGAGTGAAAAGCAGCTTTGCTTTGCCAAAAAAGGCTTCATTCAGTAGTCTTCTTGGCAAACGCAAACTTGGTGAGCTTGTGGCGACAGATGTCATTCCCAGCGAAGCTGTTTCTTCTTTACTACCTTCGGGTGATATACAACATGCTTCGTATCCTCTTGCCTTAGTTGGCTGTTCCCGTGGTATGTATTCCTTCATCTGTTATCACTCTTCTTCTTCCCCCTTTTTTTATGTGAATTTGGCTTCCTTCGAGCCTTACCTTCGCCTGTTTGTTTTTCTTTTGTTTAGGATCTTCGGATTCAGGGGTTGGAGAAATAGACATCCCGACTATCTTGTCTTCTCTGAAAGTGGACCTTCAAGATGTGGGCCCTCTTAGCTCTTTTGCTCAAAAGCTTCGGCTTCCAAAAGTGCAACTTGGTCTTTCAAATCTTGACTCCGGAGTCCTTCTTCGCTCTTCGATTGCTCATCAAGTCAAGGTTAGACTAAGAGTCTTCTGTGTTTTTGTTTTTTTTTATGCGATGCTTCGAGTATTTTCTTGCTGTTATGCTTTTCCTTTGTTTCTGCAGTCTATTACCCTTACTCAGGCTTGTGCCCGTCAAAGCTTGCCTTCGGAAGACGAGATTTCCAAAATATCCTCTCTTGAGGCTTCTCTTGCTAAAGCAGATGAAGCATTAAGAGTTTCGTCTTCTGCTGTTTCAAGATTGGAACGTGAGACTGCATCCCTTTGCAGCACTGAATTGGGACATGAGGGATATATATCTCTTATGGAGAAGACCATTCGTCGTAAGAAGTTGTTGCTTGAGAAAGAGGAACTTTTCCGTAAGTTCCTTTCCTCACACCTATCTGACCTCGCTGAGTCGAAGGTGAAACTCTCAGATGCTAGCTATGTTGCATCTCTTAGCTTCTGCGGTCTTCTTAAAGAATTACTTCACACAGTTGGAGCGGGTTATGACAACCTTTCAGAAGATGCATCGCCAGAGGATGTTAGAGAGTGGCTTCGCGTCAACCTGAAGGGACTTATAGGAGTTTGTCGTGATCACTCTTATGATGCCGTGATACTTATGATCCGGTACCTTCTTCATAGCTTCCTTTGCAATGGTAGTGATGCTATTGAGGTCGTTGCTCAACCAAGCTTCTCAGTGAAGGTCTCTGATCCTGGCAGCGGTTACGGCACAGTTGAAGCTAGGTGCCTTAGTCTGATTGATGAGTTCTGGTGGAAGAGAGTCAAAACGGTTGTTCCTGACCTCCCCGAAGCGCCTTCCTGATTATCTTCACCATGTTGGCGTGTAGATATTACTTTTGGTTGTTTAGCTTGTATCTGAGCAGATACTTTTTTTGTCGCGAAATGGATGCTTTGTAAATCACCTTCGCGATCTATTTCGCATCAAATATCATTTTTATGTCTTATTTTACGATGACTTCGAACTCTGGATTGAGCTTTCGAAGTTTCGTAGCCTTGCATGATGTGCCTTCGCGCTTATAGTCCGAAGGGCGTCTTATGCGCTCTTTTTGTCATCTATCTGTATGCTTTTCCGCGTGTGAAGCATTAATGTCGTGGTTGTATCGTTACCATGATTTTTTTAGATCTGTTCATGGGAAACTTTCTTCGCTGATTCATGCGAAGGCTGTTATTTTCTCTGACATCCTTTGCGTTCGCGATGAGTGCTATTTTGGATTTGGCCTCAGCAGGCTGCAATCTCAGATTGTTTCTGGGACCCTTGTTTAGAACAGGTACTCCGTGAACCACCCTTACTAGGGTTGTCATCTTCTTCAGGTTATCACTTCGGGCCCTCCCGAGTCGAAGCTTTTGACTTGCTCCAGGTTATTAGAACCTGGGCTTTTTGAAGGCGTCTCTACAGTTCTCAATCGAAGAACCTTTATTTTTCTACCCCTTCTTTTGCGAAGGGCGATGACGTACATATTGTAGATAGTTTCCCTCGTAATTTTTACGAGAGAATACTATGTGCATTATTTATGATGTATTTAACCTTGATTTCTTTATCAAGGGCCTATGTCAGCTGCTCCGCAGTTCTTTAGCGAAGGAGGCTGTGTGTTGTTTTTCTTTGAAGGTATATGGCTTCGCGTTTCTCAACGAAGGCCTCTATAGTTACTTCGTATTCTTGAACGAAGAATACTATATATTTTTATTGGCTTTGGTGCCTTCAACGGTTGATATCTTCGCGATCTTTTCGCGGAAGTTTTACCGCTGTTTTCTTTTTGCTTCTCCTAACTTTTTGGCGAAGCTTTATTTCTGCTTGTTGGAGGCGAACTTTTATCATCTTGACTCTGTCAAGGTTCTTGTTCTCCTGGTGATTGGTTATCGAGAATGCTATCCTTCGAATTGCAAGAAGAAGCTTCGCATATGCTTTGCGAAGGTCTTTCTTCTCTTTTTTTTTGTTCGTGATTTTGGCTTTTGCCAGTCATAGTACCTTCGTAATCTTTTTTCGAAGATTACTATTTTTCCTTTTTGAATGTGGCTTTGCAGCCTTGATTGGGTGAAGTCTTCGTCAGCGTTTTTTCGGTTGAAGCCTTCGGTTCTGCTTATCGAAGGCCACATCTTTCTCTGCCTTTTCAGGCAAACTTTGTCATCTTGTCTTTGGATACGACAAGGCTTCATTTCTTTTGACATATATAAAATATCATTTTGTATTTTCTTCCAGAATGTTCCTCCTTGCTATATATATATACATAGCTGTTCCTGATTGCCAGGCTTGTTTTTCACCGCTTTTCTTGACTATGGAGTCTTTGTGGGATCGACTTCCTAGTGGCATTGTGAAGGAGCTTACACGAGGCAGCTTCAAGCATGGAGATGCTCTTCCTCAAGATCTTGTGGATCACTTCGAGGAGCTTGATCGATTAACAGGGAGGAATGCTATTGTTGAGGTTCCTGCGCAGCCGGTTCCTCTTGCTGTTGTTCCTCCTGGTGTAATTATCATCAGTGATGACGAAGGTCCTGACGAACCACCGGCTAGGCCTTCGCGATGTTCCGGAGTTGCTAGTCGTACTCGTAGTAAGACTGAGAATTAGCTTGTAGCCTGGTGTTCTTCTTTGATTTGTACTATTGTTTGTATGACTTCTTTCGGCCTTCGTTACTTGGCTGGTTGCTTGTAAATCTAGTTTCCTGAATAACTCAGCTTCTTCCGATGATGTTTTTGGTGTCCTCATACGCTTTGTCTTCTATTGTTGTCTCGCCTTCGCTGATTGGTTGCCCTGGGTGTTTGCTTGTTCATATTAAATTTCCTTTACTGCCTGCTTTGGTCTTTGAAGGTATTCTTCTTTTAGCCGATTGGTGATGTTTGCTCCTGTTCCTTTAGCTTTGCTCTTGCTCTTGCAGTCTTTTTGTTTCCCTTTCCTCGTGGGTTCGGCCGGTGATTCTTGTTCCTTCGCGATACTAGCCTTCTCTTGTCTTGTCAGTCGATCTTTTTTCTTCGATCTTCAGTGCGTTGTACTTCGGCATCTGTTGACTTGCCTTTTGCCATCTTGGGTTGTAAACGTGGTCGTGGGTTCGCCCCGCGTGACGGCGCCAAATGTTGGGGGATCGAAGGTCTTGTCCGACTCGGCGAAGCCCTGCAACGAAGAGTGTATGATGATTACGTCCTTGCGAAGCCCTCCTGGCGTCTTCGGCGCTCGGATTGCTCCTGACGAGGTCTTTTCAACACCCCGAAGTCCTTGAGCTCCTTGGCGAAGCCCTCTTGAAATGTCCGCGATGCTGGACTAGGTTCAACTGCCCTGGCTGCTCCTCGGGTCTTACGTTATGCGTTGTTCCGAAGCCCTCAATCGTCCGCGGTGCTGGGCGAAGGGGTTAAGGGACGACAAAGAAAAGTGGACAGAGTAAATGATGTGTCTTTGGCTCGAGGCCCAAAAAACAGATGTCATTACAGAGGGTCTTCCCTCCATATTCATAGGGGGAGAGAAAACCATAATTACAACTATGCCATTAGGCAATTCTGTTACACTCTTTCATAGTGGGCTCAACTTTGCCTCTGCCTGTCGACCTTCGCTGCTTCCTTGGTGACCTTCGCATGGTATCACATGGCCTTCGCTCGCGTCATGGAACCTTTGGCACTGCTCTCGTTATCTTCGCGTCGGGCTCTTGCTTCGTCTGCTATTAGGCTTTACCCTTCTCATGTCGCCTGGTCCTTCGCTGTTTGTAGTCGCAGCTATTTCCCCAACACTCCACATTAGAGCCAGGCTCAATCAATTCATGGTCCGAGCTGAGAAAAGAATTCATAATTAATTTTCAGGGTTTCCAAGCCGAAGAGGTCCACCAAGGAAAGTTGTTCTCTTGTAAGCAAAGGAATGATGAAAGCCTTAGGTAATATATGTAGAGATTCATGGAAATCAAATCGAAGGCTAGAGGAGTAGGAGCTTCCACGGTCATTGATGCCTTAATGGAAGGACTGAGGGCTGGCCCTTTTCACTCTTCGCTTGCAAGGAAGAGACCAACCACAATTTTCGGACTACTTGATATCTTCGAAAAGTATGCAAGATCAGACGATGAGTTCAAAAGGAAAAAAGACGATGAAAAGAAGCAGTCACAGCAGCTAAGAGACAAGAAAAAAACTAAAGAAGACAGAGAATCAAGCCGAAGCCGAAGGCATGACGAAAACAAAGAAAACCCCAGAGACCATAGCAGTCAAAGGGTACACAACCTTGAAAACAGAGAGGAAAGGGGAGATGAGAAGAGAACCAGAGAAGATGAAAAAGGAAAAGAGCGAAGCAACCACGACAAGGACCATGAGGAAAGAAACAGAGACAATGGTCAAAGAACCAACTCCCGCACCGTGTTTTGCGAGCTATATGGCCAAGGCAAAGGGCACACAACGAAGCAATGCCGCGACATCCAGTCAGACAAGCAAAGTTGGCTCGCAAACAGGGAAGCAAAGAAAGCTATTAGACACACGAGTAACTATCGCGAGGATTGGTCCCAAAACAACACCCATCCAAATTATCCTTCGCATTCTGTAAATCATGTGGTAAACTACCCAAGAGAAGCTTCGCAGCAACTGCAACACTACACTTACCAGCAACCGCAAAGCTTGGCTGCACTGCCACCACCACCAGAAACAAATCATCAGAACAATGCAAGGCATTTCGAAGGTAACAGCGAGGTGCGAAGACAAACTATAAACACTATCACTGGAGGATCAACACAGCAGCTAGACTCAAGGAGAGCTAGAAAAGAGTACATGCGAAGGGTTCAACACGTCTCGTCAGGAGCTCCATTTGTCAAAACAAAATGGTCTCACGTTGACATAACCTTCGGAGAAGAAGACGCAAGAAACTTGGATCAACCGCACTCAGACCCATTGGTGATTCAAGAGAACATCGAAGTCTTCGATGTCCTCAGGATATTGATCGATGGGGGAAGCTCTGCTGACATCCTCTTCGCATCAACTTTCAGAAAAATGAACCTGGAAAACAAAACATTGCAGCCAGCAGGAATCCCGCTGGTTGGTTTCACCGGAAAGATAATCCAAGCAATGGGAAAGATTGTACTGCCAGTAACCTTCGGCGAAGGAGAGAATGCAAGGATTGAAGATGTGACCTTCGATGTGGTCGACCTCATCTACCCTTACAACGCAATCTTTGGGAGAGGATCCATCAACAAGTTCGAAGCTGTAATTCATCAGGCCTATCTATGTATGAAGATCCCGGGGCCAATCTCTGTGATCAGGGTCTTCGGAGATCAACAACAAGATAGAAGCCTCGAAGACAATGAGACTCCAGGAAGGAAGAATTATCCATGTCATAAAGGAAACACAAGACATACTAGCCTACAAGGCCTTCGGCCTCAAGGATTCAGCGAAGTTATGGCAAGAATTCATGAACCGCTACTATCAAGAATCAACAGAACGACTCTTCGGTAGAACAAATGATGCTTATGTGTAAAACATAAAAAACTTGCGGGGGGTGCACTCTTTTTCCTCATGAGGGTAGCCCAGCGAAGGGTGTGAGGTTTTTCAACGAGGCACCCTCTAAGACTGTAACTCAGTTTTATAGTTACTCTTTTACCATCAAAAAATTTTTCAGAGCAATTTGCTGAGGAGCCTTAGCACAAGGCAAAGCTACGAGCTTAACAAAGGAAATTAGGCAAAAAGCCTAGAGCAAAGAGAAGGGTACACCAAATCAATACTTGGTGTAACCCAATTCTGAGGCAATGTGTTATGAGAAATAACATAAACCTCCCAAATACGAGCCGAAAGGGAAAAGCTAAGAGGCTGATCCCATCGCAAAAAATTGTTTTTGGCTCCAGAAAAGGAAAGCCAAAACAAGCAAAATCTAAGATAAGCAAAACCATGGATTCAAAAAGCGAAGCCATCGGTTACAAAAATGTTGTCAGGCCTAAAGCCTAGAATGAAAAAATAAGACAAAAAGTCTAGAACATTCGAAGGGTATTCCAAAACAAAGTTTGGTATAGCCCAATTTTGAGAGCTCATATCAAAATAAATGATACTAAGCCTCCAGATATAAATCGAAGGCGATAAGATAAATCAAGGGATCACGACCTTCCCTAATGCCAATTTTTGAAATCAAAACAAAAATGTTGAATAAAGGCCAAAGAAGGTAAAAGTGCAGGCTAGCGAAGACTAAAGTTTCCCAAAACTGGGAAAAACTTTACTATTCAGGTTTTTGTCAAAAAATTGCCTCCACGGGACAAACAGCCACTGTCTCAAAAACAAGCGCGAAAACTTCAATCTTCATAAGAAAACAGAAGGTCATCGCACAAGAAGCAAAGAGCTTCGCAGGAGTATTGAAGAAACCTATTCTTCAACAAAACGCGCGAAAAGGATTTCTTCAAAAGAACAGCTTGAAAAAGCATCAAAATGATATTCAAGGGGAGCCATCGCTAGGCTCTTGTTTTACAATGAGACCTAACTCTAACAACATTTGACAGATAATACTAAACTCGTCAATATCATACTCGCTAGAAGGCGAGTAAGGCCTTCGAAAAACAGGATCTACCACCCCAGAAGAAATCATTCGCTCAACATGCGAAGCAGCGTCAAAACACGGAGAAGGGCCCTCGGAATCAACAGGAGGGTCGCGATGATAACGACTAGCACGCTTCTTCTTAGTTGTACCACGGCCGGAAGAAGATCCACCCCGAGAGCGGCGTCCACGAGACCCACGCTTCGCACGCCCACGACTCGTTCCGGAAGCATCGGAATCGGGGCGATAAACTCTACCAATAGCCGCAAGGCTACCTGGAGGAAAGGTAAAAGGACCTCCACCCCCTTCGATGGGAGACAAAGGATCCAAATCACTAGACAAGTCAATCTCCGAAGGAGAACTAAAAATCTCAATCGGAGGCACATTACGAGCCAACTTGTGAGAAGGGGGTTCCGGAGTAGCAAACTCGCTCAAAGAGACGTCAGACGAAGATTCCAGAGTAACACACTTGCCCGGCTCAACGACAGAAGAAGCCTTCGGAGTTGCAAACTCGCTCAAAGAAAAGTCAGAAGAATCCTAAAGTCCAAAATTAAACAAATATTAAAAATAGAAATAGTAATAAGTTTACAACACATGTCTTCGCGACACTCTCAGCAAATACAAGACCGAAGGGTAACATCCCATACAAGCAAAGAAAAAAGTTTATACCTCACTCTGAGGCTGCTGACCAATAGAAAGAACCCTGCTCCAGAAAGACTCGTCAATATGATCAGCAAATTTGACGAGGGCTCCGATCAAAGCGGAGGGCGTGGTGTCAGTAGGAATAAAAGAAAATGAGTCACTGACAGCCTTCGCCAAGGCATCACTCCCTCCAGCTTCGAGCGAATAAAAAAGATCCCGAACAGCGAGATGCACAGCGTTCTTCGAAAAGGCTCTGCAAGCTTGGATGACATACGGGATGTTGGTGGTAAGCCAAACTTGGTAATGCTCAGTCGAAGCATCTTCAGGTACCTGAGCGGGTGTCGTCCCAACAGAAACAAGGGCATCTCGAACTTGACCACAAACATCATACAAGAGAAGCCTCTCAGCCTTGACAAGAGCAGCAAGCTCTTGACCAGCGGCATCAACCTTGGTAACAAGGTCTTCGTTATTTGCTATGGCCTTCGCAAGGGACGCATCCAGATCTTCGACCTGTTTGTCCAAAGAAGCTACCTTTGCCTCAAAGTCTTTAGCAGACTGACTGAGTACTTCTTTCTCTGAAGCAAGATCAGCCAAGCGCTTATTACTAAGAGCAAGTGCCTCTTCTTTCTCCTTAACCTTCGTCTCGAGGGCGGCAAGGTCCTTACGAAGAGAATCTCGATCAGCTCTCATCTTAAACAGCTCCCTATACTGACGAAGGGAAGCATGGGTGATAGCAACAGACTGCCAAAGAAGAAGAAAGAGTCAAATAACAAGGCTTACAACAAAATAACAAAATGAGAAAACTCACCTTCACTTGCGAAGAGAGTTAAGACTTATACAGGGTATCACCACCCTGTAACATCAGCTCATCCTCCACTTGAGGAAGCCGAATTCTATTAGCAGCAGCTACAAAAGGCTCAACAGCCTGAGCACTCATGACGAAGGTATTAGCAGGCACCTCGTCACAAGCAAGCGAAGACCCCTCAGCAGCTTCAATTGAATCAAAAAATACGTCAAAAGGGAGAAACTCCTCCTGCATCGCCTCAAAAACAGAATGTAGGAAAAGTTGACCACCTGCCGAAGGGCTGAGAATGCTACGGGGTTGAACATGAGGCTCTGGCGGAAGTTGAACCCCAGAACGATCTGAAAGAGGTCCCAAGTTAGCAGCCATCTGACGAAGCTCAGACATATAAAGTAATGAAAGTCGACTTGAAGTAGCACCTTCGCCCACATTCTTGTCCTGGATCTGGGCCTCACCCGAAGCTTCAAGGACTCCGGTTTGGGTTTTGTCCTGGATCTTAGCCTTCGATCCAGGAGCAACAGACACAATCAAGGCAGCCTCGGTATTCTTGTCCTGGATCTTAGCCTTCGATCCAGGAGCTTTGGACACAGTTGCAGCAGGCTCTGCATCCTTGTCCTGGGTCTTGGCTTTCTCAGGAGCCATAGATTTGCCAGCATCAGCTGAAGAAGAAGAAGAACCTTTCGCAGGGCCAGCAAAGCCCTTCGAAGGAGTTTCTTTGGAAACCAACGAAGTCTTAACAGAAGAGCTCTGACTTGCACCCTTTGGACCAGTGATGATATCCATCAAATTATACACCACAGGAGGTCTTATAGAGATAGTCGGTTTATCAGAAGTCGAATGGACTACCGAATCCTTTGTGGGAGGAGCCGGAGCCTTCGAAGCAGTGGCAGCACTGGTCGTTTGAGAACGAGCTTCACTAACAACTTTATCAGAACCGTCTTTGGAAGACGACTTATTAATCTTCGCTTTCTTCTTAACATTTTCTTCGCTAGATCTCCGATCAGTGGGCATCTTGAAAAAATGCGAAAGAAGGGAATCTCTAATGACGCGAAGGTGGAAGTGAAAACGAAAGCAGGAAATCTAGAGTATACCAAAGGCAAAAATAGCACAAGGAAATAAGGCCATCACTACAAGTATATATAGAACCAAGCTGAGCATCGGGAATCGGGAAAAACAAGTACGCATCGGAAACGACAAGCATGTGCATGAATCAGGAAAGCACATGACATAATCTTCATTACAAAAAGAAAAAAAAATTGTTTCTGGCTTTGGTTCTACCAAAGTACATCAACAATTGAGGGCTAATATTGGAGATAATGCCGAAGGCTCCCTGAATCATGCGAAGGGCCTAGGTTGCGAAGCGAAGGCACAAGAAGATACAGCGAAGGGCGTAGAACAAGAGCTAGTCTAAAGCCTAATCCCAAGAGACGTAACAGAATTGCCCAATGGCACCACTGTAATAACAATCTTTCCTCCCCTTATAAATATAGAGGGAGGAGCTCCTATAATGACATCTGTTTTTTGGGCCGCGTGCCAGAGACACCTCATTCATTCTGTCCAGATTTCACCCGTCATCTCTAATCCCTTCGCCCAGCATCGCGGGCGACTGGGGGCTTCGGAATTAAACATAACGAAAGACCCAAGGAACAGCCTGGGCACTTGAACCTTCATCCGGCACCGCGGATATTTCAGGAGGGCTTCGCCAAGGAGTTCGAGGACAGCTAAGGCATCAAGAGGGCTTCGTAGAAAGACCCTAGAATGCCAAGAACTCCCAGAGGGCTTCGCAAGGACGCAACTATCTCAAACACTTCGTTGGTGAGCTTCGCTGAATCCATCCTGGACCTTCAATCCCCCAACAGCGAGGGACGCGCGGTGGAGGCGATGGCGCGGGGGAGGCACGGGTGGAGGCGGCGGCGCGGGGGAGCCGCAGTGGAGGAGGAGGCGGCGGCGCTGCGAGGAGGCGCGGTGGAGGCAACGGCAGCGCGGGGTGTTGCGGTGGAGGCGGCGGCGGCGCGGGTTAACTCGATGCGAGACGCGGCGCGAGGTGGAAGAAGGAGATAAGGGAGAAAGAGAGGAGCGCCGCGCGGGGGATATCCCCAAAGTTTGCCGAGTGCTAGATCCAAAGCACTCGGCAAAGCACTGGCGCACGGCAAACAGGAGTTTGCCGAGGGCCCGCGGTTCACACTCGGCAAACATTTTCAATCCCAAGTTCAAAAATATTTAAAAAAATCAAACAAATTAAAAAATTCACCAAACTTTGTCGTGATACATGGTATATGTTCTGTTACCTACAAAAAAAAGTTTTGGAGTGAAACCATAATGTGACTTTAGTTTTGATTCGAAACCTAAACGAACATTTCATAAGTCTACAGATCTTCGGAGAAGCTCCGGTTTCTAAACAACGTACGTGACAACTTTTGCGAAACTTTTTCTATGATTTACCATGGCCTCCACGTATGATTTCATGATACCAGGACGAGTCTCGTAATTTTTAGACTTCGTTTGAACTTTATAAAAATAAAGTACTATTTCACCCAATGTTCGCCCTTATATTTCATGTACAAGATGCGTGATTTTTTCCGTTCATTTCATGGTTACAGCCTCACATTGGACTCGTAAACATGAATATCATTTTTTGAGTCACTATATTTCATTATTTGAATCACTTTTAGTTCAATTTTGAATTTTCTTCAAAAATATACTTTAAATGAAATAAATAACTTAAATATACCAAAGTGATCGAGAAAAATATGAAATTTTGACATGAAGTAAGATTAATACATACTTCAACATCAGGACAAAAATTATGGCAAGAAACAAAAAAAAATTATTTGCCGAGCGCCACAGAAGGGCACTCGGCAAACGCCCCGTTTGTCGAGCGCCCTACTACCAGCACTCGGCAAATCCCCAGTTTTGCAGAGTGAGCGCCCTACTACCAGCACTCGGCAAATCCCCAGTTTTGCAGAGTGCCTCTAACGGGCACTCGGCAAACAATGACGGACACGGACCCGGTTCTAACGGCCGACGCGTGTGCGTGGCACGTGCTCGAGATTGCCGAGGGCTGATTCTTGTGCCGAGTACCGTCGCTTGTTTGCCGAGGGCCTCTCGTTAGGCACTCGGCGAAGGGCACTCGGCAAACAGAGGTTGTGCCGAGTGTTGATATTTTGCCGAGAGTCTCGGGCAAGGCACTCGGCAAACAGCCTATTTGCCGAGTGCCCGACAGAATGCTCTCGGCAAATGTCCTGGCACTGACTCGGCATATGACCGGTTTCCCGTAGTGAGTACGGCAGATGACTTGGAAATGCAGCAGGGGCATTGCGATTCACACGACGGAGTCATGCGTGCCATGAGCCCATGATATCATGACTGTCACAGGTCAAGAGTTCGCTGCTATTGAAGGTCAAGAGTTCGCTGCACCCACAAATAACAACGGCGAAACAAATATCTGGCGCTGGCGAAATAGAGCAGATTAGAGGAGGCACAATGTATGGAAGTGAACGGGACGAGAGATTGACAGAGGTAAAATGGAGGACGAGGTTGAGAAAGTATCTTGATTTGTTCATGATTTTGTTGATCGCGATACAAGTTGGAGAGATGAACCCATGAATCGATTTTCGAACATGATATGAAACTGAAGGCAAGGGAAGAGAAGCCAGCAGAGCCAGAAGCGGCCCCATCTCCTCCTCGCTACCCACAGGTGTTGCTGGAGGGATGTCACGAGGGACCTTAGAATCTCAATCAGATGTCTATGTGGAGGAGACAGAGGATGGCGGCAGAGCTATTCCAGGTTGCCGGCAATGTGTTGAGGTGCAACGGGCCAAGAGGGTTCGTGAGAAATGGGGCCCTGATGAAGACCTGATCCATTCCATATCCGACGGCTTCTATCACGAGCTTAATGAATGGGATGGCTGAAGTGTATCAGGCGACGTGGACGGGTTAAACGGCGACACTGCATTGGGATATATAGAGATGGAACCAATAATATAATTTTTATTACTTTACTATAAATTTGTAGCTGTAAATGACTTGATCAGATTTTTTGAGAGCAAGAAAGGATAGGTTATTTTTGTATTACAAATGCATACAGTAATGTAACATATTTTTTACCTGATTGTAATCTAATACTTCGTTTTGGTTTGCATGACGTTTAGAACAGGAAGTCTAAAGTAGTGCTATTTGTCGTAGAGGTCATGTAAATAAAAAAAGAGGTAGCACCGGTGTTATACAACAACAAAAAATTGCAATTGTCTGAACTGGAGAGGTTTATGAGAGGCAAGATTTACATGGCTGCTTGTTATGTTATTCCCTCTGTATTTTAATTATTCATGTTCAAACAAGGATGAGTATATTTTTTTTTATTTCATTGCTTCAGTCTGAAGCATGAAGAATTCTAGACCGGCGGGAGCACTTATCAACTGCTACATATTTAGTACACTCTACTATTGATGGTTCGCAGTCTGCTGCTTTCAGTTAAGCTTTTTTTTTTTTTTTGACAGAAGCTTTCAGTTAAGCTATATTGTAATTTTCTCACTTTGTCTGTTTCTGTACCTTTAGATATCATGCTTTAGAATGAAATGGACAATGCGTTAGTAGGTTGCCGGCCATCATTTTTGATTCTCAGTAGTACACACATCAAACTACTAGGTAAGTAGAGACGTACCGCATAAACCAACGAGTTATCCATTCCAAGCAAATACTTATAAATAAGACATCAAACCCTTTTCTTATATAAGATATGGAAACTGATATATTTCCGTACCAAACAGTAAAACCAGCCTATGTTTACATACTGATTTTTAAATCTCCCTGTGGGTACATAATAAGAAAAATAAACGCTACTATAGGATGCAACTAGGAGTGCATATATCTTTCAATGTTCTTTGTTTCGATGCTTTCATTACAGGATATGTACACATAGGAAACTCACAGGGAACATTGGGTTATGATGTAATCTTGTGATGCCTAGCTAGTTGGCCGACTGAACCACAGTACTCATCACTGGTGACTAGATGCAACTAGCCCATGCACGTTCAAAACAGGTCTCTTGGGAGCATTTCCAATTCTTGCTTCATCGTGCCTAGTATCAAGCACCTTTTCCAATTCTCGCTTCATCGTGTCAACTTGGGAGCACTCAATCTGGACTTCCCTGAGTTCAGTAAGTTTATCCAGCCCAGAGAAGTGCAATGGCACAGGTGACCTACTACAGCAACGAGCTTTAAGCAGCTCAAGATTTTGCAATGCATGTGATCCGAAAGTTATGTTCAAATTTGAGCTGCAAAAAATCTCGAGGACCTTTACTGTATTATAACAGCGCACCTCATGTCCTACTAGCATGACACAAAAATTTAGTTCACCATCAAGAAGCTGCTTAATACGGAGACGTAGAATAGACAGCTTAAGATCCTTGAGCGAATGGATGTCATTTTCTGATAACATAGTCATCTCCAAATCCAACTTTGTGAGCATCTGAATTTGGGTGATCCATATTGGCAAATTTTGTTCAAGACCATGAAGTTTAAGGCTCTGAAGGTTCTTGGGAGGCGAAAATTCAGGAACGTCCACCAACGTGGCATCAAAAAGTCCAGGATTATCTTGTTTGATAGTCACCGACAAGGATTTCAAGTGACCATGATTTGAGATGGCAGAAAAAAAATTCTTACAGTTTTTCTTGCTGATGCCTGAAACTCCAAGCTTCCGCAGCTGGGTGAGCTTCTTAATCTCTTTCAGGACAGCCGTGCCCCTAGTAGTATTGACATTAACAACACCGAGTGTATGCAATGTTGTTATTTTTCCAATCCCTGCAGGCACCTCAACACTGTTAACTTGTCGACCTCTGCAGAACATAGATGGTAGCCATGGTAGATTGGTATGTCGTTGTGGTTTGCTTGTACCAAAACGAAAGTACTGAAGCTTCCTTAGCTTGGTGATTGTCCATGGCATGGTTACTACGGAGGTATATCTGATATCTAGAGTCTCGAGCTGCCTCAGATCACCCAATGAACTCGGCAGTTGGCTGATCTCAGAGCATCCTCGTAGGGAGAGGTATTTGAGGCGAGGCAGCAGTTGAACCATTAATTTGAGGTCTTTATCATTTACACCTGATGCATCCTCCAGATCCAGGACCCGAAGCAACCTCATCCTGTCAGAGATGAAAGATGATTTCCACTCCCCATACACTGTCAGAGACCTTAGCCGTGAGAAGTCGATGTTCTCAAACACAATACTGTCTCTGTCCCAACTTTTTCGTATGATAAGGTGACGCCCTCTGCGTTGAGTGGTCAAGGTACAACTTCCATCCAGTTCAAATACAAGATTCTCTTCCATTTGCCTTGAGATGATGTACTCACGGACGAAACTGTTGATTTGGCACAAGACCATTTTCATGTCATTGTACACGGTGGTCACTGAATGTGGTGGCTGCTGAATTATACTCAGATCAAGTAGCCTGGAGAAGAACTCCTCCCCTCTCTCCTCTGCAGAAGAGTTCTCTGTGTCCCTGGAGTAGCCTTCTGCGATCCACCGTCTCACTAAACGCCTCCGGCGAATTCTCTCTTCACGAGGAAATATTGATAGATAGAAGATACATGGCTTGAGAAAATCCGGGCAAGTACGAAAGTAGGAATGCATCCAACTAAACAATTCCCTTAGTCTATTAAAATTTGGGTTTGTCTCCAGCTCTTGGATAAATCTGTTATTCACAGATTTGGCACTGTCCATCCAGTTGACTGTTTCGGGTGCCAAGAATTCAGCAATAGCAACTATTACTTTTGGAATTCCACCACACTTCAATATAAGTTCTCCAAGTGCACCATCTCTAGAAACCTCCAAAGTGCGCGATTCATTCTTCATTAGTGCCTATTATTCAAATGGTACAAATAATTCTGTTAGCATGTTACATGTACGTTGAGTTACTATACATATCAAAATATGAAGAAAACCATAATTAATAATTATAATGAATTGCTACATTTCTAAACAATAGGGTCTTGTATATCACTGTGCAAATGTAAAAGATGTGTACTTGATATCTTATATTCAGAACTGAGTAAAATTATTGTTTCTTAGCTACTGGGCTCGATGGGTAGTGCTGGCTGCAGCAGGCTGTGGCTGCCGCTGTAGCCAGCCAATATGCCAATCGCGTATAGGCTGGCTGCAGTGGTAGGCACGGTCTGCTACAGCCAGCGCTACCGATGAGAGCAACTGTTGGCATTGAACTTCAGTAGTGGCATCTGCAGAAATGTGACCATTTGTTTCATGTTTGAGTTTTGTATTCAGGAATCATAAATGCTATGTTAACACAGTACAACACTTGCAACAACAAGAAAACAACAATAGCAAAGCGTTTTAGTCCCAACACAGTTAACATACAAAAGCACTTTATTGGTAATCTACAAAACATAAACACAATTTTCCTTACGCTGCTTAGTGTTTTTCTTTTTGGTATTAATGGCCATATCAACTTGTTCCTGAAATAACTCATGTCCCGTGGTTAAGACAAAAATGGGTAACTCTGATAATAATTTATTTCGAGGTATTGTTTCGTTCAATGTGCCATGTGGGTCCAGGAGTCATTTCACAATAATGGATGCTAAAATGTACTACAATATGATAATTCTCACACTGAAACCTCATCCAATGTGAATTATATGCAAAAAGATGTTTCAAATAGGTGATTATTTTGGCACAAACAAGGTGCAAACTTAAGAACAGTTGCTTTTACAAATGTAGCTGTTTAAAAAAATAATATTGTCTTCAATGGAATACATCTACGGGGTGTTACAACTGCTAGAGCGCTTAGGGCCCTACAGTCAAGATGAGGATTTCATCCTCTAGATAGTAAATCATTTTTTAAAATTTTTTTGTGGCCCCATTTTTGTGTCTTGGCTGGCTTTACTGTGGACTGGTGTTTTCTCTATCTAATACAAAGATGCACAACTCTACTGCATATTCAAAAAAAAACTAGAGAAAAAAATAAAACTATTATTCATTATAATCATCCCTCTCAGCACTCCATCATACACTCGTCCTAACTACGATCAAAATCATATAAATTGTTCATCAGCATTCTTATGGGATCATCAATCTCAATATCAACTCAATTTTGGCGCTCTTTCATAATATGTTAGGATTTCTTTATATTGAACAAATATAATTTAATTAATCACTTTTCCTAAAGACTGACCAAAAGCAATAGTAATTAGCATCTAAGTGAAAGTATTAAAACTTGGTTATGTCATTGTTTTATTGAATATACATTTATGCAGAAGTTGAAATATCCTGAAATATGGAAGTTTTTAGTTGATGTTGCATAATGAATTTGGAATGCAAATACACAAAAAACTGTTTAAAATAATTTTAAGTTACCACATAAAAATATTTTTATGCTAGTATCAAAATCTTTTTGTTTACATTGCCAACAAGAAGCGTAAACAGTGTGACACCATACTGCCTTTGATTTAGATAGCCAAGAACTTAGCAGATATATTAATGTGTTATTTGACTAGATAGGTTCAATTAAAAGCAAAAAAGAAAAACTTGTTTATGGGACAGCAGCTCTATGTTGGTCAGATTGGTACTGTAGCTATGATATTGTCTTAACTAAAACAAAGCCTTGACCCATGTTGGTGATCTTCAAGGAACCTATTGGTTATCACTTGGTCCTTCTTGCAAAGTGAGGAGCCTATATGCATTTCATGGCAGACCATAGCAATATTACATGGATTCTAACCATATGCAAAAAGAACATGATTCTAAGGACAAAGTGGACGATAATACCCTTCCATCATAATTAGGAAAAATTCTATTTTGATGCCCTCAAACAATTCACTTTGTTCATTTCACACCCTAAACAAAATGATGGCTCACTTTACTCCCCCAAACAATTCCAATTGGTGCAATATAAACCCTATTGAAGTTTGTCTTTTTTGTTTGTTACCTAGGAGTGGAATTTGAAGCTCAAATTTTGCATGATGATAGTTTCCACAATAGGCTATATAAAAAAATATTCATTTTTCTAATATCATTTGTATCCATATAATCTTACTTGTAATTAAACTATGTGAGTGACATAAAATATATGCCATAATTATTGAACATAGTTGTTGTGTGAGTTGTCATAATGCATAATTTGAGCCTCAAATTCTAACTATAGGCCAAGAAAAATGAAACTCAGTGTATATTGCACGAATAGGATTTTTTGAGGGAGTAAAGTGGGCCATCATTTTTTTTAGGGGTTGAAACGGACAAAGTGAATTGTTGGGGGGAGTAAAATGGATTGTTTCCTAATTATTAAGTCCAACCTAGACATTTCATGGCACAAACAAGTTAACAGTTTGGTTCTAGGAAACTTTAAAGGCTATTGGAGATAGAAATATTTTTTTCCTTAGTTTCCTTTGATGAAGGGGTGAGTAATTTACAAATTTTTTTGTTTGAAAGTACACCAAAGGTGAATATCTCATAAAAATGATGCAGAGTGGTTTAATGTTTCTCTTATGTAAACACACCTGCTTTTCGAAGAGCTTGAAGGAACCTTCAGCTTCTAGGCCTTTGACATTAAATATGGCCTCTTCTTTATCAGCGCAATGTGTGGCAATGCTTGCATCAGTTGTAATTACAATGATAGTACTTGATTTGGATGGACTAGACACGAAGGCAGAATGTATCAAATCCCATTCTTCAATAGACTGCAGGTCGTCAATAACAACAAGGCACCGATGTGTTTCCAAAATTTTACAGCACTCTTCAATAGGGTCTCTTATATCCATCACATGATGAGGTCCAATAAGATCTGAGAGTAAACTGCGAGAGAAGTCCCTTAGATTGAACGGGTGGGACACAGCAACCCATCCGTAGTTCACAAATAAATCATGTGTATGAATTAGGCTATTGTATAAGTTCCTGACGAGGGCTGATTTCCCAACGCCAGCAATCCCCCACACAGAGATGACGTGTATGTCATTCATACGAGCGTTGGCAATATATGTATCAAGCTGGTTCATTTCTGAATCACGCTCGACAAAACAACAATTATTCTTCCATTCTTCTGCAGCATTCTTTTTAGATATGTAAACGCTATTGTAGGAGATAAGACCATTCATGTGACTGGATTCCCCCGCCGTTGATGTCTCATTCAAATTATCCATGACTCCATTGGTCTCCAGACATTTATCTTTGTCAGGTCGAGAATCCTGAAATAGGAAATGATTACGAGGGTTGTAAGAAGCAGAATATAATTGGAGATGCAGGAGATGTAAATTGTGGGCAGGGATGTAATGAATATAACTTATTTATTCTGTGACAAAGTCCTGCAAGATGACTTGAGATACTTTGATTAGGGGAAATGTGTAGTGGAACCATGGATAGGATAGAAGTGGTAAAAAAAAAAGTACAAGCAATTTTACTGTCCATAATAATAGCCATTAGTTTCTAAAAACTAATGCCCATTAGTTCAAGGGTTGCTTTGTAATTTTACTAGGCGGCGGCGGAAATGGAGAATCAGCGGCTAAATGATGAGACATACAAATGCTAACCTACTCAACTAATAATAACATAAAAAATATTTACGAGATTAATTATTAATAATAAGGACTAATCAGATTACTAATTTGATTTTTATTTATGAAAAACTATTTATTACAAGTCTACTATTAATTTATATTTTCAATATTACCTTTACTAATGACAATTAGTAGTGGAGTTTTAATATTAGATCTACACCGTAGAATAAAACTAATGGCCATTAGTTTTGGGAAACTAATAGCCATTATTTTGGATAGTAAAACTGCTCAAGTCGAAAAAGGTTTTAGAACCTTAGTGTATAAAAGACTCGATTTTGAGGTGGACAAGATATGGAACTGACGAACAGCAAATACAGAGGGATGGAAGCAGTGCAAACGTTGTTAATGATTAATATTTTCTTTTCAGATCTTCCTGCTAAAATCTTTTTTTCAGATATTCTAGGAGAGCGGATGATGTTACAGGCTTACCTCCTTGAAGAAGACGCATACAGAGTGTGCTCCTGAGTACTGCTTCAGCTCCACTACTTGGTATGAATGACCGATGCACAAGCTTGCAATTTCACACTGCTGCGTGGATACGATGATCCAACTGCCGTTCTTACTGTCAGGTAGGTACGTCCTGATTGCATCCCAGTCTCCCATGGTGGTCACGTTTTCCAGGACAACTAGATACCTCTTCTTATTTACTTGCTCCATGAACTCTTGGATGAGTACATGTTGCGGTGTAGCTGCAGCTTCAATCCCCTTCAGCTTTCCCATATCTACAGGTTTGCCTTCTTGAAGGCAACAGTTTGAGTAGAATTGATCTACCAAGCTCCGGAGAAACTCGTGGGGATTGAAAGGATGTGTCAGTCTCACCCAGCCACGGCACCCAATTTTTTTGCAGATCTCTGGATCCTGGTAGGCCTTCCTGATGATGGAGGTCATACCATGTTCACCACCTGTTCCCCACACCGAGATCACACCAAGGTCAGTGCTTTCCTTGGTGATGAGCTTGGTGAGGTCACCAAACACCACCTGCTTTTTTGTTAGATCTCTTGCCTCAGCCAGCATGTCTGCCGTTGTGCCAACAGCGGTGCCGATACTTGGCTCCTGCTGCAGGCTGGGTTTGGAGCCAGAGTCGCTAATGAGGCTGTACCGTGAGTTCCTTCTGCTCACGTCCTCTACTCTTGCCTTCAGCTGCTCTAGCTCAGCCACCGCTTCATCTAGGGGAACCGCCGATGCCGCCATACATGGTGGCCGCAAGCGTCGCCACCAGATGGGCTTGTTGTCCAGGTGGACAACAAACTCAATGCCATCCTCGACATCATAGGCCAGATCACGGATCTGCCTGACCCAGGTCCTCACAACATTATTTCTGACACGCTCCTCAGTGGCGACGTTGAGGAAGGAGTGCATCATCTCAAACTCGCCGGCGATGAACACAAGGTTGTGCTGCACACTCTGCCGCAGCTTCGCCTCCTCCTCAATCGCCGACTGAGCCTTGTTCAGGACCCCCTCCACCACCGACTTAGCGAGGCCAACCACAAGGTCCGCCATTGCGCTTGAAGTCTCCCACTCCCTCTCTATATTTTGGTATGTGGTAGCAACCAGCAAGGGACAACGCTAATGCTACTTTGGAATTGTTCATCGACTAAGCACCTAATGGAGGGGCTATAAAACGGGAGATCAGCTACATACAGCTAATTTGAACATAGTTAAACATGGCTGATCAAATATGTCAGTCTAATGGACTTCAAAATAATTTCTTTAGCTGTCTTGACAGTTGGGCCCATAAATTAATCAATGGTTCTGCATCGATACCACTACCAATAAGGTACATCCACATGAAAAATAAAAAATTGATTCAAGAACTGACAGATCGACGTGATTGTACGTGCGTTCACATGGGTTAATATAATTGCTTAAGAGCAAGTCGTCAAAAAATAGAGTACTTGATTCCCTTACTAAAGAGGAGACAGATGTGATTGTACCTGCGTTCACATGGGTTAATATAATGGCTTAATATCAATTCTAATTGTAGTGGTACACCACAAATTCGAGTAGGTGATTCCCTACATAACATACCATTTAACGGAGAAAGAATGCGTGTTGTAGTAGTTGACATGTCCTTGTGATATCAATTGATTTGATAACAGCTGCAACCAGCGTTAATGAGACAGCGAACGGCCAACAGCCTTCAACAGCTTTTCTTTCCAAAGAACAACCTTCCACGTAACCTCTCCACTTTTGCAAATACTATATCAAAGGGAAAGTCAACGAAGTAATCAGCAGTATGTTGGAGGGGTTCACAAACAGGTTCCTAGTGTTTGAATTTCGATGGACGCTACAAGAAATCTATTGATTTATGACAAAACTGGACCATACAGGCGAAATCTGAAAATTGCGATGACACATAATATGCCACGTCACGTTGAATATGTAAACGGCGAGCAATACCATAGCTTGTCTAACGCCATCGTACTTACGAAGCAAACCAATCTGCACTAATAATGACTAACGAACCTCGATTAGCGACAAATTTCTAGTTGCTACTAATCGTGATGAGTGACAAACAATTTGTCACTAACCACGATTGGCGATGGCTAAAAATCTTCATAAATCAGCAGATTTCTTGTTATGGGAGCAAATAATCATGTAATAGTTTTTTTTTATGTGTGGGGCTTTCCATATGTATTGACCGGAAGGCTCACCCTAGCTATAATTGATATGCAAGCTAAACAAAGAAAATTATAACATTATTACAATCATATTAAGTCACAGTGAATAAAATAATAGCCCACTAAGTAGTGAGCCCCGGCCCGCAAATTGTGGGCTCACCCATTGTGTACAGCCCAGCATTACAGGCCGAGTGCTGCCACGTCGCCACACAGAACGTACAAGTACTTGGCTACACTACTGTATCATGCATGCAAAGACGGGAATTCTAACAGCAAAACCAGAAAATGTCATAAATCACGATTAACCATGCTCGATTAATGACGTGAACAAAAAGGTAATGAATCACGATTTATGATGACAAACCGTCACTAGTTCGACCAGGCCAAACTGACTATTGCAAGACCCTTCCTTCCAATTTGTAACCTCACCCCTGGGACCATATGGTCCTCCCTTTAGGGCAAAGCTCTCTCATTCTCACATTCATTTGCTAGTTTTTCACTTCTCACGTTATAAACAAACCACACATGAACTCTCTCTGAGCTGCAGCTTGCATCCAACCCTCTTGTAAGCTCTTGAGGATAGGTTACACGAGGAACACGAACTCGCAGCTCAACTGGACATAAGGCACTACCCGGACCAGTATAATCTTTTGTTTCTTTGTGCTACCATCGAATTTCTACGGAGACACAACGCTGAGTATTATTGCTGGTAAGAACGGCTAATTCAGACATTGCTAATTAGGCCGGCCAGATATTTTACATGTTGTTGGGTTGATAAAAAAATAATATGCCCGCTGAACCTCGAGAACTTAAGCTGGCGCCTCTTGGTAAAGGGGCCTTCACATGTGCATTAATTATGTGGGACCGAGGGACAGGACGATCTTACATGCTGTCACATGGGGGCAAATTTTAGAGTTGTAGGAGAGATTTGTTGCACATCTCAAAGAGAAGAGAATCTGTTATTTGTTTTTGTATTGTGGAAAGACAACACAATTATGGAAACGCCTCGTGAACAAACACAGCCAAACGAAAAAAAAATTAAACTAGCTTTGTGGTCACTCCAGACAGACGACCTGCACATGTTAGCAGAAATCATGTAATGAAACAAGATCCGCAAAGAACGGCTAATTTAGACATTGTTTATCTGGGCCGGCTGGAACTTTGAGATATAGTTTGGTTCATAGCAAATTATAACACGTAGCCTTACAAGTGACTAGTAAAAATACACGTGCGCCACGCACGTGTTCGAGAAAAATACATCACTTGGCAAGACCTTGGTAGCATAAATTGGAATTGCAATGCATCTTTAATGGAAGATAAAGAGAAAGGGAGTAAAATTATAATACTGCACATGGCTTTCTCACTTACATAATAGTACACATGCACGTACGCCACATACGTGTTTAAAAGACTCAAACAATAACAAAAATACATAATTAAAATGAACAAATTTTATGACAGAAAAAATAATCCATATGCTCCACCCCTCTATCTAACTTCTGGCGTCGACTCATTCCTTGAAAAAGCAACCGATCACCCCGTCCTTCCTGCATACCGGACCGACCCATACCAGATGAGACGAATCCTCAAACCAAACGTGCTGCAAGTATATCATCGTTGAGCTTGCTGCCACACTTGTGTAAGCAAGTTGGCTTTGGAACCAATATGCAGCAGCAAAATGTCTCAAGAAAGAAGTGAGTAGGGACACCGAAAAATGGAAATAAAGATGGAAAAAGAAGTGTAAGTAAAATACAAGATTTCATATATACATTTGCAATGAATATTTGTACATCAGAAAAATGGAAACAAAGATGAAAAAATACCAGACTTTAAGGAATACCCTCCTCTTGTCCTTTTCCTACAAAATATGATCCTCTGAAGTGGCAATCAATTATTGTAACCTGCTACAAACTATAAAATATCTAATACCAAATATTACAACATATGAACATGCACTCATCATGTACTCTATAAACTCAAGAAATGTCCAATCCCTAGTCCCACAATCAGGTGATTTACAGAATGCCTATTAACATCACTAAGCTTGTGACATCCCATGTCACTGGAACCAGGAAGCAACCATTTCCCAAGTGACAGAAACCAAGAAGAAACCAAATTCAAATTTCGAAATCCAAATTTCAAACAATGTTCAAACCATAGCTTGTGAAAGAAGTCAAATTTTTGCACAACAACTCGAGCAACCAAAAATACCAGTGAGTAGCCCTTCTGAAATTAGAATTTTGGAGAATTTTTGGTGATTTTTGAAATTCATTTCGATGCTCAAATAAATCCCCAAAGTTCCAAAAATGTCCAACTTTGACTAGCTGCCATTTGAATTCCTTTACGAATTGAGATGTGCATGTTATGTCACTGAATCTGCGTTTCATGATCTTTCGAACAAGACTGGTTTCATAATTTTTGGAGTTCATTTGCTAGTTCAAATCGAGCGCCAAAGATTGGGGAAAATTCAGTTTGAATTAATTCGGGAAAATGAAAGATGCCCGAGGGCCCACCTGTCAGCCACCCGTGTCTCACTGCGCGCGTCGGAGGAACACCGCCACGTCGTCGACGATGACCGGAGCCACGCTCCGTCGCTCTCCACCGCTCCTCGCCCGCGCCGCGGCCAGAAAAACGCGCCCCGCTCCTCTCCCGGTCGACGCGCTCCCCATTTCCCTCATTCCCCGCAACCCTAACCCTAGCCACCACTGTCACCATTGTTGAGCTCGAGCTCCGCCCGCCTTCCGTCGCCGGCGAGCTGCCTCCGGACTGAGCTGCTGTGCAAAGAGCCGCCTCGCAACGCCGCCAACCTCTCCATGGCCACCATGGCTCTTGACTCGGGCTGAGAAGCACGAATCGACGTCGTCTTCTTCTTCCTAGGCCGCACAAGCCCCGTCGCGCCATCGTCGATTTCTCCCTGCCGGTGAGCAAATCCTCAGATTCCTCGCGCCTCGTGGTGCACGTCACCGCCGCGCACTCCTCGGACCTCATCCTTGTTGTTCTTTCGCAGCCACGTCGTCGGAATCGAGTTTCTCCCCGCCGCCGGTTTCCACCGCCGCGACGAGCTCTTCGCCTCCGACCGTCATTCCGGCCTTCTCCACGACGCTACGCTCCACGCCGGCGTCGCTAGTGACCTCGTGAAGCTGCAAGGCCTACGTGTACGCCTCCCCGTCGACCACCGCAAGCTCGCGTCGTCGCCGGACTTCCGCCACCGCCGCTCCCTCGTCGCCGACCCATCCCCGACCTTCCCCGCGAGCTCCAAACCCTCGAGGTGAATTCGCAGCCCCGTCCTGCCCATTCCCGTAGCCTCTCTTCGCCGAAACCCCGTCGGAAACATCCCTCCGGCGAGGGCGCCGCCGCCTTCCGGCGATGACTCCGGCAGGCGCATCGCGGGCCACAGCGTCGGGATCCCGTGTGTCAACACAGGATCTGGTGCGCCGCCCCGTGTAGCCCACTGTGTGTTTCCAGATCTGAGTGGCTGGATCCCGTGTGGTCAGTCCAGATCTGGTGCGGCCCGAATCCAGTGGCCCTCTGTGTGGCCCCGATTTGATTGGTCCGCCCAATTTCTAAATCCTTTTCGATTTAAACAAATTGTCAGAAATTGCCAAAAACTTGTAAAATTCATAGTAAATCAAATACACCTCCGAAAATTATGAAACCAATTTTATTAGCTTCCTTATGCCCAGATCTACTTAAATAAAAAGTCAAAATCTTGCAACTCGTTTTCGTGTTTTCTGTAAAATTATAAATGTTGCAAACCTTGTTTAATTCCTTATAAATTCTCTGTTGCACAATAAATCCTGAACTCTTGCATGCCTGTCAAGAATCTGATGACACACCTACAGAGCATTTTTCCACTGTCACATGTTGTCTAATTATTTTCTTATGATTTAAATCATGTTCTGCACTGTATAAATTATTATAAATAATCTACTTTGCAATAAATCATGAAACCTCACCATAAATTACTTCCAGTGGTACTCTTCACCATAAAAATGCCACTGGACATAAATCAACTTTCGAAATCACATTATTCATTTAACTTGCCCAAGTTAATTAATGGTGAACTTAATTAAAAGTTAATGAAGGAAATACTCCAGACGAAATTAATTAACAAAGTTAATCATTTGCACTTACAGTGTAAATGAATGTCCTATCAAGAAATAAATTCCTTAATTGCATCATATTATCATTGCATCTAACATGCATTATTTATCCTTGTCATAACGTGTAGTGACAGAGACGACTCCGGAGCCGCTCGACTTCCAGCTGCCGGAGGAGCAGACCCAGGAGGTGCAGGAGGAGCAGCCGCAGCAGGACACTGACCCCGCTGACCCTGTTAGCTACACTCCTGAGCCAGGCAAGCCCCGGTGCATGCCTCCCTATTTAGGATTTTTATTTGTGCACTTGATTGGGGCTAGTCAATGTTTGTGCATTAGGTTTATTAGGAGTTGATGTGAAAACTTAGAACTGCATTAGGACTACCCCCCATATCCTCCCTTGTGTCCTATTTTGTAGATGTGGTCTAGGTTACGTTAGAACTTGCTAGGCTTAGTGGCTAGCGGACGGTAGAAGTCGAGTGGTAGGTCCCACTCGCATGATAGGGACCCTGGATTGTACTAGCTGGATTTAGGATTTGTTGAGACCGGACGGGGAATTGATTGTATAGGATGGTTGGAGAAGGCTGGGCCTTCACGGTGGTGTAGCCCCGTCTGTGTCGATTAAGGACCGTCCGTTGTTGGCCCTGTTGAGCAAGTTCGAACGTACTGATCACATGCTAGTGTTTTTATGGGCCTAGTAAACCTAGTAGCCTGCGTCGCCCTGGATGTCTGGTAGATACTTTACTCTTTCTATCATGGTATTTGGGAGAGGTAGGGTGGCGTCCCGCGCAGTCAGCCGTCTGGGACGGGGGCTGCGGTGGGAGAGCCCTTCCTCGGGAGGAGTAGAATCTGGTACAGCTCTGGTGGCACGTAGCGTAAACGGTTGCCGTATGTGGCCTTTGCCGCGTATGGCGTGTGGTCAGGTTTTCTCCTGCAGGATGTACATCGATGCCGCCGCTCTCGGTCAAGAGCAACCTTGCTCACTGCGTCACATCGTAGGGTGACATGATTGTTGAGATGATGATGCTAGTCTATTACATTGCTGTTATTTACATTGCTATATACACTGTCACCGTTGATGTATTGTTACTATACCTGTTCTAGATATATGAACACTGCTTTATCGGTTAAGTACTTAATTGGAATTAAAACTTGAAAGTAAGGATCAAGTATTTAGTGCGAATTATGCTATTGAGTCAGCCACCCCTTTGTAGCCTTGCATATTAGGAGTCGGCTGTAGTTAGCCTTTTGACGGGTAAGTCTTGCTGAGTATTAGTTGCTCAGGGTTTGGCTCTTTATGATTTTATTGCAGGTAGCACCTTTATCCCCGACTCTACGGGTGGAGGTGGACAGTGGGATGGCCAGCTTCCCTATGGTTGGACAGCCCACTGGGAGACTGAGGAGTGATCTCCTCTCGAGTCCGCATCTTCATGGCTTTGGATGCGGGTTCTTGTGTATCGTGAGCGCGTGCGCTTGTACCTTTATTTCTAGACTTGTATCATTTATTTCCGCTGTGCGACTCTGTGTTTTAAATTAATTAATGTAATTACTTAAAGGCTTAATTTGTGCTTTTTATATGCTGTACTGTTGCGTCTGTTCATCAGCGCTTGACCGACTCGATCCTGCGAAAAGCGGAGACGCTTCAAAGCTATAGTTCCAGATCATTCAAGGTTATTTTTGGGGAAAACATCTATTTAATCACACATAGAAAATGTGGATATTCAGGTAAAGAAACAACTGACCACATATTCCAAGAGGTGAATTACAGGTTTGAAATTAACGCGGTAATATTTAAATAGCTTTGAAATAACCTGGAGTGAGGTACTATACTACTGAGATTAGCAAAGGCCATGGCCAAACATAAGCTCACCTGACCTGAAAATAGTTCTGTTTCTCAGCAAAAGATTCAAATTCCACTTGCAAGTCTAGTGCATGACGAATCTCTGCAAGAATATGCAGAACATCCTGCATTCAACAAAACCTAAATATTTGAATTTAATTATAGAACTTTAATTCAGTGTACCTAGACAAGGTGATACTGATAAAAAAGACATTTAATTATAAAGCATGAAAAATTATTTCCTCCTTAAAACCTGCTAGATCATATTAAAGAAAATTTAAAAGCTGATGATATTCAGTGCAATGAAATTGGCATGAGAACATAATCTATAGATCAGGCATCAGCTGTGTCAAGTCGAGCCTTGCATCGCAGGTTTTGAGGCAACAATGGTTCTGAAACCATCTTCCTGCCCTCTACGGTGTCGACCTGCTGGGGTCCTTGCAATGTACATATTGGGAGCATCCCTCTGGGCAGGTTGTTGCGTACAGGAAATAAAGAATGAATCCCATATTTTGATGGTTTCAACTTTATTTCTCAATGAGAAAAACCAGGCAAATGTCCGAAACTACAATTGAACAATCAGCCTGCTCGTTCTAGCATGCTGTTCCGCAAAGGGAATCAATTAAGAGGAAATATTGTTGCTTTCATAAAATAATGTTTATTTACAAAGTAAATGATTAAATATAAGATACATCAATGTAATATGGCAATCTTAGTTCCCTCAAAAAACAAACATGGCAATCTTGTTATAGTTTCTAATTATTTTTTTCATCTAACAGCTCGGATCATATTTTACTAAGCAACGGATTTTTGCACCTACATCGAAGAAGCTAATTAAGAATTTGCACTATTGACCTTTTGCCAATATTCAGGTGTAAGAGACTGACCAATCCCACAATCTCCAGTTCTTTGCATTTTAATTTTTACCAAATACAAGTTTCACTCATGGTGTTTAGAATAATTTGAATCTAATCAGATCAACGTGTTTGTTTTTCGGTCCAATACCTTGCGTCATGGATTCAGAGCTGAACCCAGCATGCTAGGGAAAGATATCCATGGCCTCCTTCGTCACCTCACACTCTTGTGCTTCAACGTTAACCTCAGCACCCAGAAGCAAGTTTGTTGTTGTCTGCTTCCGTTGTGCATCAATTTTACTGACACAAGAGTGTCTTTTCTCAGTCAAACTTCAACAGATACTATAGCATAAAAGTCTCGGATTAGGGACATGAGCTGTATGCTTGTCTACAAATTGATCGATAGACTGAGAAAATATCATAACAAATACCTATATACATGGCTAAAAGTATCTTACTGAGAATGTTCCAGACTGGATCATATTAGAAGCTGGTTCACCACTTCTATACCAACCACCAGAGATTAATAACCCATTTTATCCACTGAAACCTGAATCAAAATTTTAGAGCTATCAAGGCATCAGAAAAAATCTGTAAGTTCCAACCTGAATTCATGGTTTATTTCGTTGTCCATTTTTATTCCAGACCTCATGTTTGGAGAGCAGAACTCGTGGTACAAGACACAGTTCAGATCATGGCACTATGAAGAGACCAAAAAAAAGGTCATATATGGAAAGAAAATTGATCATTGGAAAGCTTCCTTTGCACAACCATGAGCTGTTTTTGCATATGGGTATGATCAAGCTCAACCGCACCACGAGCAGAGGCTCTCTGGCCTGAGGCAGTACTGCGGTGATCTTGGCATTTACTGCCACTGAGAACAAGCGGAGGGTAGTGATGAGCGAGGTGGGGAAAAAGAGAGGAAGCGCCTGTTCTAGAGCGATGTGAGAGAGGCAGCGCCATGGAGACAGAGATCTTGAACCATGGTGAACTGTGGTGCCCTTGGCGCGGCAGTGATCTGCAGACACCCATTGCGCCATTGGGGAAAACAGAAACACGTCAGAGCGGAAGAAAATCAACGGAATTGAAAGCCTAAATCTCTCGCATTTACTGCAAGCATCGTACCTTTCCTTAGGACGAATCTTCTCTCTTCCTTCCGAGGTCACCATGCGGGATGATGGAGCGGAACCCGGTGGTGGCGTCGACGAGTGATCGGCGCGGATCGGAGGCGATGGGCACGGCCAGGCGCCGCGAGGGGTTTACGCCGTCGCTCAGATTACAAATCGCCAGATACCGTGCCCAATTCGTTGATCAGCTGATAAAAACACAAAATGCAATCTGACTCAGAATCAAATTGGGGCAATGCAGGTTTATCAAATCGGATCACGCGTATACTGCATGAACGATGAATCAAATCTCACCTGAAAAGAGATGGGCGCCGCGCCGCCACTGCCGACTCCAACTTCGATCAGGCGTAAGTCTCGATGCCTCCGTATCCCTAAACCAGGGCGCTCTCCTGCATCCCGAATTATTCAAAAATGTCGTTGATTTGGAAGGTGATAGACAACATCGTGATTTTGGGAAGGAGATCGGGTCTTGGCCTAATCACGGCTACGGGTGCAGGGGCGGGTACAGTTTATTTGCGCGAGGAGGCGGGGATGAAACGTGTGTCAATTGTGTCATCGGTGACAATCCAGTGACAATCTGGTGACTTGGTGGGCCTATATTTTTGATCTAGCGGCTGTGATTAGGGGGTGGGATTTGAATCATTGGTTGATACACAGGTGGGTAACATCTGGCAGGGTAAAACCGATTTTTCTCGCAACTGGTTCTTTAAGGGTTTAGACAAAGTCAGTCTTGCCTACTGAGCCCCGATAAACTTAAGCTGGTTCGTCTTGGTCAATGAACCTTCACATGAGTGTGAGTTATGGGAACGAGGGTGCTTTCATGTTTTCACGTGAGGGCCAACAGTTATTTAAGAACGATGGTGCAAATTCCAGTAGCCTTGTCCCATGCCGGTTGTTTTAGTGTTGTGTGCAGAAATGTTTCAGTTGCAACTTGCATTGTGAGAGGGTTCGTCAAGTTTTATTCCTGTAAGCCGAAATTCGAGTTCGTGATATATTTATTTTTGACAATATTAGCAATTTGTTGTATGCAGCTTATGAAACTGGTCAGTCTACCAAGAAAATTCTACTTAAGGTTATGTAGTCGTGACTGATTCCCTACCAATCCTAAATTTACGGTTATGTATCAATGAATTGTTTTGTTGTTTCACTGTTAATTGGATTTCAGTCTATCTTTAATAATATAAAGCCAATATGGCCTATGCTAGTGACAGAGCTCTTGAGCTTGAGATTAAGGGGGGCTTGTTAGGCAATACCTATGCAGAAGTAACTGATTTTTTGGGTTTTATTAGCATAAATAAAAATTTATCAGTGTGCCATCAAAAGATTTGATGATAGTTGTGTCACTGGTCTATGCAGCTATGTCATACTGGCTCTTTTCATCAAGAAAGTTATATTCGAGCTGATGTTGCCCCAACCAGTCCTGAAAACAACAATGCCACAATTAACTTGGGTCCTTGTGACGCACTGTATTTGTCATAGTATAGGAATGGAGCTAATGAATACTCCCTCCGTTCTTAAAATATTGTCATCATTAACTTTTTTTTGCTATGTCGTTTGACTAGTCGTCGGGTTCAAAAAGGTTTGAAAACTATCATTTATTTTGTTGATTTGTTGCATCTCCAAAGTGAGTTTGTACATAACATATAATTTTGCGTATTCGAACAAATATTTTGAATAAGATGAATGGTCAAATAGAAATAAGAAAGTCAACTGTGGCAACAATTTAAGAACAGAGGGAGTATATCAGTATAACACTGCCGCGGCATTACCACATGGCATTGGAGTTAAAAAAAGGAAGCGGCATTACCGCGCAAAATTGCCCTCATAAATTGATACATAGGTAATACATTATAAAAGATGTAATGATTAGTTATATAATTATGCGGCGCTATATGCATATAAATGTAATGTTTTGGAATACATGGTAATAGGTAAAGTTATGACTGCATAACTACAAGCTAAGTCCAAAGCCACGTCAGTACAAATTAAACATTCTTGGAATTTGGAAAATCTTTTGTTTTGCTAAAGAAAACTGAAAAAAGAGAGATTTATGTAAGCTGTAAAATCAAAATATGAGATTGGAAAAAAAGAAAAAAAATCACTTTCCAGCTCTTCTGCAATCTATGGGATGGGCAACTGCAGATTCAAAAGGCAATAAATGAAATTTTAGTTTTATTAGTATTGAGAAAATTGGTACGTCTTAATTGGTTACGAATTATATGGCTATATATAAAAGTCAAGTGCATTTGTATGAAATCGGTACCTGATTAAAATTGATTGCACATTTCTTCTATCTTCTTCTATACTACAAAGATCCAAGCCTCTCCAAATTAAGTGTCACCCTCAACCTATGTACCGACCTCTTAATCCGCAATTGATCTCAACCCCCTCCCACCTTCCTAACCTTTGATTAGCACATGCCCCATTTCTCAGCGATGATGTGGACGTTAGATCTCCTTATCTTATGTAAGAATTAGTTTGTATTTCCTTGTCTTTTGATGTCTTTTTTAACCAAGCGGGCCACATACTCGCCTCTAAATCACACGCGCCCTTCAGCGATCAATTTCCAATTAAATTCAAGCGATCAATTCTATGATTTTTCCTTTCCAACTTCCGTCGCACGGACTCCCGTTCCCCACGCGCCCTTTCCAGCTTCTGTCGCATGACCTCCCGCTCCCCCACGCCCTTGACAACCATTGCTATCATGAGAAATCCCTCGCCCAGTGGCGGAGCAAGAATTGTGATCATGGGTATTCATAAACTTTAATATGAAACAAAAGCTTGTCACAAAATTGATCCAGCCTCTCCAAATTGCACTGAACTTAGGCAAAAGTATCAAGCAACCTTATCTGAATTCTAAACTGAAGCTCTTGTGTGGCCTAGCAAATGAAATTTATGACAAACTTCTCTCATTTCTCTTCACTAAAAATGTATATATGTATTGCACCTTAAGAATCATTTTTTATTTGCCAGAATCTATGGGTGTTCAACTGAACACCCATGAATAATGCTGGCTCCGCCCCTGCCCTCGCCGCACCCTTGACTACACAGGAGGATCTTGCCCACCGCCGCTGATCAGCAGGGTGCGGCGACGGCGCCCAGAGAGAACCCTTTCCGCGCGCGCTCGTGACCTTACTCCAGTCATACGACATGGAGCTCCAGCGGTCCAGGGGTCGATGATCCCCAGGCGGTCGTATAGGAGACCGTCTGTAGGCACACCCTGGTGACCCTTGGGCTTCGCCATGCAGGCAGCAAGATAATGAATCAGACAACGGCGTCTGCATTGATGGTGTCCCTGTCTTCAACGATCTGATGTCTTGCCGCAACCACCCGTATCCAACGATGCTACAAATCATGGCATCAGGCAGGCGTCCTTCGAAATTGAAACTGGGTGAGTGACGTGCAGAACCATTGTTGCATTTCTTTGATCAATTTCCTCCTTTCTGAATATACAGTGGTAGCTTATTTGTGCTAGATCATCACTGGATAAAATTCAATTGAAATGATGTCTGAGCAAGGGAAATCAAAATTATGGTTTCGGTGCCTCTCATGCACTGTCTTTACGTCCATGATGAACTTCAGCACCTAGACGTTTCAGATTTCAAGTTATGAGTATAACAGGGATGCGTACGTCGGGTCAAGTTTCTTTTTTTTTTTTTTTGAGGGAATGCCATCCGGCGAGCTTTATTGATTCGATAATATAGTTACATCGTTCATCAGGGTACCTAGAATAAAACTAGGGGGTTCATCGAACCAAATACAAGTTTTTTAGAGAAAAACACTCGCCTAGCTAGCTCATGTGCTACTTGATTAGCCTCCCTTCCATACAGTATAGCATTCATCATAAATTGCAGCTGCCGATGTTGCCGAGAAGCCTCCATCAAGCATTGTAGAAACCACTTCCAGACAATCTGATTGGACAATGAGACAATTAGCTCCAATGTGTTGTGCTAACATCAAGCCTTCTTTCAAGGAGTAGACTTCTGCCATCGGTGCATCAACCACATGAGGTACATAGCTATGTGCAACTGCAACACACCCACCACCAGCATCTCTAATGACCACACCCGTGCTACCACAACCAGAATCAACATCAAAAGCTGCATCAACATTCACCATGATTTTACCTTCCGGGGGTTTCTTCCATCCATGATGCAACTTAATTGATTTTTTCAGTGATAACTTATAGTTGCTGGTCAGTGCTGCTATCGCCAGTGCCGTTCTAGGTGGTCTTTGAATTGTTTCACCATGCACAACTTGTCGTCTCTCCCACCAGATATACCATCCACCTGTTAGGATTAGTTCCACAAAACCCACATTATTCAGTGAATGATTTTGCCCACCTTTTCGAATCGTTTCTTCTATCAGAACTGAACCAGATCGATCAATATTCAACATATCTTCAATGTGCTTCCACACTCCGAGCACCCTCCAAATTTCTTTAGCATGATCACAGGTAAACATCATATGTTTAATATCCTCAGCTCCCATATGACATAACGGACAACTTCCCACATTTCCAATATGTTTATTTGCTAGAATAGCCCTGCATGGTAGCAGCCCATGGAGAGCGCGCCAGCCGAATAATTTTATTTTTCCAGGAATAGCTAATTTCCACAAGTTACTCCAAACCTGATTGTTCCCCGTGTCACTAGCTGATCTCGTTTGATTGTTTCTCCCAAATTTATGCTCCCATTGACAGTGGTACGCAGACCTGACTGAAAAAATGCCGTTCCAGTTGTGATGCCAAGCAACAAGATCCTCTCTTCCTTGAGTAATCGGAATCTGAAGAATACGATGGACATCAGCCGGTCAGAACAAACTAATTACCAGATCTTCATCCCACCTTCCATCTATTGGGTTTATTAGCTCATCGACAGTTCTCACTATATTGTTTTTCCTCGGGGTGTTTGGATTTTCAAGTTGTGGCTACCAGGAACCCAATTATCATTCCATATAGATATTTGCGAGCCATCTCCCACACGCCAGACATATCCTCGTTTGAAGCACTCTAGGCCTGCAAGAACACTCTGCCAGGTATAAGAACTGCCACTCTTCATCTTTGAATTAAGAATTCTACCGTCAGGATAATACTTAGCTCTCAAGACCCTAGCACATAATGAGTTTGGTTCGCTTAGCAGCCTCCAAACTTGCTTTGCTAGCATTGCTAGATTGAAGCTTTGCAGATCTCTAAACCCCATGCCTCCTCTTTGTTTCAGTATACACAGCTTCCACCACGCTTTCTCCAATGGATCTTCTTATGTTCATTGTCATCACCCCACCAAAACTGCGCAATAGTATCAGTGATCCCTTTGCATATACTTTTCGGGATTTTGAATACCGTCATCGCATAAACTGGTACGGCTTGAGCAATGGACTTAATCAGAACCGCCTTTCCACCTATGCTTAACAACTTCTCCTTCCACCCATTAATCCGAGCTCGGACTCTATCAATTAGATGTCGAAAACAATCGCTCCTATCTGCTCCCACCAGTGCCGGTAGACCCAAATAACTATCATTGAGTGATTCTGTCATTATATTCAGTTCGCTGGAGCCAAGCCGTGTCGCGTTTCCATGCTGCCGTCCGATTTCCCACAACCTCCACGCGTCCGAAATCCAAGGTGGGTCCGCAAATTGCATGAATGCGGACGGTTCGCAGAGAATTTGTTTCCGTTCCTGCCACTAGAGACTCTGCCGACCGCCATACCCTGACCCGTGATCTCCTGCCCAAAGCCTGCACCATCCCGATCGAGCTCCCCTGAGGTACATATCCCCTCCGATCCTCCCTTCCCTTGTGATGTAGATCAGTTAATCGATTTTTGTATATCATTAGTGCCGAGTGCGTGTTGCCAAACGTTCTGAGTTTTGAGTTACGTATTTTGTCATCTATTTGATGGAGTGCCAAATTTAATTTGTTTGTTAAATCTGACGGATTGTTGCAGTTTGGCCAAATTTAATTTGTTAGACAAATCTGATGTATTTTTCTTATGGAGAAATCCCTTCACCGCCACTGGCATAAAGTTTAATCCCTTATTCACCACCGAGAAAATTGCTATCCCGTCAATGCCAGCCATCAAATAATTTTATACCTTCGGTGCCACAGCAGCAACATCCGCCATGAGTGCTACTTCTGAATACCAAATTTGCCCATGTGCTGCCTCATCTATTCCCCACAAACTCTAATCGCCCCCACCAAATCATTGCCACTTGCATCTAATCGGCACTGCCCTCCACCAATTTGACCCCAGAATCAAGTCTGTTCTCATCAATTTGCCATATGCCATGCGCGGCAGCGAAAGCACAGAGCAGAGAACCAGAACAGAGCACTTGAACGGGCTTCCTGAAGGCGACGACGGCCACCAGCGCGAGCTGCGTGAACAGGCTGCCCGAGCCGCGAGACGTACATCACCTCCAGCTGCCACAGCGCCGCGGGGCTTGCACGACGGCGGAAGGAACGGCGGCAGAACCGGCTTGCCCTGCCAAACACACGGACATCAGTTGCGATGCAGATAGATAGATATGCGTTGATTTCTTGCTCTGAGATGGAGAAAATGCAGAAGCAGCTCGCCATGCGCCGCTGCCCGCGAATTGCTTCTGCTCGATCTGAAGTCGAATTGGAATTGCCAAAGAAGTTCCGATAGCGTCAGGCAAGAGGAAGTTCCTTGCAAGGCTAATTTTGGTATTTAGAAGTTGCACTCATGGCTAATGCGGCTGCTGGGGGCACCGAAAGGATAAAAAATTTTGGTTGATGGCATCTATGGGATAGCAGTTTTCTCGGTGGCTGGTAGGGGATTAAAGTTTTACCCAATGGTTTAGAGGAAATTGCCCTTTTCTTATTAAGGATCATTGTAGTTTATTTAGATATAATTACTCTGATAGGTACACTTCTTTGTTGGTACAGTAATGCAGTTGTCAATAGGATTTGTACCTGCTGTGACTGAACATTTTCTGATTGTTTCGCAGTGTTGGATGAGAACCATTTTACTGGATTTTCTGAATTTTTTATTAGCTTGATCAAAAAACTGTGATGCCATTGTTCATATTGATTCATAAGTTGCCCCAGATTGGTAAGATCCTACTAGAACGCTTTATATAAAACTAGTGCAGAATATTTGCATAGTGCCATAGTTTCCTCAACAATCTCTTATTTAAGTTGTACATCAGTTGAGATCTTGTGCCTTAAAGACTGCTTATTTGTTTTTTTTTTTTTTTTTTTTTTTTTTTTGAGCAGAAAAGACTGCTTATTTGTTGTGAAGAAGTGCCTAGACTTTGTTTCATAAGCATTTCTGGGTTCCTCCATCTAGGTTATAGGGTGTCAGCAATAATGACCAGAAATTACATTTTGTCCATGTATATTGTCAAAACATATTGACTATTTGTTGCTAGATAGGATTGTCTGAGGGAATCGATAGGGGAATGTAATCGCAGATCCCCTATGCTAGGTCTGGGAGCCACCAAAAAACAGAGCTCCATGAACTGCCTTGGATGCGGTGATTTGCAGGTTAATGTCCATCTTTGTCAGTTCAAGACACATACCTGAACCAAATTTTGCTTGCTAATTTACCGATCGTGCATTGTGATTGGTTTGCAGGAAGGGAACAGACGATCAGATTAAGCTGTTCAAAGTCACTGCCAGCATCTTCATCGATCTGGAGAACCTGTTGTTGCCCAGCCAGCAGGTAGCTCCCACATGTGTTTCTTCTGGTATTGCGATAGAAAGAGGCTGCTCCGGAGCTTATACTAGCCACCAAACTAAAGCGGCATGTCAAATTTTTTAATCCTATATATTTATTGAGAAAACCGAGGATTAACTCCCCATTATTGTGTTGCGATTTTTTTTTACTCCTTGGTGTTAAATCTGTACCATATGAGTGGAATTCGTTTGCATTATTGCTCCTGCAGGTATTTCAGCATGAGCAAAAAGAAGCAGTGGGCTCGCGTCAGATGACCAAGGAAGAGGATCTGCAGATACGAACTCCAGCAACACCTCAAGAAACTTTGATAATAAAGTTGAGGAGGAACAATCTGGTGTCATGTGCTCATCAGCCTTGAACTTCTTCGATAATAAAGGTGAGTACGCTTTGTTGTTTGCTCTTTTAATAGGACAACTGCTATATCTCATCGGCCTTGCACATCTTAGTTTAATTTTTTAAAAAAAATCAGGCAAATTTCTTGATCATAGAAATTGTTTAGGGATCCTATAGTAAGATGCAAAAGATTTCAAAATTGTAGATCTACTTTCTTCTTAGTTGTTGCAACATGTACTTCTGAGTAGGCCAGCCATGCTGAATAGAGAGCTTGATCCGTTGAGCGGTAAGAAGTGTTCAATCCATTGATGTACTACCTTCATTCTTTCAGATTGTTTTGAGAATGTCTGGTCTTAATTTAATGCCATGAGGATTAGTGACTTTTTATTACTGAACTTATTGGCATAGATATCAGGATCTGCTATATGTTTCTTATTGGATCATACAAGTGAAAAGGGTGCTCCCAACAAGCAAATCTTAATCTGCTGTTTTGAAAGATGTAAAATAAGTATTAGATATTAGATAGAGTTGCTAGCATATTTATTTGTTGGGCCTAAATAAAACTTTGTCTTTTGAAATACTCTCGGAATCTTTAAATAAAAAACTTCAAGAGCGGCAAAAAGTGATGGTTACTGGATAAGTTTTGATAACTCAATTGTTCTTTCAGTATAGCCATCGTTTCTATATACTACTTCTCCATCAATATGATTCACTTATTACTGTGCCAGTTTATGCATCTGACAATTTCAGCACGCTTAAGCACAGAACAACCCTGATTAAGTAAGAGCACATGCTTCACAAATTTCTCTTAAGTTTCTGTAGTTTGCATTTTCTTCTCAGTCCTATATATCTTTGAGCTATTAATTTCCTTTTGGTGTTCATTGGACATTGTAGCTTACCAAAGTTCTTGAGCTGGACTAATGTCTTATTTGAATGCTTTTCAGTTATATAAGAAGGAGTCAGTCCATTTTTTGAAACAGAATTGCTGAACGGTCTGGAATCTCTGGATTTTTGGCTACCAAGTTCTGATAATCTCATAGTGCACTGAGGCAGTGATAGTTGGCACAGGTGCAGTTGTCATAACCTTGAAATTTCTTTTAGAATTAATTTCATTTGTACAATTGATCTGCTCCATCGTTCAAGTTGGATTTTATAAACCAATATATACACTTATGCTGGATGGTTCACTGAATCTGGTACATGCTTTGCTATAAATGCACTGCCTCGGAGCATAATATAATACAGTAGCCATAATTGTGAAGCATACTTTGGAATATCACCTTTGGTTTCGTGGAACTATTTGCAGGAACTTTATTGACATAAATATCATCTACAATGACTATTTTTTTTAGCATACATCTACAATGACTACAATTGCATCAACCTGAGCGAGATTATGACTGAGCAGTGCATCACCAAAATTAGTGCTAATGATCCTGCGCTCACTGTCGCCTATCACATAACTGATTACACCAACCGGTTCAGAAGCTCTGGAGGACGTCACAGCTCTGTTCTATGATGAGAACATGAGCAACAAACATGGGCCGGTGCATGTGTGGTCTAACTAGATAGCAGCCATCAATACACGTGTCACCATTTTGATTCAACTGAGATATTGGGTTAACTTCAATGCTATGTGTACCATCCCCAGCTTGGCGCTTACATTAGCTTTTTATTTGGCAATAGAATGTCCGTCCAGGCTGATGGTAGCTCTGAAAAGATCTTAATTGGGTCGCTTGTATGATTACAAGATGCCAATAGCTTATTTTTTCAGTTATTTACAAGTATTACAGGAACTCTAATACCAGATCGATGCCCCTTCTCTCCTTGTGTCACATTATTTAGTATTATCTTATCAAAATTCTTGGCTCCGTTTAAACGCATGAGAAGAGACATTATGACTGCACCATGTCATCAGATCATAACCGAAGTCCTGATTTCGATCTGATGATTCTCTACGACGAAACCAGCCCACATTCCGATCCATGATTCACCGGAGGCAAGAGACTCCTGCCCTTACTGATTCGTATTCTCTGGAGGGAAGAGACTCTTGTCCGTACGTTAAAACTTGAAAAAATGGCTTAAAGATTGAATACAGGATTTACCATCCAAAAAGTATAAGAACTTTATGTTGCCGACAATAAATTTAGCAATATTAGTGGATGAAGTTTATCTACTGTCTAAAAACACAACTGCCTATGCATAGTCAATCATAAAGTTTAAAATAAATGTAATATAGTTGTACGAGTAATATTAACAACTGTAAAAACAATATCGAAGGATTTTTTTCCCGGCAGCCCATGGCAATGCACGGGCATTTTTGCTAGTTGTTTTTCATGATCCTATAGTGTGTTCACCATAGCTTGTTTTCCCCTCAATCCTGCACTGCCAAGACCCAATCCTTGTGTTTGTTTTATGCACGGCTGGAAAACACGTAGCCTAATTCTCTGCATTCATGATTGACACAAGCATGATGAGACAATGCAATGTTACTGTTATATGTGATGGCTCCGAATGTATTTCTTCTGGCACCATATCAACCTATAAACAGAGAATAGATGATTGGCAATTGACATATGAAGCTGAATGTAGGACAAAAATGGGGCAGCCACAATTTGGAGGGCATTAGTTAGTTTGTTCGCTCCCTGCCGCCATAGAAGAATAAACAACTTCGCTTCAAAGATACAATGGCTCAAGGGATGTTTTTCGCTTCGAAGGGGAAAACAAAAGATGGCCAGTCACTAAATCTTTTATCATGTGTGCCTTCGTCTCAAACATCTCATGCACCAGACACTCCCCCATATACCACCATGACAGTTGCTTTTACAATTTACTGTTTGGATAATAATTTTGTTTGATAAAACAGGTTGCACATTAAAAAATCACAAACAAAGATTTTCTATCACTAATATGGTTGGGTTGTAAGCCAAGAGGATATCAGAAAATTTAGATGAACAGAGTTGGATCTCATTGATTGTTGCAAGTTCTACTCATTCTTCTTCCCTGGAGGGATCAAGGACATGACCTGCAAATACAATAGCACCTGATGTCTCCTCGATTATGAAGAACACAAATGGGTGATCGGCAATGAAGTCCACCAGTTTGGGTTCGACATAGTCATCGTCCATTGAGAAACCCATATCATCGTCAGACTCAACAGCCGCTGTGGCCTCACTGCCCTCCTCATTCACTTCGATTACCGCCTTGTGGATGACCTCGCCAACATATATTGGCCCATGTGCTGCATTGTCCTGAACGATTTCAGTCATGCTTGCCTCAAATGATGGCTCGAATGGCAGGTTGAGGCCCAAGCTCTTGAGATCGTTGACGATGCTACCTCCAAAGGACAGCTTGAACCTTGGCAATCGGAACTCACCCACAGGGACGGACTTCACAGGGAGGTGGTCATGCAGGAACCCTGGAGACAATGTCATCTTCCCAACCAGGCTCTGGAATCCATCGTGGGAGTCTGGGAGGAAGATGCACAGAAAGAATTTTGGGATGCTTTTCCACAGGTTCCAGTCAAATGCCGGCGAGGACCAGTCCACATCCATCACTTTGTACGGCAGCTTGAGCACCTTGAACCCATCGTGACAGGCAATTTGTTGGCAGTTCCAGCTCTGCATGAACGGCACGTCGATGGAGCTACCGTCGAGACGGTGGAACTCGCGGTCGACAGTGTTCTCCCTCGCAAAGGGGTCACGCCACTCTCCCATAAGAGCAAGTATAATGGGAGTGAGTCAGCCGGCTAAATGCAATGACACCTCATCAAAATCTGATGTGGGAGAGAGAAAAACAAAGAGAGAGATTAAAGCGGGCGAGTGGTGAAACGCCCGCCTCCTGCCGGCGCATGCGTTCTAGTGGGGCCACCACTACGGCTGCCTGAACTCCCATTCGTTCAAAGGTGCAGCTGAAGCAAAGAGGTCATTAACTAATAGTGGGGCCCGCCATCAAACCTCTTCCCACGTGAGTGACCTGGCGTTCCTCTTCGCCGGCAGCCGGCGTGTCCATAATTCTTGCTCTAAAGTAGATGGCATTGACAACGACGTTTATGGTGTGTTTCTTCTGCTTGTTTGGGTTGATGAGCTGAGTGATGAGGCCTCTGGTCGCCTGAGCCACCCACGCATTGATCTGCTTCCTTAATTCAAGTGGCTGCACAAAAGAATTAATATTACTGGCTCAGAAGTTCCATTGCATCAAAACTTATGGAGAAACGTGGACTAATATATTTAGCAACAATTAGTTCACTCACAACTTCTTGTCCTAAAACATTTTTTTCTAAAGACTGTCAATTTTCTAATTGCAAAGTGTAGAAAGCAATGGAAAATCATAAGTTTCTATTGATAATACAATCTACTGAACTGCAGGCATCAAAATCGAATCTGGCTGCAACAATGACGCGACATGAAAAATGTAAAATTGAGGTCAAATCGACAACGCTACAATTTCAGTGAAGCCAAAACAAGCACTTAATATGTGATACTTGATTTCCTAAAAGACATAGTTTTTTTCAAAACATATCAAACATTTTTTCCCTCAAAATTCAACCCAGGCAATTACCGAGCAATTGAAAGAAAAAGTTACTTTAGATCAGTAAAATAGAACTGAGGCAGAATGGCCGAGTTCTATGTGAGTAGACATGCACATACTTGATTCGCGAAGTCGACGATCGATGCAGCGCCCTTGAACTTGCCGACGATGGTGTCACGGTAGGCAGGCTTGAGCGGATACTTCTTGTCCGTCCACGCGCCGCACGCGAACAAGACCGTCGGCCCGCCGGCGAGGACACGCTCCACCATGGCGCTCGCGACGAACTCCGTGAGCTCCTCCCGCGACGGTGCCCCGGCGACGGCAAGGATCTCGTGGAGGCTGTCCCCCGCGGCACCGGCGGACATCAGCGCGAGCGCGACGTGGATGGAGAGCGGCGAGAAGATGAGGTTGCTTCCCTCGGCCGAGGCCTCCGATGCGAAGCGCTCGAGCAACCGCGCGGCAAGCGCCGTCTGGCCGGATTGGCACGCGCCGTCGCCCTTCCCCGCCGCCATGACTGGAGGCGGCTGCTCTCTTCGTGGCAACACCAGAAGTCTGTTGACGGCGCGGCTGAGTTAACCTAATCCGATCGCGGGCGAGATTAGTCGCACTCGGTTCCGGTGGGTCTACGTTGGAGGCTCAAACGACAGCCGTCCGATTTCCTTGCCTGGCCGGCCTCCCGCCTGGCTCCGCTAAGCAAACTTTGGTTTCTGTTGTTTCAAAAAACAATGGTTTCCACTTCAAGAAAAAACATCGGTTTCCTCTTTACTGTTAGAACATTTTTGGTATCCTGGTACTCATCTTGCTTCAAACTTCCAATGCAATCGTCAGCGACAATCAAAAATGAAAATTATCGGTTACAACCTCTATATCAAATAATGCTCGTAGCACCAACGACAATCAAAAATAAAAAATTATTGGTTACAACCTCTATATATCAAATAATGTTTGTAGCAAAAACAATAGCTTCTCCTATAGCGGTGTCTAGACGCTACCACTCAGAAAATTACATCATATAACTTAGTGTCCCCTGTAGCACTTTTCAAGTTGGTATAGCAGGCCGCTATAGCTACCGGTTTTAAATATGATAACTATTGTTAGTTAACTTTTTCAAATACCATTTTTCTAAAATAACATAAGAGTGTCTCCAAAAGAGACACATAAGCTCTCATTAAATTGAACTAATGGGGTTAAATAAAAAAAATCATCTCCAACATATCCCCAAATTACCCTAACATTTTCATACCCTCTAAACTCTCCTTATTTGTAGCTACAAAAAGGGGAAGAATTAGGGCTCCCATCCTTATTTTTTCAATAAAATTAATGCTGTTGTAACCTCAAATGCTGATTTAGCTTAATCAATAGTGTTTTGATCTTTTTCTCGGCGGGGGGGGGGGGGGGGGGGGGGGGGGGGGGGGGGGGGGGGTCTATTGGAAGAGAGGAGAAAAAAGTTGCCTCTCATAATTTTTTGATTGCTCCCAAAAACAAGCTTAGAGGGCTAATTTTATGAGGTTCTCTTAAAGATGCTCATCGAGCTAATTTTATTGCATAACTGAGGCTCCTAAATTTGGAAATTGTAGTACTTGGCCAAAACGACCGTCGAAAGAATTATGACCTATCCTGATTGTTTTCAAATATCTGTTTTAGCTTGCAAGTACCGGCCAGTATTTTTTGGTTTAAGCCCAACGTCAGTTGTTAGCTACATACTCAAAAGACGCACCACTTACCTCGAGCAGTGGCGGGGGACAAAAAAGAAATGAGGTATATGGAGAATCACGGGAGCGTCCGGCTCACCTGCTCCGAAGGTTCGTCATCTAATCATACGCGCCTAAAAACGCAGTCGCAAATCGCTCTTTATATCCGTTTGATCCTGGCCTTGGTTCCTCATCGATGACAACATGGGCTCAGTCATCGCTGCATCTACCCAAATAGACCATAACAAAGGCCCACGTCCTCGTAAAGGTTCGCTCTTCTCGTTTAACCCTTCTTCCTCCTCAAGCATGTACGTTTCCAAGCTCCAAACTGTGCCCCAACGATGGTGCAGGCGGCAGATAGAACAGATGGCTGAAGAACAGAGGGTACGTAATTGCTGCAAAATAAAGCTTGGCGAGTGCCCTACCTCAGCTATATCGAGAGCTTCGCCGCTGACCTGGAGTAGCCCAAACTCAAATTGCTTTTCTCGCGCTCAGAAATTCCGGCCCCATCATACTTCTGAATTTCTCCCTCCGTTTCATTTTAGCACCAAGAATTTATTTTCATTTCAAATGTCATTCTCGCTCCTCAAAGCTGCTTTATCTCTTTCTCTCCTACTTCATTGCTCATCATTTTAAACGCGCATTGAGTGCCCATGCTGAAATGACATTTAAATAGTAACCGAGGGAGTAGTTCAACACATGGACACACACATGCACAAGCCAACGCGGGCATGCCGGCATTTAGGTCCAGTCCGCGTGCATGCAGGCGAGCTTGCGAGTTGGAGTCTAGAACGCGGTGTCCTCGCGTTCCGTGCTTGGTAAATCAGTCTTTAGCGCCGTGCGTTTGAGTTGGTGCTTGTTGGCGTGAGAAGCGTGATCAGCGCGAGGTTTGGCCGCGTGGTGAGCTTGAGGTGAGCTCGTGAGAACGCCACAGTGCAGGACGTGCATGCTATCTGGCGAGTGTCCTGGGCCTACAAGTCGTAGTGCCCCTCTTCGCTGCATCGTGCAGGAGAGAAGAAAAGAGATGGTGCTTGTCGCCGTGGATGTTGTTGATCTCTGAGTTCGCTCTCTTCGTTTTCCTTATGCACGTGATCGTGAGAGAGAAGAGGGGCGCCAAACATGCTCTCACGAGAAAATGTGAACCTGAAAATAACTGAGACAGACCGATCATTCCAAAAAACCATAATGCTTAGGTCCTTGTCCGACCGTCGCAGTTGCATGATCGTGGCATACAAAAGTTCCTTTTTAAGGTAACAAAATTGTTTGAATTTAAGAAAAAAAAATCAGATTCAGTTACCAATATGTTCGGTAAAGAATAGAGAAACACTAGCACCCCTTAATTCTTCCAAGAACTCAATTTAGTAAAGTATATCTATGGGTGTACTTATTAGCGACAAAATCTCAAAATATTTTCAGTAGACCATGAATCCGCTTGATCTGAATAGCAATAGATACTCGCAGAGGCCTAGCTAGGCTCATCCTTATTCCTTGGATGGATTGAGGATTTGACCTGAGAACACAATTGTACCCGACGTCTCCTCAAGAATGAAAAATGCAAATGGGTGATCGGCGATAAAGTCCACCGGTTTGGGGGGCACATAGTCATCGTACAATGAGAAACCCATCTCGTCGTCAACCTCGGTGGCAGCTGCAGCCTCAGAGCCCTCCTCGTTCACATCAACGACCGCCTTGTGGATGACGTTCCCAACGACTAGCTCTTCCTCTTCGGTTACTTCGGTCACGCCCGTTAGAGATGGTTCGAATGGAAGGACGAGGCCCAAGCTTTTCAGATCATGAACGATGCTGCCCCCAAAGGACAACTTGAACCTCGGCAGCCGGAACACGCCGACGGGTACATACTGCATTGGCAGACGGTTTCGTAGAAAGTTTGGCTTCAGCGTTAACTCCTCGACCAGACTCTGCAGCCCATCACGAGCATCTGGGAGGAAGATGCACCTGGAGAATCTGGGGATACTTTGCAATTGCTTCCAGTTGAACCCAGCCGAGTTTGTGTCAATCACCTTATACGGAAGTTTGAGAACCTTAAACCCATCGTGGCAGGCGATTTGCTGGTAGCTCCAACTCCGCATGAAAGGTGTGGTGATAGAGGTACCGTCCAGGAGATGGAACTCATCATCGATGGTGTCCTTTTTGTCGAAAGGTTCACACCACGCGCTCTTGAAGTAGATGGCATTGACAACGACATTTCTAGTGTCAGTGCTTTGCTTATCAGGATCGACGAGCTCTGTGATGAGGCCTTTTGTTACCATGGCAACCCAAGCATTGATCTGAGTCCTTGATTCCACTGGCTACAACAAAAACAAAATAAGAAACAAATGGTGCTTAATTAGATACGTACAGTATCATAGTAGTTCTACTAAATTTTGATTACATGTAGAATTTTCAAATCTAGTTTGGCTCGAGTCATGGCATAGGCAAAAACTATCTGCATGAGACATTGCTGTTACTTAATCCCACTTAATTTGTTTAGAGATATAATCTAGTTTGATTTACTAGGGATTATATTTATATATAAAGCAAGAAAATAAAACCTGTGTTAATTAGTTTTGTAATAAAATCGATCCATACGATCATGTGATGCAAACACAGCTGATTAAGTATTTTACAGTTTCCCTGTGTTAATATTCGTAGTTTCATCACTGAATTAAGCAGTGTCTTGATACTGTCTGTACCAAAGCTACTTTCTGAACAAAAAGTAACAAACGAAGCCAATGACAATGATCGAATGGCCCTGACATATAATCAGGGACATGATTTACATTTCTTTGAAATTTGCTATTGTTCTTGATTTTTTTCTATTAAAGATCCAGTGGTTTATTCTAATGAAAATAAATCGATCACGCCGAGAGAGAAATAGCATTGATAAAAAAAAGGATACTAGCTAATTGCTTATCTGGATTTTTTTAACCATAAAATTGACGGGGAAATCGAATAATAATTCATGATTCAATACAGATTACAAATGAATGAAGTAAACAATGAGCACAATAAAAATAATTAATCTACTCTATGTTCAGAAGTGACATCTGCCTAAATCGGCATGTTAATTCAACTAACCTTATGAACGAAGTCGACGGTCGATGCAGTGCCCTTGAATTTTCCAACGATGGTGTCACGGTAAGCGGGCTTGAGCGGGCAACTCTTGTCCGTCCACGCGCCGCACGCGAACGCGACGGTCGGCCCGCCGGCGTCCGACCGGTCGACGAGGACGCGATCAATCACGTTGCTCCTGACGAACGACGTGAGCTCGTCCCTCGACGGCGCGCCGGCGAAGTCGAGGATCTCGGCGAGCGTGTCCCCCGAGGCGCCGGCGGACATGAGCGCGAGGGCGACGTGGATGGAGAGCGGCGAGAAGATGAGGTTCTTGCCGTCGGCCGCGGTCGTCGTGGCGAAGCGGCCGAGAAGGCGCGCGGCCAGCGCCGTCTGGCCGGATTGGCAAGCGATGTCGCCCTTCGTCGCCGCCATGAGATGAGAGAGGGCGGTGGAAAGCTTATTGGCTTACGCGATCGAGAATCTGTTTGACGATGTTTGATCGAGTTTAACCTAATGTGTTGGCCGCTCTCGAGACGCCGTGGACTATTTGTCGGCTGGATTTGGGTGAGAGATAGAGGAGACCACGTTAAGAAATAACAGCTGCGATCCGATTCAGGCGTGAATTCTATTCGGAGATGGAATAGGAACTCTATTAACAGGGGTACAATCTTTCCAGGTGTGACAATACTCGAGTCTAGCTCCTTCTAGCTTGGCGTGTTCGTTTCGTTTAGGACTAAAGTTTAGTTCAAAGTTCTTGTTATTTAAAGGTATTAAATAAAATATAATTACAAAACTTTTTGCAGAAACCTGAGCTACTTTGCGAGACGAATCTAATGAGGGTAATTAAGCTGTGATTAAACGATGGTTACTGTAGCATCACTGTAGCAAAACATATCTTCATTAGTCTCGTTAGATTCGTCTCGTAAATTAGCACCCATCTGTAAAAAAGTTTTGTAATTAAACTTTATTTAATACCTTTAAATAGTAAGATTCTCTGGATTAAACTTTAGGACTAAAGGAAACGAACAGGCCCGTCTTGTTCGTTTTAGTTTTTGCTGCTTACAAGTTCATTCATGGAAAAATATTTTGGAACAAAAAAATTTCGAAGGTCACCAAATTTCTATGAGAGCATATATAGAAAAGAAAATTTTGGAAATTTTATAAAAACCTTTGACATTATTTCACAAAATTTGTCTCAGAACCATAAAACACCACGATTGCATATATAAAAAAGACATTTTGGACTCGTTAAGATGGTCAAGCATGGAACTTTGTTGGTACTGTTTGTCTTGACCTTATTTAGGACCCCACGAAAAGGAATGAAATCTCGGATATATATTTTGATGAAATTTTGGCGAATTTTTTTTCCAACAGTTCATTAATGATAGATCACGACATTTTTATAACAATGCAAGTAGCAGCAGGGAGTTAAGGGAAGTACATAAGAATATCACGAGAAGTCTACGGCTATGCATGACAAGGATCGAGCACGTGCCCAGCGAAAAGAATAGTCCCGGACATCTCCTCCCTGATGAAAAAGGCAAACGGATGGTCAGCAACAAAGTCCACAGGCTCGGGTGTATCGCCAAAGTCTAATGCAAATCCACAGTCGTCGTCCAGCTCCGCGGTGACTGCCGCAGCCTCGCTCCCTTCCTCGTTCATCTCAGTCACCGCCTTGTGGATAACTTTGTGCACATATAATCTCCGCTCCTCTCCCTCCTCAAGCATGTTACTCATATTCGGCTTCTCCCAGTCGAAAGGGAGGGAAAGGCCCAACTGTTTAAGGTCGTCCACAATGTCACGCTCGAATGTCAGCTTGAACTTTGGTAACCGGAACTCACCAACCGGTACGGATTCCATCGGTAGGTGGGTCTGCAGAAACTCGGGGGAGGACGCAATGTTCTTCACCACGCTCCTCAGGCCGTCACGGGTATCGGTAGGAAAACGCACATGGCGAACTTGGGTAGGCTGCGGTACTGCTCCCAGTTGTACTGGGCCATAACCTTGTACGGCATCTTGAGAACCTTGAACCCGTCGTGACAGGCAATGTACTGGTCGTCCCAGCTCTGCAGGAAGGGTACATCGGCCGAACTGCCGTCGAGGCGGTGGAACTCGTGGTTGGCGGTGTCCTCCTTGTCGAAGGGATTGCGCCACTCCCCCTTGAAGTAGATGGCGTTGGCGACGACGTGCACGGTGTCGGGGCTTAGGACCATCGGGTTGATCACCTCGGTCCTCGGTGATGAGGTTTCTGGTGGCCTTCGCCACCCAAGAGTTGATCTCCTTTGCCGATTCAACTGTCTGTGTGACATTAAGCAAAAAAAAAAAAACAAATCTGATGTTTTATTAATTATGTCGATGTACAGATGAAAGGAACATGAAGAAACATGTCGTCACCTTGTGCCGGAAGTCCACGGCCCATGTGTTGCCCTTGAACGTGCCGACGCACGCGGGCCGGAGCGGCCAGCGCTTGTCCGTCCACGCGCCGCAGGCGAACGAGAGGCTTGGCCCACCGACGTCGGACTGGTCGGCGAGGACGAGGTCGATCACCGTGGCCCTCACGAACGTCGCGATGTCCTCCCGCGAAGGAGCGCCGGCCATGGCGAGCACCTCGGCGAGGGTGTCCCCGGCGGCAGCGGCCGACATCAGCGCGAGCGCGACATGGATGGATAGCGGTGAGAAGACGAGGTTGTCGCCGTCGTCGGCGTTGCCGTCCGAGAAGTGCTTGATCAGGCGGGCCGCCAGCGCAGCTTGTCCCATCTGGCTAGCTCTCGAAACTTCGGTAGCAGCCGCCATTGCCTGATGGGTCTGCTAGGGTAGCGGTAAAGCGTGCAAAAAGGCCTCGTAGGGTGCCTGAAAAAAAGATGAGATGCAGCAATGGACGCGCTGTAAACAATATAGTCTTTTTTTTTAGCTTTGTAAACGATATATAGTTCTGTTTCTGTTCCTGGGATTTGGGCTTGGGCCTGTCTTGCATGGAACCGGTTATGACCGCTGCTGGCTTGCCACTGCTTATGACATTTCAACATGGCATCTATCCATAATCCATCGAAAATGAAATGTAACAAATTCGTGGTGCCAGGCACCAGTCATCAAGTAGTGATGGCGTCGGACGCCCCTAAAAAAATGTCAAGCATACCCCACTTTGATCATGCTTCTTCTTGTTTGGCTATAATAGACTGTATTACTCCTCTATCCTTTGCTATGCGGTGCAGCTGCTGTTTCTCAGAGCTGTCACACCACTTGGGTTCAGGAACATCTGAAGCAAGCTCATGACAAGATAGACTAAAGAAGTAGGAAAGTTCTATGTAGATGAAAATCTTTTTCCTGTTTCTACATCTTGGTTTATATAGTGAATCTATCTTTCGCAAGGACAACTATCTGTATTTTCAACTTAAGAAAGATTAAAGGTATTAATCCAAATTGCTCACAAATCAAATTAGAAATAAGAGAAATAGTATACTTCAGTCTCCAGACATTATGTTATTCAGTACTGAATAGTCCACAATGCAGAATTCATCCATCTAAACTTACAAAAGAATTCAGCACGACTAAACTGTAAATTCAGAGGATACAATTAATCCGAAAAACACTAATTAAGAAGGTATATTTTTAAATAAACCAGTGCATCATCCCCTGCTTGGCATCAAATGCAATTTTTGGTCCTGCGCATGTTTACTCTTCCTTGGACGGATCAAGCACATGTCCTGCGAAAACAATGGCGCCCGACGTCTCCTCCACAATAAAGAAGGCGAAGGGATGGTCGGCGACAAAGTGTACAACAGGCTTGGGCTCCGGCTGATCGTAATCATACAGTGAAAACCCCATGTCGTCATCCGACTCAACGGTGACAGCCGCAGCTTCGCTCCCCTCCTCGTTCATCTCGATCACTGCCTTGTGAACGACCCTGCTAACAAATACTCCTTGACCGTCTTCCTCCAGCAGCATGTCGGTCAAGTTTGCGTCCATGCCAAATGGGAGGCGAAGTCCCAAACTTTCAAGGTCGTTGACAATGTTGCTGTCGAAGGTGAGCTTGAACTTCGGCAGCCGGAACTGACCAACAGGGACAAAATCCTTCGGGAGGTGGTTGCGCAGGAACTCCGGGGATGACGCGATCTTTTCCACAAGGTCTCTCAGGCCCTCGCGTTCGCCGGGGAGGAAGATGCACATGGAGAATTTCGGTAGCGTGCAGTACAGCTCGTAGTTGTACTCCCCCATCATCTCGTACGGGAGCTTGAGCACCTTGAACCCGTCATGGCACGCGATGTACTGGTAGCACCAGCTCTGCTGCAGGAAGGGCACCTCGACGGAGCTGCCGTCGAGGCGGTGGAACTCGCGGTCGATGGTGTTCTCCTTCTTGAAGGGGTTTCGCCACCCGCCCTTGAAGTAGATGGCGTTGGCGACAACGTGCACTGTGTTGGGGTTGCCGCCGTACGGGTTGAAGACCTCCGTGATGAGGTTCCTGGTGGCCCTGGTCACCCAAGCGTTGATCTGCTTCCTTGATTCAACTGGCTGTGATGTGAACGGGAAGGAAATTTTGCAATCAACAGAAGAACATTACGCATAAGGTGCATTAGTTGATCTATAGGACTTGTTGTTGGCAATGGCATGCATGTTCATATGCTCACCTTGTTCCTGAAGTCGACGACCCACGACTCCCCTTTGAACGTGTCGACGACGGCATCGATGTACGCGGGCCTCAAGGGCCACCGCTTGTCCGTCCAGGTGCCGCATGCGAACGCGACGCTCGGCCCGCCGATCTCCGATCTGTCGGCGATCGAGGACGCGGTCGATCACCGTGTCCCTCACGAACGCGGCGAGCTCCTCGCGCGACGGCGCGCCGACGACGGCGAGGATCTCCTCGAGGGTGTCTCCCGCGGCTGCCGTGGACATGAGCGCGAGAGCGACGTGGATCGACAGCGGCGAGAAGACGAGGTTCTCGCTCGAGTTTTTGCTGGCCGCCGAGATGCGCTTGAGCAGGCGGCGCGCCGAGATGTGCTTGAGCAGGCGCGACGCCAGCGCCGCGCCTGCCCGGCCTTGCAGGCACTCGTCGCATCCTTTGCCGCCGCCATCGTTGTCTCCGCTGGGTTGACGTGCGAAAGAGTTTGGTGTTTCCTGGGTTGGATACGTTCATGCTTGGATCCTCTAATTTGTAAGCTGGGAAACAGAGGACGACTGTGTTGTTGTGCTGCACGGTTCGACGGCGTTTCCGGTTGGGATTGTGGGATTCCCTTCGTACCGTTTTTTTTTTTAGCTCCGTGTACTATAGACGATTTGATGGGCCGCAGGCAAAACATGTTTCATGGGCTACTTGGGCTGGCACGGCACACTGAACTTTTATCTGTACCATGGCCCCTTTCTCGGGAGCCCCTATAGGACCGCGCGCTATGCGAAACTCAGTTGTAGCGCGGCCCACGGCCTGCCAACACAGTCTGCCGTCTTTTTCTTTTCTTTTTTTTATACTGTCTGCCGTCTTTTTCTCCCGTGAGCAGAGCGTTCATTTTCCTTCGGAGCGGGACAGGCTCACGTGTTTATATCGCGCTGGACTTTTTCTGACACGGAGATACAGCGCGACTTCTAATGTGCGATGTAGCAGAATGGAGTAGGTTAATTAGCATGGGATTTTTCTCTGCTGTGTAATGTGATGTTCCTGTGCATTAGCTACTGAAACATGGCAGTAGAATTAGCGCTAAGAAGTTTTTTTTTTCAATCCCAACTTCTGTGCAGCATTTTTTTTTGGAACAATCGATTTTTTCTGTGGAACATTTGGTTAAGAAGGTTAGAACAATTGGTTCATCTTCTTGGAACATTTAATTAAAAAGCTAGAACAATTTTTTGTAATTGCTGGAACAATTGAATTCTCTTCTTGGAACATTTGGTTAAAAAGACTAGAACAATTTGTTGTACTGCTGGAACAATTAGATTCTCTTCTTGGAACATTTAGTTAAAAAGGCTAGAACAATTTTGAAACAATATAAAAATGTTAAAACAATATATTTAAATAATGATTTTCAAAATTTTAAAAAATATATCCATATGGGATCTTGTTTTGTTGCATTAATTGCAAGAATTATTATGGTTCAAACGGATTTGAAAACAAAGTTACGGTTGAAGAGTAAAATCAATTTAAAGTTTGCATTCAAACCAAAATCCGCTCGGCGAGTAAAAAGTTGACACGTGTCATGTTCTCCTCACCCCCCCCCCCCCCCCCCCCCCCCCCGCCTGCACCGCGCCTGAGCCCGCCGGTTGCAGTGGGATTCAGATCCTCTCAAGTAGAGGTCTAAATTCAGAGAAGTCACTGTAACTAAAATTAACTCTGCCGGTGACCGTCCGATTAGAAACCAACGCACCAGATTAAGGTGCTACAGTAAGATAAAACCAAAAAAAATTGACCGTGCCGTACCCAGATCCTGACCCACGGCACTGTTGCTACAGGGGTAATTCAGGGACACTGTGCTTCCTCTCACATTTTACTGTAGCATATGCTATGTTCCTGAATTTTCTTCTCTACTGCCGAGGACCCCGATCCCAGTGCGTCCTCTCTGCATGCCAGCGTGGCGCGTTCTACACCGCTCATTCATGCGGCGTACAAATCTCAAAGCGTGCTACTGGAAGCTCCAGGTAACGCGCGCTATTTATAGGGATTCCACCCTTTCTCGCCTTGTGGACTGAAAAGGCACGGCCCGACGCTGGCAATAGGCCATGCCGTGTTCAAAGTCAGAATCCCTATAAATAGTGCGCGCTATTTATAGCTTTCACATAGCACGCTTTATGATTCGTATTCAGACTGATCCAACGGCGAGCGAGCGTGGGTTGCCTGTGGAGAAGCTACGCGCGCGAGCGGGCATGCTGGGTGGTGACACAGAATCAGTTTGCGCCATGTGTCAACAGTATTGGAGTGCGTGTGAGAAAGTGAATTTTGAATTTTAAAATGATTTTTCTTAACTTCGTTTTCAAATTCCTTGCAATTAATACAACAAAACAAGATCCCATATGGATATATTTTTTGAATTTTTGAAAATCAACATTTTTAATGTATTGTTTTAACATTTTTTTACTGTTTTAACATTGTTCTATCATTACGATAAATTGTTTTAGCTTTTTTAACTAAATAATCAAGAAGAGAAACCAATTGTTCCACCAATTACAACTAATTGTTCTAGTCTTTTTAACCAAATGTTTCATCAATTACAACTAATTGTTCTAGCTTTCTAAACCAAATGTTCCGGATATTGTTCTAGCCTTCTAAACCAAATGTCCCAAAAAGAGAAGTCAGTTGTTCCACCATTTACAACTAATTGTTCTAATCTTCTAAACCAAATGTTCCAGAAAGAGAAGATAGTTGTTCCACCATTTACAACTAAGGGCCTCTTTGGTAGGGTTGTGGCTGTGCCGGTCTTGGCTGTGGCTGTGGTTTCTCTGAAAAAACGGCTGTGCCGGCTTTATCTGCGGCTATGCCTAAAACGTTTGGCAAAACGGCTTTGTCTGCAACTTCTCCATACTTTTAGAGATAAATATAGAAAGATGAGGGCGCTATAGAGAAAAGAAGCCGGTTAAGCTACCATTTTGTGGCTTCATGCTTCACCTTATTTTTGGATACGGCTTCCTCTTTTTTTTTAAGGAGAAGCACCTGAAGAAGCACCTCGTTTGGTTGGAAACACGTGAAGCCGCTGGAGAAGCTGTTCGAGAAGCCCTACCAAAGAGGCCCTAATTGTTCTAGCCTTTTTAACTAAACGTTCCAAACAAAAATCAATGTTCCATAAAAAAAAATCCATTGTTCCAAAAATTGATACAGAGAAGTTGCGCGTGAAATAAAAATGAAAAAATGGGTCCCGTTGCTTGCACCTAGTGTGCACACTGCCAAAGTTTTTCTGATTTAGAGAGCTTGTTTCAATTCTGCCCAAATCGTTGAAATGTGTGCCTAAGTACTTGCGTACGGCCGGTTTAGCATTTTTTTTTCTCCAGCTGAAAAATTATGCGATCGCATTCCCATGCAATCAGAGTCACTCCAACACGTCATAGGACAGAGAAGCCTGCGACGTTGTGCGAGGCGGACGTGCGTCTGGCCTACCGCTGATGGGCCGTGGGCCGCGCTACGCGTGAGCTTCCGGTAGCGCGGCCTATGGACGCCCGTTCAAGGTTGCCCAAATATCAGGAATTCCTATATGTAGATCGTTGTATGGTTAGCAATCTTTAGATCAGTCTTTGAGGTTTGTGTAACGGCTGAGATCTGAGTGGGTGAAGGAAAAGAAAGTTCTCAAGGCTGCCATATGTCACGACATGTTTGGGCGGGTGGGAGGGGGAGAAAAAGAAAAGGGGTTCAATCTTTAAACGCATTTTCTCTCAAACCGTCAATCTGTTTTCGAATCTGTTTTAACCTATGTGTTCGTTAGAATTTACTCTACAAAAAACATGATCCAGTATGAATATTTTTTGAATTTTAAGATTTTTTTAAAAAAATTCAACATTGATGTGCTGTTGCAACGTACTACGTCTAACGTTTTTAGTAAAATGTTGATACAGTTTTTAGGAAATGTTGACACAGGCTGTTGAAAATGTTGATACATCAATTACAAAAGGTTGGTAATCTAAAAAAAAAAAATCAAAATGTTGAATGTATATATTGAAAAAATATTAGTATTGTATAACTATGAAATAATTACTCTGATTAAAATATTATAGGAAAAATAAAAATAAATAAAACCATACCTTATTTTGCAATAAGCCGGCCCATGGGCCATTAGGGGGCTAATCTGATGTACAGATAGGAGGTCCCCAAAGATTTCCATTAGAGCACTCGGGTCCATGAAGCATCCAACTGTTTGATTTTTTTTTACTCTGATTCATGCAAAATAGACATCCAACGAGCATCCATTCTTCTTCTTCTTCTTCTTCTTCTTTTTCTTCTCTCTCTCTCTCTCTCTCTCTCTCTCTCTCTCTCTCTCTCTCTCTCTCTCTCTCTCTCTCATGCACAGCTTGCACCGCGCTCCGCCATGTGCCACGGTGAGCCATTGCGCGCTGCTCGCTGGCGAGCTTCTCAACGCCAAGTTGTTCTACGCCAGCCCTTCAATTGTTCCAGAGGTATGTTCCCCAATTGTTCTATCCCTTTTCCCAACTTGTTCTAACCTTTTTTCCTTAATTGCTCTAGTCCCTCTCCCAATTTTTCCAAACATATGGTCTCGATGACGAGCGGGGGCGGGATCCCGGTGGTCAACGACGACGGAGGATTGACAGTGTGTTGAAGACGAAGTCCTCTGCCTGCTTGATGGGCCGTGCTTCTGCTTCATCAAAGGGAAGTGCGGCCCATCAAGCACTACTACCTAGTAAAGCATTATGAATTTTAAAACTGTTATATGTTCATTTGGTTTTTTTTTTGTCTTTCTACATTCAGAACTCATAGAATTGTTTAAATCGGAATATTGATTGTTTGGGACTCTGTTAAAATTCTTAATAGTTTACTAGAAATACCTCAAATTGTATCGAACCATAATTTCGCAAATCCTACCTTCTGAGTTTTACCCGTGAATGAATCTTAATAATCAATTTCAGAATTAACCCTTGTATTATGGTCCATGTCATATAACCCTTATTAGGTTAAAAACGTGTCAGAAATCCCAAAAACCTTGGGGTTATGAAATTTACCCAAAATCTGAATGAACTTTGTGTTTCCATACTTCTGATTGCCTTCCATTTGTAATTTCTGAATGTGCCAACCTTTCTCATCTCTGCAGGTTCCCCATGCAGGAGCAAAAGAAAATGCGAAACAAGAACATCATATTAACTATATTTAATAATGAGAAGAGCCAAACAAATGGTAACGATTTGACGTACAAACAGTTTATAAAATGCATGGAGTGTTTGTGTGTATGCATCGGTTTATGAGAGACCATGCTGAGTCTAACCGTACATTATACAAAATGGGAGGGGAGTGATATAATACTTCTTCACCTGTATTGAAAGGTGCATTGGTATAATGGAGTGTGTTCCAAGATTATCAGATTGGTTTTTACCGGTCATAGCTACCGACAACAACAGTATCCCAATGTGATATTGTTGGCTTATAAAATATGTCATCCTTTATGGTGGAGAGCTGACTTTCAATTTTCTGTGCTGGTTGCGTGTAGAGAATGGGCTGTAACATCGATGTTTTCGCCGATATTATTATCCTCCAAGACCAAAGACGAACATGATATCCCTGCTATGTATTAGTTTTTATAAAAATGTCCCCACTAATGTAATACATACGGAAGGCTGAAGTGAACAACTGAGCGTTTGCTAGCATCTCGACAAATGTATATCCCCCAAGAATTCCATACAAACTCGACTGTATATATCAGAGAAGCATAAAAATGTGTTTTTATTTGTATAAGAATTCAAACATTGGAATTGCAATGACTCAAGTATGCAAACAAAACAAAGAACTACACATTGGATCTCCAGTACGCAAGACAAAGACACAAGTGCGATTGAAGCGACAACAACTGGACGGATGCTCTGATGACAGGTATGTGCCTTTTGTATCGATCAGTGCCGATTGATGAAGGTCTTGATGGTTTGGATGAGCTCCGCACTCCGCTCTAGTAAGTTTGTCTGACTTCACCGCAAAGAAGTTGAGGTAGAAGATGTGCGAAACATTCCCTCGACTGACCACCGTCTCCACCATCTTCCCTTCACTCACCATCGCTTTTCCGTAGTCCACCTGCG
>RWGY01000351.1:0-106311 GCA_007726485.1 Eragrostis curvula | reverse complement strand
CAGACGCTCCAGGTCATCGCCCCCCCGGAGGTCGGCGCTCGCCGGAGGGGTTTCATGCTGCGCCTGTGTCACAAGCAGGGGCGCGGCTTCTGCGGCCGCTCCGGCGTCCGTCGTCGTCGCGGCCGCTGCAGGGTCTGGCTGCGCCGCCACGTCGTGAACGTTGCGGCGGCTACCTCCGCCGGCTTCCACCACCATGCACTCGCGCGAAGGATGGTGACTGCCGGCGTCGGAGTCGTAGTCGAGGAGGTCATCCTCGTCGCTGTCGTAGTCGTACTCCGCCATACCCACGAGCTCCGCGCCCGCGGACATGGCGAGGGTGAGGGCCCTTTGTGGGGGTGCCGGCGGTTCGACGCGCGAAAGCCCCCCATCCCGGACCACGATGAACTCCAGGCTCCCGAAGTATACGAGAGCACCCGGAGCCCAATCGATGTCGTGGCTCGCCATCAACTGAAGATGTCAAACGCGCTGAGGTGCCCTTCCTGGCGCGCCAACTGTCGGTGTTAAGAAACCGGCCGACAAGTAAATTTGTAACTACGGCGCCTAACAGTCTTCTATGATGGCGAGGGTTTTGCGAGAGAGGCAAGGTTTATACTGGTTCAGGCAATCGATGCCCTACGTCCAGTTCGTGGGTGGTTCGTGTTTCGACTTGCAGAGGGGAGCTACAAGTGTTGACGAGGGAGGAGAAAGACTCCAAGCCTCTTCGTGTGTATTTCTATGTCTGTGTCCGTTGTCTCTATCGATCTCCTGGATCCCTTTCCTCATGCACCCAGCTCTCCTTTTATAATCAAGGAGTGAGTCGGTTTACAAATGGGAACGGGGCTTTCGAGTTGTGGGCAGCGCAGCTACGCGCCGCACTAGTCTGATCCCTATCCGCTACTGTGGCTCTAGTCAGGCGGCGTCCTGTCAGCCTGGTCGCCGGGCAGGTGGTCGAGATGTCAACCCAGACTGTCGCGACCGTCTTGTCGACGGTCCGGTCTTCGTCCCTGTTCAGGGTGATGATGATGCCGTAGCCATCCCGCCGCTGTACTCGAGGTGTCAGGCGGCGCTGCGAGATGGGACGGATGTCACTGTGCAGGTCAGATCGCGTGCCTGCAAGTAGATGAGTTGCTGGGTAGAGTTAAGGCTCCCCAGCTACTCGTCGTAAATGCCTGTCCTCCTTGCGAGAAGAAAATCTTCTCGACGAAGTTTCCCAACTCGGGGTCGGGCGAAGCGCGGCTTGTGGGCCCGCCCGACTGGGAGTCGGGCGAGGCGGAAGTCGTGGGCCCCGGCCGTCTCGGGGTCGGACGAGGCGGAAGTCGTGGGCCCCGGCCGACTCGGGGTCGGACGAGGCGGAGTTCGGGGCCCGCCCGACTGGGGGTCGGGCGAGGCGGAGTCTGTGGACCCCACCCAACTCGGGGTCGGGCGGGGCGGAAGTCGTGGGCCCCGGCCGACTCGGGGTCGGTCGAGGCGGAACTTGTATGCGCCTTTGGGGTCGGCCGTGGACCCCTCGAGCGCTCTGTTGTCGTGTGCCTGTTCCTGTGGGCCCTACACAATTAAGCTGAGGCGATTAGCAGAATTAAGCATCCTAGATTAGGATACCCTGATTTGGGTATCCGTCAGGCCGCAACCAAGAGGACCTCGATCAGGAGAGAGGACGCCGTGATGACGACCGCAACCACGATGGTCATCGCCAACACCGCAACCATGACCACGACAGGCGCCGTCGCGACGATGGACGGCGAGATACACCTCCACACCGCAGCGGCTCTCCCCAACGCAACGACCGTCACTCGGATGATGACTCAGCCGACATCGACGGACTACAAGCTCTCACCCGATGGCTCCGCAACTCGGCACGATTCCCCGAGTCAATGCGCCTGCCAGGTGTTGAGAAGTACGACGGAAAAGGAGATCCAGCCGAGTGGTTGAATACCTACTCTCTCGACGATCACATTGCTGGCGGCAACAAAGCTGTCATGGCCTGCTACCTTCCCATCATGCTAGCTCCACCGTTAAGACGTTGTCTAGCTAATTTGCCACCCCGGTCTATCAACTCCTCGGATGAGCTCCGCCACGCGGTCATTGATACCTACAAGCCAACGGCACAAAGACCCGCCAAAAGCAGAGATCTCAAGATGATCAAGCAAAAGGAGGGCGAGTCCCTTTGGGACTTCATCCAGCGTTTTTCCCAGAAGAAGAACGACATACCAAGCATCACCGAGACAGAGGTCATCTCGGCCTTTATCGACGATTGCACCGACCAATCTTTACTCCACAAGATGGGTCAAGGCTATCCTGGCTCTGTCAGAGAGATGCTGGCCTTAGCCGACTCATATGCTGCGGGGAATGAGTTATGCGCCGACCGTGACAAAGACTCCTATCGCAGACGCCACGATGGCAAGAACAAGTCAGACAGACCCGAGGGATCGGGTTCGAAGGACAAGAAGCGCAAGGGCGACGATCTAGTCGCTGTAGCCGACAAGTCCCGGTTTCAGAAACAGCGTGGGCCCCGAGAGCCCACCAATTATGAGCAATTCCTTGACGAGCCTTGCATCTTTCATGGCGGCCCAAAGAGTTCTCACAAACTCCGCGACTGCATGAAGCTTAAGGGGCTCATGACCTACACCAACAAGAAGACCGAGGCAGACCCAAAGGCTGAGGATGAAGATGACCAAGATGGTTACCAAGAACCTAAGCAATGCCTCCACATCTTTGGTGGTCCAGATGCATATGAGTCCAAACGCAAGCAGAAGCTCACCAGCCGAGCCGTTAACACGATCTCGGTTGATGCACCTCACTATCTACGGTGGTCCGAAGTACCTATCACCTTTGATCGACGAGATCACCCAGACTACATCCCCAAACCGGGCAGATATCCTTTGATCCTTTCCCCGATCATCGATGGCGTCCAGCTGAGTAAAGTTTTCATAGATGGAGGGAGTGCTCTTGACATCCTATTTGTCAAAACGCTTGACGATATGAAAATCCCAAGGTTAAGTATCCAGCCGAGTAACTCCCCCTTCCATGGGATCATCCCGGGCACCTCAGCCCTACCACTCGGACAGATTACTCTCCCTGTTCAGTTCGGCAATCCCGATAATTACAGGAAAGAATACATCTGCTTCCAAGTAGCTGACTTTGAGTCAGCCTACCACGCCATCATTGGCAGGCCAGCTTTGGCCAAGTTCATGGCTATTCCGAACTATACTCACCTAGTTCTGAAGATGCCAGCTCCAAAAGGAGTCATTACACTCCGCTCTGATGTTAAGCTTTCCTATGCTTGTGAAGCCGAGTCACTCCAGCTCGCGGCAACCCAAGAGGCAGAACTCGGCAAGACAATGCTCAGCCTTGAAGTAGACTCCAATAACGCGGATAACTCGGTCCCTTCAAAGAAGGCTTCCAAGTCCAGCGTCCAACCCGTTGAACCCGAGTCCAAGAAGATTACTCTCGATCCGAGTGATCCCACAAAGACGGCTAACATCGGGACAACCTTGGATGCTAAATAGGAACTCGCGCTCGTCAGTTTCCTACGGGACAACATTGACATTTTCGCCTGGAAACCCTCCGACATGCCAGGAGTCCCCAGGGAAATTGCCGAGCATGCTCTTCACGTCGACCCGACGGCCAAACCCATCAAGCAACGACTGCGACGTTTCACACCAGACCGCAGAGAAGCCATTAGAAACGATGTAACTAAACTTTTAGCAGCCGGCTTCATCAAGGAGGTGTTTCACCCCGACTGGCTCGCTAATCCTGTATTAGTTAGGAAAAAGAATAAGCAATGGCGCATGTGCGTTGATTACACAGATCTCAACAGGTTTTGCCCAAAAGATCCTTTTGGGCTCCCTAGAATAGATCAAGTTGTAGACTCCACTGCTGGGTGTCAATTATTGAGTTTCCTTGATTGCTACTCTGAATACCACCAAATCTGACTCAAAGAGGAGGATTGTCTCAAAACATCCTTTATAACTCCCTTTGGCGGTTATTGTTATCTAACAATGCCTTTTGGCCTCAAGAATGCGGCAGCAATATATCAACATTGCATCCAGAAGTGCCTGGCCCGTCTTCTTGAGCAGCGCAAAGTCGAGGCATATATCGACGATGTGGTCATCAAGACTAAGAACAAAGATCACCTTATCGAAGACATTCGAGCCACTTTTGAATGCATGCGAGAATTCAAAATGAAGCTCAACCCCGACAAGTGCGTCTTCGGCGTTCCATCCGGCAAACTACTCGGCTATATCCTCACCCATCGTGGCATCGAGGCTAATCCCGAGAAAGTCGAAGCAATACTGAAGATGCCGGTCCCGGAGTGCCAGCGTGATGTCCAGAAGTTGTCAGGGTGCATGGCGGCTCTGAGCCATTTCATCTCACGACTCGGCGAAAAAGGACTTCCGTTCTTAAAACTCCTCAAAAAACAAGACAAGTTCGTATGGGATGAGGAAGCTCAGAACGCTTTTGTCCAGTTAAAAGAGTTTCCGAGTTCACCTCCGACCTTAGTCCCTCCGGACCCACACGAGCCTCTTCTCCTCTACGTCGCAGCGACGACTCACGTAGTCAGCGCTGCCCTCGTCGTAGAAAGAGAAGAAGCCGGTCAAGTTCAGAAAGTTCAGAGACCGGTATATTTTGTCAGCGAAGTTCTGTCTGACTCAAAGGTTAGGTATTCGCACATCCACAAGATCACCTACGGGTTGCTGATGGCCTCCTGCAAACTGATCCATTATTTCCAAGATCACCCAATTACCATGGTAACCTCTCATGGCATCGGGGATGTTCTCAAGAATAAACAGTCGACCGGCAAAATCGCAAAGTGGGCCATTGAGCTAAGCACCTATGAACTCTCATTTAAGCCTCAAACGGCTATAAAAGGGAAAGCTCTCGCCGACTTTGTAGCCGAGTACACTGAAACCCAAGTTCCTCCCAAACCCGAAAAGATTGCAGAGTGGGTCATGTATTTTGACGGCTCGTTGCAACTCTCAGGCGGGGGAGCAGGCATCCTACTAATCTCCCCTAGTGGAGATGAGTTGAGTTTTGCCCTACAACTACGTTTTAAAGTCTCAAATAACGCCGCCGAGTATGAAGCTGTCTTGCACGGCTTACGCATAGCCGCATCACTCGGCATTCAACATCTCGAAGTACGGGGCGATTCTCTCCTCGTTATCAACCAGTTGAAGAAACACTGGTCCTGTGTTCACCAGGACATGATAGCTTACGTTCAAGCGGTCGACAAATTTGAAGACAAGTTCGAAGGACTTGATTATGTGCATGTCCACCGAGATCATAACAAAAAGGCAGACCGACTAGCCAACATAGGCTCCGGCCGGGAACCTGTTCCCCCAGGAGTCTTCATGGAAGTCATTACCGCCTCTTCCATCAAGAAGGATTCAGAAGCTCCACCAAAGGAGCTGCTGCAACCACAGCCTGATGCGGAAGCCATGGCTGTAGACATCTCCGAGAACCCGGAAGAAGAAGACTGCGACTCCCGTTCCTTGACTTTATACAACACGGAAAACTCCCTAGCAAAAAGGAGGAGTATGAACCTCTCTTCAGAAAAAGCAAGGCGTATAAAGTCATCGATGGCGAGTTGTTCCGAAAAAGTGCCGACAGAAGAGATGTGCAAGGACTCAGCATCTACATGAAGTGCATCACTCGGAAAGATGGCCAGCAACTTCTCCAGGATATCCACTCGGGCGTATACGGTAACCACGCAGCATCTCGCACCATAGTTGGGAAAGTTTATCGGCAAGGATTCTATTGGCCAACAGCAGTCTCCGACGCCACCAGCCTTGTTCAAAAATGTACAGGCTGTCAGTTTTACGCACGGCAAATACACATGCCGGCACAAGCACTACAAACCATACCTCCCACCTGGCCTTTTGCGGTCTGGGGGCTTGACATGGTCGGGCCTATGAAAAGGGCCCAAGGTGGATTCACTCACCTCTTAGTTATGGTGGACAAGTTCACCAAGTGGATCGAAGCAGTGCCGATACGTGACTTAAGCGCCTCCCGGACAATTGACTTTGTCAGAGACGTAGTGTTCCGGTTTGGCATCCCTAACAGGATCATCACTGACAACGGCACCAATTTCAAGAACAAAGAGTTTGATGCGTTCTGCGAGGATGTCGGCATCAAATTGTGCCATGCCTCCACTTACCATCCTGAAAGCAACGGGCAAGTTGAACGAGCCAATGGTATGATCTTGCAAGGACTAAAACCTTCCTTGTACAACCGACTTAAGTCTTATGCTTCCAGATGGGTTCAAGAGCTCCCAGCGGTATTGTGGGCACTCAGAACCACTCCTACCCGTCCTATGGGACAGTCGCCTTTCTTCCTGGTCTACGAAGCAGAAGCAGTTCTCCCCTCTGAACTCGAATTTGGTTCTCCCCGAGTAACCAACTATCGGGAGGAGCCATCTGACGAGCAGCTAACTCAATCCGTTGACCAACTGGAAGAGTTGCACGAAAACGCGTCTCGGAGGTCCGCAGTATACCTTCAGAAGCTGAGACGTTATCACCAACGCCGAGTCCGGGATCGCGCTTTTTCAGTAGGCGACCTCGTTCTCAAGAAGATCCAGTCTACCGAAGGCCGACACAAGCTATCACCAGTTTGGGAAGGACCTTTCGTCGTGCACGAAGTCACTCGGCCTGGGTCGTACAAACTGCGCCGAGAGAATGGACATCTTCTCCCACATACACACAACATTGATCAGCTACGTCGCTTCTTTGTTTAATGCTTTTTTGCGACTCATACTTGTACACAGCCTTATTTATGCCTCACATGAATAAAATGAAATCCTTTTTTGTTTACTTCATCTTTGACTCTGTTGTGACTAACTACCTTGGTCACAACAGAGCCAGGGGGCTAATCAATACATGAGTATATGTCTCGGATCTCTTCCGAATGACTAAGTAAGCCTTGCCCATCCTGATTTGAGCTCCAACGGAGAGTGCATAAACATAAGGAGGCAACTGGTCTCTGAAAACAGTCTACAGAAAACTCCGACTGACAAACACTCATCTCATATCATACATAAATTGTTACAACTGCTCTGATTGTGAAACTCCCACGCTAACTCCTACGCATATGCTGACCCACGGTCTAATACTGCTGGAACGGCTAAGAGTGCATAAACATAAGACAGTTAACGACAAAAAGCAAATCATTAATCACTTGGCCACCTCAAGAGCTTAGTGGCATCAACGAATTCAGTATTCAATCCTGCATATAACTACTTCATTGTTTTATTTACAGGAATCCCTAATAGCCTTAACTATGGCGACAAAGGAACATCCTTCACCAACTCCTCTGCACAACTACCGGCTTCCATTGACAGTTGATTTGCTCGTTCAATGGTTGTGCCCTTGGCATAACCCTCCTTGCAAGATGCCAAGTCAATCTTGGGGTACAGCGACTTGACCACTCCTAAGGAATGACGAGCAGCATACTCGGCGACAGACTTGCAATGAGCTCTCAGTGCTTCAGGGGCTTGCGCCAGCGTTGCATGCAGAGGACCCTCGGGCATTTCTTCAGGAACTGACCAGGTAAACTGGCAGACAGCTCTGGCACTTTGAATGAGAGAAGTGTTCTCCCCTTTCAAAGTCATCAGTTCACCTGCAAAATCAAAGTCATTCAGCAAAGATATAAGAAACTGGTCAAAGACCTTTATTCATGACCTTTACCTTGAATCTCTTCTTTCTCGGTAAGGAGGAGGTCCGAGTCAGTCCTCAAGTTGTCCAGTTCAACCTTGAGGGCGTCCTTTTCTTGGAGAGCTGCCGATAAGGCCTTAGCTTTGTTTTCAGCTTCAAGATTTGCCTTGGCCACGCTTTCTCTCAGCAAAGGAGCATTCCTCCTCAATAGCTCGAGCTCGTCCAGGTCATCCTTGGTCAGTTTGGGTTGAGCTACAAAACAAAATAAGTCAGATGAGTCCACATACTCAGAAAACCTGACAAGCAATGGTTCCAAGGCATCACCTGCGAGGGCAAGTTCAAACTCAGCTCTCTCCTTATGAGTAGCTGACAACTCAGCCTTCAGTCTAGCCAGTTCTTCCTGTTGTTCCTGGATCTTCAGCTGCTTAGCAGTCAGGTCTTCATGGAGCGAGTCGGCTGCAGACTTCAAGACTTTGAAGAACTTAGTCTTTTCTCGGCTCTTAGCAATAATTTTCTGTAAAAATCACACATGATAAGCATTGACTCCTTTTTAGTACAAAAGGAAAGGCAAGTCAAGAACTTCACCTGCTGAGTGTCAATCAAGTCAATCAGCTGGTTCTCTGATAGGTCAAACTCCTTTTCATCCTCCTCCTCGTTGATGACCACTTTTTCTCCAGCAAATTCGAAAGAAAGGCTTCCAGATTTTTTCTAGCTCTCCCTAAATTCGAACAAGGCTGGGTTAAATTCAATAGTAGGAGGAGGAAGATCTTCAACCTCAATGTCAGGTCCAGAAGAGCTGGCGCCGCCCTTTGAGACCGGTTGACTAACGGGTCTTCTCGGCTCATCATCTGAGTTTCCACCGCTGGCGATGGAGAAGGATGGAGCACCAGAGCATGTGACTCGGCGACTTGTTGAATGGTCTCCTCTGGATTCCCTTGGCCATCACCATCAGGGGCAAGCGTCGGCTCTGTGACTACAGCCTTCTCCACGCTCGTCTCGACATCGATATTCCCTCCTACAGGAACAATCTTCTCAGCTGTCATCACCGGCTCCTCTTCCGTAGGAAGGCTGTCAGATGAAAAGATTAAGTTGAGCTCAGTCAGCTAAAGCAATTAGCAGACAAAAGAATAAGATAAAGGTTGCCATAAAAGGCTTACCTGTCAGAAATCCTCAGCCTCTTCAATGGCTTTATCCTCTTCTTGCTGGGGGCTGGAATTTGGCACATGGCCGAGTCAGGAACTGAGACAGTTTCCTTGGTAACCATCTCATCAGGATCTTTACCCCTGGTGTCATCACCTCCCTTAGCAAGAACATCAATGACTGCCAACTCTTTATCCAGAGTGGCAACAGCCACATTAATGTTTTGCCCAGCATTGGCATCAGCATCTTCTGCATGCCTCTCAACCATGCTGGCATCTAGAACTTGGGAGCTATCCTCCCCCTAACCGCATCCTTAGTCTGTGAGAATTATACTGAATTATTAAGCAGAACAAGAAAGCAAGGTGACCTTTATCATAAGGAGGTAATACCTGTCTAAAAGTTCGAACAGCTAAGGAAGGATGTCGGACCTGAGCCTTGGTCTTCTTAGCCTTTCTGGCCCCTGAGTCAGCTGGTTTCTCGGACAAAGGCTCAGCATCCCCCAGATCCTCATGCACCTTCTCTTCGTCAGAGCTAGAGATGACTATTGAGGGGTTCCGTTTACGCTTTGGGCGCCCGGGCAACTGCTGGCTGGGTCCTTGGCCTACAGCATATTCAAGACCTAATCGACGAGCATCTCGGTCCTGATTAGCCTTACTACACCTTTCACGATTATAAATCAACTCACCTGCAGATGCAGGCTGAGTAGCAGCAGCAGCAGGGACCTCCTCACGGCCAGGAGACTGATCTCCATCTTCACTGCTGGTGGCCAGAGGATCTTCTATCTCCTCACCACCTTCTTGAGCTCCATCATCTCCTTCAGCCTCGACATCATCGTCGTCGTCCGAGTCCCCAAACAGGGCCTTGAGCTCAGCATCAGTGATCTCTTCGTCATCATCGCCTAACTCAATGTTTTGTTCCCTGATTCGCAGAGGCGCCAAGTTGTCGTCAGAAATCACCGGAGGATCAGGACCAGGGTTCTTGAACATATCACGATCCTACAAGAATAGTTCAAGGCGATCAACATTTCTTCAGGAAAATAACTCAGAAATCTATGGAGTAATGAGTAAAAGGAAACTCACCACAGGACGAGGATCATTATGCCAGTAGCCAAACCACTGATACTCATCACCTGAAGGCTTCAGCAAAGTGACAGCGTCCTTTACAACAAAGAAATCATTCCTGGGGCTGATGACTTGGCGTTTCACCTCACGGTATCCCCCAGGAATCGGCTCTTGGTTAGGATCCTTAGGACCTCTCCACAGCCAAGCTGGAAAATATCTAGCCTTCAAAGGCTGGAACTTCCTCAAACAAAAATTCAGCGCAATGACTGGACCGAGAACCCCTTTACTCGGCTCCTTCACAGCCACAATCAACCTGTGCAGTTCTTTCAACTCTGCAGCAACTGAAGGGCCCGGCTTACTTTTCCAAATATCCTCATACACTGGATACTTGTTCTCAAATTTGGGCAGGGCCGGGAGAACATTGGCACAATAAAACCATTCACAGTGCCACCCTTTGTTTGAGGTGGACAACTGGCAATCAAAATACTTGTTCTTTCTTCAGAGCTGAACACCGGCGCCTCCCACCAAATGTGGCTTCTCGGCCGAGGGATGTGGCTTCAAGAAGAATAAATCCCGAAAAAGATCGAAATGGGGCTCAATCCCCAGGAAACACTCACAAAGAGTAATGAACATCGATAAATGCAAGATACCATTCGGATTCAGATCCGTCAGCTGAATCTTGTAGAAATGCAGTAGAGATCTAAGAAATCGATGAGTCGGCAATCCAAATCCGCGCTGAAAAAAGGATTCAAACACTACAATTTCACCTGGCCCCGGAGATGGGAATGTTTCCCCTTCTGCCGCTCGCCAGCCGATGATTTCCTTGCGTGGCAGCCAACCCTTCTTCACCAAGAACTCCAATCTCTTTTCAGAAGAGATTGATCTAGGCCACGAATGGGCCTTCTCTCCTTCAGCAGCATCTGGAACAACGATCAGAGGACCTGAAGATCCGCCCTCAATGCTCCTTGGAACGATTGCCCCTCGAGACGAGCTTGCACCCTCCGAAACATTGAATGGCTGTGCTCCAGCAGCAGCCATCTCCTCCATCTCTCTCTGATTTTCTTCTCCGGCCATCTGAGTCGCGAGGATTATGCGGGATTTAGGGATTTGATGAACAGTGTGAGGCACGGTGGCGAGAGGAAGAAGAGGAGTTGCGGTTGCGGCGAGACCTAATATTATACGCGGGTGATACTAATCTGACGGTCCAAAACGCCCAGTTTATCTCTGCGGCTCAGATTTACTAACCGTTTAGCTTCTCCTATACGCTAGGGCTGCTAACGGGCGGGAAATTTGGCACCCTAAGAATTACTCGGCCAAATTACTCGGCCAAATTACTTGGCAAATAGGCAGGAACAACTCTGCTTCTCAAAGGAAGATCACTCGGATTCTGTATTTTTCAGTTGACTTACAACATGACTCAGTTCACATTAGAAATTGAGTCTCTTTATTTCACTGAAAATAAAATGCAACACAATGCAGACAAGACGCTTCACCAAAAGGTGAAGATGCAGACGAACATTACAAGACAAGAACAACATGCATTACAAGAGACTCAGGCGAGCATCATTGCTCTAGCCTATTACAAGAAACCTACATCTACCCACCACGGCGGCTGCGGGTCCTGTGAGCAACATAGGATGGTTTGGCGAGGAGATCTTTACGCCCTGGCAGGTACCTCCTGCGCGGTTCACCTTCGTCCTCTTCCCCGGACGAGATGACGATGAACTCCGGCAGTGCTGGGGCCTCCGCTGGAGGATGAATCATCGCGAGTGGAGGATCGTTGAGCACTTAAACCATCTCCAAGGGTACAGGAACAGGCACTGGAACTACAGGGGGTGCTGGGGCTGGAGCTGCTGGAGCTACTGGAGGCGGCGGCATGTTGCTCGGAGCTGATGGCGCTGCGGCGGATGAAACCCTACGCCTGGAATCCCTACGGCCAGCCATGGTCTGGTACTGGGAGAACGAGGAAACTGCCAACACCAACACTTGGTTTTAAAGGCCCAGATGAAGAATCTGAAAGGACGAAAATGATCTGACGTTTCTGCTTCAGGATTTGAAAAGCGCCTGTCCAGATTCCTGCATCAACGACAAACTCGTCCAGAAGAAATAGAAGAATGACTATGCAATGTTTACTGAAACTTCAGGTTACAGCAGTTCAATGTGTGAGCTTATACCTGAAGGTTGATGTTGTAGAACAAAAATAGCAGTTATACAGTTCATCAGAGAAAGAAGTTTTTCAATTCCTTGGCCAAAGATCACCAATTCACGACAAAACTAAAGGTTCCTGCTAGTACATGAGAAAGAAAAATACCTATTTTAATAAATTTGCATTGGTACAATAATATGTTAACTGAATTTGCAGAAACATAAAGTAAGGAAGAAATATATGTCTATCCATACTCATGATAGTATGCCATTTATTATCTCAACTAATTCCCAAACAATAATATTGTCACTGAAGAGCTTCAAATCATGACCATATGACGAACATGAGATCACCAACCTATAAATATAGTCAGTGTGAAAAAAGCATCAGCACATAGATCTAGTTCCCTAACAATACACAGGACCTTTGTGTTTTCTAAATTCATTCTAGAGGAATTAGCATCAACATTATCAGAACTAAATAAAATCTGGCCCCTAACAATAAACTGGCTTATAGTGATTCCTAATTCGTTTTCGTGGGTAATTAGAATCAACAACACCAGAACTAAATAAAAACTCCAGTCGAACCCTGACATTAAAAGGGAACATTTGAAATAGCATCATGTTATAGTTATAAAAAAATAAGAGCTAACTTGCACGGCTGAGGAAACCAAATCCTTGTAACAATGATAAAATATCCACATGAAAAAGCCATTCCAGCGGGTGCTTCAGGCAGCACGGAGTGGTAGGGGCGAACTGCACGGCAGCTCAGGTTGTCAACCCTCATCCGGCACAGCGGATTAGAGGAAACCAAAGGCGACATTGTTGCAACAGACGTGTTAAGTAAATACTTAACCCAGAAGGCCAGGAAGATGCTAGATCTCTTACCTACTGTTTGGTGGTTAAGGATAATAATGGCACAAATTATTGAGTAGGAAATTTCAGATTTTTCTGAGCACATTCCAAACAAAGAGACGACATAGCTGACATCCTAGTAGGAGGCAGAATGGCAGATGAACCATTAGAAAAATTCACGATATGCTAGGTAACTGAAATCTTCAAGGTTTACTATATCTAAGTAATATTTAACACTTGTCAGTATTTATCTTTACAAAATTTGTGAGCATTCTAAAACATGAAACTATTGCAGTAATACTATTGGTAATGAACCAATATCTGTACTTTCTTCAGCTGACTTTGTCCACAGAAGTGGTTTCATGCTCTGGCAGTTTCAGTGGGTTCAGATGTTTATCATATAGAATTCTTGCAATTACTGAGCCCGGAGTATATTTTTGGTAAATTACCAATGCCAATCAAACGGATACAACAATTAGTACGACTGATATTCCATGGAAAGTATTGTTGCACAGATGTTGACTGGAAAATTTCAAGGCTTAAAATGTTACCTTGCATTGAGGCATTTGCTTGGGCACTTGGCAGACCGATGAAACAAATTCTGCCAAAGAAAAAACCCTTTATATGGGTGAAAATAGCTGTCTCTCCCTCCACTCATCACAGCTTGTCTCGCGAAAACATCATTTGCCTAATTGAACTTCCGAGTGCTCTTCATTGTGTTTCTCCATGTAAGCAGTGAAGCTTGTTCATAAACAAAGCAATAGGCGTTTTTTCAGATTATTCAACCCTACAATAGGAACAATACCTAATTTGTATGGTGCAGTACATAGTTTTTTTTTTTTTTTTTTTTTTTTTTTTTGCGAAGAGGTGCAGTACGTAGTTAAAAAGCCTTCCATTGGTTGTCACGGAGCCTAGAGAGTAGTTACATTGGCTGTTGTCTCTCTGAAATCACCTGTTGTCTCTCTGAAATCACCAGCATAATGGACTACAGAAAAATATTTCAGAGTTACATTGGCTGTTGTCTCTCTGAAATCATTAGCATATTGGACTGCATAAAAATATTTCAGTGTAAAGAAACAATGTAGGATGGAAGAAGAGGCAATCCGTAAAGAGCATGACACACGAAGGACACCATAAATAGTTGCAAAATGTGTCCACTGCATGATTATGCGCTATTAGTGAAGTATTAACTGAATCGTCAGGAAGAAAGAATGGGTCTAAATCCGAAATAGTACCAAAAAATTGCACAACAAAGGTGACTTTATAGTCATATTTTTGCTTTCTAGAAGGACATTATATATGCACGTCTGCTGCAATCATCTATCCATTGGAGACGACGATGGTCATCTCGTACAGATCGAAAGATCAGTTGCTAGCTGCCACGCAATTACCGCATCCTCGCCTCCCAGTCTCCTAGCTAGGATAACCCTTGGGTCAATGCCGCAGCTCTACGGACGGCCGACGGCAGGCCGTGGCAGCTCCTCCATCTTCCTCGACTTGGAGCAGAGGCGGCGCCGCGGCGGGTGATCGGGGGACCAGATTGGGTAGTAACTAGTAAGTAGCGCCACTGGAGGCTAGTGCCGGCATTGGGGAGGCCAGGTTGCGGTGGATTTCGCAGGGGGAGAAGCGCCGGCATTGGGGAAGCAGGAGAGGAAGGATCGGAAAGTGGGGGTCGCTGGGTGGAAAATGGACACGGGCTGAGGCGAGAAAAATCGGGAAGGGGAGTCGATGATTTTTCGACGGAGTGTGGGGTACAGGCGGGGCCGCGGGGGGCTTAGGCACGTGAGCGAAGGGATGACGATCGGACGGCCAGCACCAGAGAGCTACAGGGTAACAGTAAAACAGGAATGTGTGGGGCCCGCCGGGAAAAACTAAGAATCTATTATATTATGATGCATATATACGTCGTTACTGAGCTCTCGGACCGGCCCTCCCCACAACCCACACTCTATTGCTTCGCTTTGCTGCAACAAAAAAAAAAAAAGCAAGCCGGCATGGAGAAGAAGCGGGTGGCCATCATCGGCGCCGGCGTGAGCGGCCTTGCGGTGTGCAAGCACTTGCTCGAGCGCGGCTGTCGGCCGGTGGTCTTCGAGGCGGACACCGTCATCGGCGGCGTGTGGGCGCACGTCCCGGACAGCACGGCGCTGCAGACTCCACGGCCCATGTACCAGTACTCCGACTTCCCGTGGCCGGAGACCGTCACGGAGGTGTTCCCCGACCACCGTCAGGTGACCGCGTACCTGGAGGCTTACGCGCGCCACTTCGGCGTGCTCGACTGCGTACGGTTTGGCCACCGGGTGGTCGGGATGGAGTACGACGGCGTCGGTGAGGAGGCCGTTGCGGCGTGGGAGGAGTGGGCCGGGAATGGCGAGGCGTTCGGCTCCGGCGCCGGAGAGTGGCGCCTCGACGTGGCCGACGCCGAGGGCGGCGTTCAGGTGAGCATCTTGGCCACATACTTTTTTTTTTTATCCATTTGAAATCTGTCTGCTCCATTCAAAAGCAGTTTTTGGTTGCCGATCCGTCATTTGATTCTCACACCTCGAAAGCTGAGATATTTTTTCTGTCTCGTACGTTCGTTCTTCAAGAAACACATGCTGCCGTGCCGACGTTGTCGATCTCTTCAACTGAAAACGACACTGAAAACGACAGCGACCACACGATGATCTAGATAATATGGACCACGGGAGAGGAGAGGACGACGTGTGTAGCGCATCCTTCCAAAGGTGGTCCCCCGGGCTATAGATAGGCTTTTGCCCGGTGCATGTATAGACTCGGATCGGATGGGACGGCCCAGTAGTGCACCCGCTGATGTATAAAGGCTAGCTGCCGCGAACACTGCATCCTGCGTCGTGTGTGGGCAACCACGCACATTATCGGTTTCAGTGGAGCCCGAGTCTGGGTCCGACTCGAGCCACTCATTTAATTTTTTTTTTAGTCTCAAAAAAAATATTTTTTTCTTGCTTATTACTCCTTCCGTCTCAGTTTATTTCAGAGATGGAGCCACCTTGATGCATGGGTATTCCTAATACCAAATTTTTTTTTTTTGGCAAAAAATCAAGTTTACATAATGTGTTCACATATATGCAGCTATGTAGCTTGTGTGGGGCCAAAAACCAACCTTTTGTTTTGCAAAAAATAAAGTTTACATAATGTGTTGCAGCTATGTAGCTTGTGTGGGGCCAAAAACTTCGTTCCTTTGAGTTGCAATCCAGGCCGAAACAACGCTAGGCCAAAAACTGCTCCTGCCAGCCCGTCCGTCCTCCCACCAGGCCCATCCGCCCAGCCCATCCCTCCCGCTCCTTCCCCAATCGCTCACGCTCCCAGTCCCAACAGCCGACGCAACGACGCCCCAATCCCTCAGTCCCGACCAGGCGGCGACGCCTTCCCCAATCCAACCCCAGGCACTCTGGCCAGCAGGGCAGAGGACGCTACGGCCTATGGCGCTGCAGACTCTGCTCGCGAACGCGAGGGTCCGAGCAGGCGAGCAGTGGAGCGGAGGATAATTAAGCAGTCAAGGAGGCATTCCGTAATTCAGTTCAATCAGGCATCAGATGAGGATCAAAATCATCAAATGAGGCACTGACCTGATTAAATCGTCAATTCAGTTCGCACTTTGCTTGAGGTATGTTGACAAAAGGGGAAGGGTGGTTGACAGATTTCTTGGTATTACACATGTTGAAAACCCTACTTCATTGACACTAAAAACTGCATAAGTCATTTCATATGGATAGTGGGTTCAGTTAGTCTAAGGTTCGTGGGCAAGGCTACGATGGAGCTAGCAACATGAAGGGTCATGCTAATGGCTTAAGAAAATTGATTATGGATGAGTGTCCTTTTGCGTATTATGTCCATTGTTTTCACATCAACTTTTTGTTCACTCTTGTGCTTGTTGCTCTGCTTCAACTATGGGAATACTCAACTTGAAAATCCTAGCTCCGTCACTGGTTTATTTGGCACTCTAGACATGTTTTTGGATGTCCAGATTCATAGAATGTTCAATGAACTTGATACATAGTCAGAATGCCAATTATTCTGAGACAAAGGGAGTACTTTCCTGCCCTCCCTCTCTCGATCTATCTCTCATCCAATCAGAGAACAGCTTCAAATCCACACCGTTGTTATCCTGCTCCATACATGTTGTTTCTAATTGTCCGAGGCCGGCCGCTGGCATTGATGCCTCAGAACGGCCGATCCCATCCCATGCCAATGGCACCAATAAACCCACGAGTGTCAGGAGCAGGGTTTGCAACCTCGTTTTGACCGGAAAAAACCGGGCCGGACCGAGATGATCGGTTTACCACAAAACTAGAAAAACCGGTTGAAAACAAGACCGAAATTCAAATGACGAATTTTGAACCAAAAAATGTCAAAAATTCCGGTAAACAGGACAAGAATTCTGGTAAACTGGTTTAAAGAGAAAAAAAATTGAAACAAAAAATATGTTAAAAAACTAGATCGAATTCGCAGCCTAATAATGGAAACGGAACACGTAGATTCAATCGTTTGTTTTTTTAAAAAAATGAAGGAAGTTTGCTAGTTTGAAATTTTCTCTCTTTTTTTTCTTCTTTTTCAACCTAGAAAACTTGCATGATTTTGTTGACCCATCAAACGATCGAAGTTTTGTGTTTCGTTTCCACCATTGTGCTATAACTTTCATCTAGTGTTTCTGCCTAAGGTCTATGGCCGTAGCATATGGTAGCATCGAGAGGTAGAACTTCAACAACAGGGGCACGATGTATCATCATCACGCTGCTTGGTGTTTCTGCCCGGCACTATCGTTGCTCGGCACGATCGTGACTCATGGAGCCACCGTCGGTGTTGCCGCTGAGCTGGTGACAATGCCGGCATGCCTCGATCGTTGACGAGGTCGCACGCATTGGCGTGAGTGATAGAGAAGACGTATGGGGTTATACCTGGCTTGGATCTTGAGGGCATTGCCGATTGATGCCATTAATTACCGCAATTAAACAAAGGAAGAGGAAGGCGATTGAGGAGGCAAACAATTAATTGGTAGTTGGGCGAGGGAAGGGCTGTTTTTGGGGAGGGGAGGAAAAGTGGAGAGCTTTTTGGGAGAGTGCTGGAGCTGGTTTTGCCTCCCCCCAAACTCCCAATATGGCAGTTATTTTGGTATTGGGAGGGGGATTGGGAGACTGCTGGAGTTGCTCTAATGGTGACAGTTACAATTTTTGGAGGGGCAGTCAATTGCTTAAGCAAAGAAGGTGCGGGCAGAGGAGGAAGGAGATGAAGATTAAGAGCGGACAGGATTAGAAGCCTGATGACATTGGACCGTCTAAATAAAAAGGGTGACGTGGTTTGCTGTGGTTGCAGAGAATTAGAAGTTAATGACTCTTAGTTTGTTGCATTTATAAAGAATTAGTAGATTACACAAGTTTGGTTTTCGCTAATAGACATCCAAATCTTCATTACCTTGGGAGGAGAGAGAACTCTGCAAATGACCATTGCTATTGAGTATAGTTTTAGCACATATGACACATAACCACATTTCTTGGTTACTTATATGTCATACGCGTTATTAGTATTTTCCATAAAAGTTATTAATTCTTTTTCATAAGTATTATTAATTGTATGTGACATTTCGAGTTGGTATGACCGAGTAGACACATGCCCAGTTGGATCATTTGCAAAATCCTCTCTCATCTCTAAGAAACGTTTGCCCAGTCTATTAGTTAATTGGCATAACCAAACAATGTCTATTGACAAAACCAAAGTTTAGAGTGTCCACCGCTCCACTAGCAAATACTATTGGCAAAACAAAACCGTGCGGTGGAGCAACGGTGGGGCAGTGGAGCAAGGGTCGACAAGAGGGACGCTTCAGTTTCATGTTCTATTTTCTGAGTTCACGAGAGGGAACACAGGGAGCAGACCACTTCTTGCCCAAATAAAATAAAACCATAGCAGAGACCACTTCGCCATTACACCACATGGTCCTAGGATATCAATCGTGCTCTTGGTCTCTCAAAAAAAAAAAAATCGTGCTCTTGGAATCCCGATTGAAATGCCAGGATATCTAGCACGGGGGAGTCAATGTGCACTAATCCACGTTCAGAGAGTATAACCTGGTAAGGGGCATCCTATATTTGTACAGAATTAAAAGTTCGACCCATGCAACTAAAACCACCAAGATTGTTTGTGGATCATTATGATAACAATGTTTTTTCTCTGAACGCATTCTGCTTTACTGTCATATAATGAGGCTTTTTAAGTTACCTTTTTCTCTCTAGACACACAAGGTAGACTTTGTTATACTCTGCATTGGGAGGTTCAGTGGTGTACCCAACATACCCACTTTTCCTCCAGGCAATGGTCCGGAAGCATTTGACGGTCAGGTCATCCACTCCATGGATTATGCCAAGATGGGCACGAAGAAAGCCAAAGAGATGCTCAAGGGTAAACGTGTGACTATCATTGGCTACCTGAAATCAGCAATTGACATTGCAGCTGAATGCGCCCTAGTAAATGGTAAGTCATCGTTACTACTTTGTAATGCAAACACAGATCTGAATAAATTAAGCTGAATCATTTAACAGCTACATTATAAAAAAGCACTCCACCTTATCTTGTTTCCCTGCAGTAGCAGGCCGTTTTATACAATTATGTGTAAGTGAACTAAGAAGACTGTTTTGGACATTGTGTTGGTATTGTAGGAACTGATCATCCATGTACATTGGTGGTACGAACAAAGCATTGGATCATACCGGACTACTTCGCTTGGGGACTCCACATATCACTGCTATACCTTAATCGCTTTGCAGAACTTCTCATTCACAAGCCTGGTGAAGGCTTTCTCCTTTGGCTCTTGGCAACCATGTTAACTCCATTGGTAAGTATCCTATAATAGACTGTATCCATTTATGTTTTAGAGGCTGGATTCACATGCATCATGTTTTCATGCGTTTGCAGAGATGGCTGTTTTCAATGTTTGCTGAGAGCTACTACTCGATCCCAATGAAGAAATATGACATGGTGCCTGACCATAGCTTATTTGAGGCATTAGCTACATGTTTGGTTGCCATCCAACCGAAAGATTACTACAAGAGATTGGATGATGGCAGCATAGTGCTTAAGAAATCAAAGATATTCAGCTTTTGCAAGGAAGGAGTTCTTGTGGAAGGTGAATCCTCACCATTGAAGAGCGATATAGTGATTTTTGGAACTGGATTCAGGGGAGATCAAAAGATCAAGGACATGTTCACATCAGAATACTTTCGAAATGTTGCAGTTGGTACAGCATCCACGACTGTGCCTCTGTACAGGTCTTTTTTGTTTGCATAACTGCATTTCATAGCTTCTTGATCTCTATTTTCCAACAAGTTTGTTGATTCATTGAATATAATTCGCAGGGAGTGCATACACCCTAAGATCCCACAGCTCGCGGTTCTAGGCTATTCAGAGAGCATTGCAAATCTCTACACAGCAGAACTTCGAGCCAAGTGGCTGGCACATTTCTTGGATGGTGGATTCAGATTACCAAATGTTACCTCCATGCAGAAGGATATCCTAGAATGGGAGAAATACATGAAAAGATATGCTGACAGGTACTTTCGCAGGTCCTGTGTTGGAGTCCTTCACATCTGGTACAATGATCAGCTATGCAAAGATATGGGATGCAATCCAAAAAGGAAGAAAGGTTTTATTGAGGAATTATTTGGCGTTTATGGTCCTACTGATTATGCTAACCTTCACCCTAAAAGTGAGGAGTGAACCTTAGTTTCACTTCTAATGCACTACTGTAATCAACATACGTCTTATTCAAAATGGAGTATGTAATCTTGCTATTTCTAATTAATGGTGCATATATAATTTGTTGTATGGATTGCACAGCTTAAAATAAAGTTGACTATGTGTTGGTAATTTTAAAATATAAGTAAATTATCCAAATTTCTCTTCAGTTTAGACTTTTTTTCGGCGAGTTTGTCGGTGTATAGTAGTTCAATATAAGTAGTCAATATAATTAAAGTCCACATATCTTGTCAATATATTTGGAGAATTTTGTTGATGGTATTACATTCGTAGCCTTGAGTTTGAATGCGGCAATTTTTATGCACGACACTACAAAACCGAGGTTTTGTCTAAAACACACTGCGGAACACGACGTTAGCTGTGGCAAACTCGACATTCATGGATCTTTTCTGCAACATATTGTAGCAGAGAGGCTGCGTTTTGTAGAGTCCTAGGTACAATTTAAGGTGGCCTCAAATTCGTTTACAGCCTTTTCATATATGAGGCTTCTATACAACCCAGTATCATATAGTAGAATGGCATATGATTATTTCCAAGTATTTTTCTATTTGTTGAATTGCTTTCTCATATTTTTTATTGCTTTGGGCATTTAAATATGTTTTGTGTTTGTAAAGTAGTACATATAAAAGTTCGAGACTGCTTTGTTTTCAAAAATCGATAAAAAAAAGTTCGAGACTGCTTAATTTTTATGAGGAGAAACCTTGATTCTTTTTTTTTGGACAAAAAACGGCAGGTTTGCTCTGTCCTTGCATTAAGAAGAAAATAGGAAAAAATCCCTTGATTCTGTCATGTCTCGATGTATGTTTACTTGAGATACTCGGTAGTGCAAAAATTATCCAAATGTTTCTAAGCATTAAAAGAAAATCCTGACGTCATTCCCTTCTCAGGTGGTGAAAGTACAAATCAGGGGAAACTGGCAGAAACCTCTACAGCCGTTGACAAATCCTCAGCGTCATTGCACGTCGCAACAATTTTTCAATTAACCACTATAAAGGAAGGTTCTAACATCATTTCTTCCTAGAGTGGTGAAAGTTCCTTATTACTGGTGTCATGAAACTACGAATCATGGAAACTGGCAGAAAACTCTACAACCGTTGATTAATCTCCAGAAGGTCCCTCCATACGTTGCTCTCCTCTGGAGACATCCCTTGCTTTCTCCAGTTCTCCACTCCATTCGATTGTTCCTTCCCTACCCTTTTCCCTCCTTTTTCTCCGTTCTCTTCCTACAAAGGCAGTGCAGAGCTCCTCTGTTTCTTGTCCAACTGCTCTGCCTCCTCTGCTTCTACACGACAACCAATCTGAGCAGACGAAGGGAAGTGGCAGCAACAATGTCGTCGGCGGCGGTGGTGGACGCGGAGTACATGGCAGAGATCGAGAAGACACGGCGAGACCTCCGGGCCCTCATCTCCAGCAACAACTGCGCCCCCATAATGCTTCGCCTGGCGTACGTCCCTGTACCTAACTTCGTGGGCACGCAAATTTGGGAATTTGTGTTCTGTTCATGTTTCCCCGAGATAACATGTGTGATGCAACTTTGCAAACTGTTGTAGATGGCATGACGCCGGCACTTACGACAAGACGACGAAAACAGGAGGCCCCAATGGTTCAATCAGGTTCCCGGAGGAGTACAGCCATTCTTCAAATGCAGGGATAAAGATTGCTATTGATCTCCTAGGTCAGGACCTCTTCTTCTTTCTAGATTGCATGCTCCACCAGAGTGGATATACTTGCAGTTTGTCTTCCACGTTTGAAAGCTCTCTGGTCATGTGAATGATTTACGAATTCCCTGGTTTCTTCATTACAGAGCCAATTAAACAGAAGCACCCAAAGATCACATATGCAGACCTGTATCAGGTAATTCAACTACATTTTGCACTGCTTAATTTACACCACACCATGTGTTGACTGTGTTTTTTTCAACCAGCTTGCTGGAGTTGTTGCCGTCGAAGTAACGGGAGGACCCACCATAGATTTTGTTCCTGGCCGAAAGGTAAATTAGTACTACCTGCAAGAATGGAGGTATTGCAACGATCACTCGGCTCATGATCAAGTGGAAGTAGAGTATTCCCCTAATCAAAGGCATTTGTATTTGATGGTCATGTGTGCAAACCAGGATTCTTCAAATTGCCCGGAGGAAGGGCGCTTGCCGGATGCTAAGCAAGGTTGCTCGATAACACACAACTTGCATTATCTAGTTCTGCGTTTTTACACATTTCAAAAGTATCTTTCCGAGAAGAGTTTAATCTTTTGGAACAAAACAAGAGCTCTAATACTGGGAAGAATATCTGCTAATTTAATGCAACTAAAAGGTTGGTTTGAAGTATGTTATACTGAAATTCTCCTCTTGCTTGCTCTGGTCATTCATGTCAAGGTGCTTCACACCTTAGAGATGTCTTCTACCGGATGGGCTTGTCCGACAAGGACATAGTGGCACTCTCTGGCGGCCATACTCTGGTACGTACTAATTTCATTTGTAACCATGTATTATAGGCAACGTAACTTTTTAAGCATAGACGGGACGACAATTTCTGAATTAGAAAAAAACTGATTGTTTTGATTCAAAAATATCTGAATCATTCAATATTCAGGGGAGAGCACGTCCAGAGAGGTCCGGATTTGATGGCGCTTGGACTAAGGATCCACTAAAATTTGACAATTCTTATTTCGTGTAAGCCTGACACTGACCTGTACAATAACTGCGACTAAGATTGCCATATTGTATTTCTCTGATTCTTGACTTCTTGAGTACTAAAGTCGCACTTGCGTTCATATCTACTTATATCCTATGACGCAGTGAACTTCTGAAAGGCGGATCCGAAGGGCTCTTGAAACTGCCAACTGACAAGGCTCTTGTCGAAGATCCTGTTTTCCGTCGCTACGTCGAATTATATGCCAAGGTATGCAAAAAATCGGCTCGTGTCTTCCATTCAAACAGCTCCTGAAATGAAATTAATGATTTCCCCCGGAGCCTCAGTTATTTGATGGCATTTCGTAGGTTGACAGTGATACATACCGCTTAATTTAGTAAACAGAATTCTACTGTGATCTTAAGTTTCAATATATACTCAATCTAAAACGTCAATAAAACAATTGCAAAATTAAACTTTTAATGATCGAATAGTGCAGATCAATTTTAGAAACCTTACTTTTTTACTATGCGCAAGCACAAGGCGCTTTACATAGCTTTAATTTTGACACTAATCCTTGTTTTCTCGCTGAATAATCTATTTTTTTCTCAGGATGAAGACGCATTCTTTAGGGATTATGCAGAGTCGCACAAGAAGCTGTCGGAGCTGGGCTTCACTCCCCCTCGCTATACTTTTTCATGTAAGGCTGTTGACAAACCGAAGTCCTTACTGATGCAAGCTGCAGCTGGGGTCGCAGTTGTTGCAGCTGTTGCCGCATGGGCATACCTGTGTGAATCGAAGAAGACATTCGGTTAACTGACGTCTGCTGATCGATATCGATATTATAGCAGGTCCGAAGGGAGGATTTGAACAGCAGTACTGAGACATTTCAATAATATTGTTCACATGTATTTGCGTCGCGTTGCCACTTATTGAAGTTACCATGCTGGTAGAATGTTGTGTTGTGATCCTATCAAAGTGAAAGCAAAATAAAATAATACATAAATCAGTATGCTTCATTCATGAGAGCCAGAGCCTCTTTAGGGTTCCAGACACTTCCAACAGAATAGCATCACGCCAAAATAGTCTATATCTCTAGTACTACTTTTGAATCGGGGTGAGGTTCAGCTTGTTTGCCTCGCTGTTTTGCAGCAGCTACAGTATTCGCAGTTATTTCTTCAGCAGCAGCTACAGTGTTCACAGTTATTTCTTCGGCAACAGTACGTTTATTCTCAGTTTTGGTGTCCCCCCTGCTCGTTACGTTTATTCTGTCAAATATTTTGATCACCTACCTCCTTTACATATTCCACTTTGGTGTTGCTCCTTTGCTGTGTGCTTATGCAGAGTAATAAAAAGTAGTAGAGATATAGATTATTACCGTATAGATGTAGACAAGGGGAGGGGCAATCAGCCTACATGTTGATGGTCTGCTAGCTGCTGTGGCGTGTGTTCCTCATCAAGTTCTTCAATGAGCTAGCGAGCATATACGGTAATGGACGTACACAAGCAGGGGCCGACGTACACAAGCAGTTTAGTTGGTTGATGAGGAAAAAGAAAAAGGAACGACATAGATGATAAAAGCTTTGTTGAGATCGGACAGACTACTCTCTCCAAACTTTTACTTACATTTGACCATTCATCTTATTTAAAATATTTGTTCGAATATACTAAATTATACATGATGTGTAAACATACTTTGGGAGATGAAACAAATTATTAAAAAAATATATGATATTTTTCAAACCTTTTTGAATAAGATGAATGGTCAAACATAGCAAAAAAAAAGTTTGGCGACAACAATTTAAGAACAGAGGGAGTAACTAATAAGGAGGTGATGGGGTTTTGATATGGTTGGATAGAAATAGTAAATAATGAGATTAGTGGGTTGTGTTTGTATATGTTTTTTCATGGTGTCCATGTATACTTGAGCAAATAACTAAAATGGGAAATATTTAAATTTGTAAAAATGAGAAAACAAATATTATATATATAATACTAAGATTAGATAAATAGAGATGAATCGCCATGATTTCATTACTGAACATTGGTGCCGTTATAGGTGTACATGAGCGCAGGGTATGGCCGTGCGCTGAGCTAATTACAAGCCGAGAAGGCCGGATTACACCTAGTCATGCGGAGAGATAAGCGCCACGACTCAGTCAATGCAGTTACAAGTTGAGTGAGATGCAAGTTTCCTAACGCTCTCCCGGCCAAAGCCATTGCCGCCCAGCTAGGTTCACGTCGAGCTGCTGCTATACTGCCCTGCTGCTGGAACCCTAAAGTCAGGAGCTGCGCAAGAGGCTACCCAAGCTCATCTCGTCCTCCATTTCCGATATTGAAGTGGCATCGCCGCAATGGCCGTCGGTTGAGCAAACTCGCAATTGCCGTTAATTGCCCCTTACGGGTGAGCAATTCTCCAATTCCTCGCGCCCAGGGCTTATACCCCCTCGCACCCTCCTCTCACACTTGCTCCTTCCTCAATCCCACAATTGACCTCGCCGGAAATGCCACCTTTCCCCGCAGACTCGACGTCCTCCACGCCGAGTACCTCCACGTCAAGACCCACCTTCCAGCCCCCCCCCCCCCCCCCCCCTCCTAGTCTAAGTGATGCACGATGAGGTACGCCTCTCGTCGCCAGCCTTGCTCCGACGTCCGCGCACGTGACCGTATTACTGCTTTGTGGTCTCCTTCATCTTTCCCTCACGAGGTTCACCTCTTCGTCCTCCATCTCGCCGCCGTTTTCCGTTTACTTTCCTCTGAAAATTGGCTCTAATTGTAGAATCCCTAGAAACATAAATGTTTCTCAGAAAATTGGGAAACTAATTTTGTTGGATTCCTTGTGACCAGATCTGTCCGAAGAGTTAATAAAATCACTGCATTCCATAGTATATTTTTGTATAAAATTCAGATAATGGAAACAAAGATAATTTAATATCTGCAAATCTGTACATAAGAAAAATGTATTTTTTTGTATCCATATATCTCGTGGCATTGCTTAACAGCTCAACAAGTGGCATATTTAATTTGCACCGTGTTGCAGTAATTACTTTTTCATCATTTGCATTGTTTTAATTTTTTAAAAAAATATTTTTGAAGCTTTTGAGCCAAATTCTGGTAATGTTACATTACACAGTAGTGTTGTGGTCTGGAAAATCTCTTATAATTTTTATGTCTTCCAAAATCACATTAACAAAATTTTGAAATGAAATCACTTAAGCACTAAATAACTAAGTATGTTTAAACCTTTTTTAATAATAAGATTTCAGCCTTTTAATGACTAAGTGCATCTAATCATCCTCATCAGCATAAAACTGATTGCATTCATTTCATTAATGAAGTCTTATCTCTTTGATACATCTAATTCTTGATTTGTACATCATCTATGAAGGAACGACGCCAAAACCAGGGACACAAAGATTGTATTTGAGGAGCTTGGTGATGATGTTAACACCCTTTTTCGTGCTAACGACCACCAAGCCCAAGCACTAGAAGAAACCTGCTGATTTATAGCATTTTCAGAGCCAATTTTTTCCTTCTTAAAGAATATAACTGTAATTTTAAAAATGGTAAATAAGTGTCAACAATTGCCAAACTAGTAAGGATGCTGAATGAATAGCGTCAACAATAATTCAGATTGCTTGGGAGATTTACAAAAAAAAAAAAGTGAAGAGGATATTGAATAGTGACTAATTTTGGATTTTTATTTTGTAGGTGCAGGCCGGCAGGAGCAGCTATAATTCAGATTGCTTTTGGAAGTGCTAAGAACAGTTGGCGCCTCACTAATATTTGCATCGGGATTGTTTTTAGAGTTTTTTGGTGAGAAATAATGTGTGCTGCTAATTGCTACTAGTTTTATCTATCAACAAATTCTTTTTTTTTGAATCATTTAATAACCGATACGATCCATACTTTATGTGCAATTTTTGTTATCAATAAATCTAAAAAAAATGATACTGAGGTTGGCGTGGACCTTACTTCATTGATCTCACATTTTTACATGTTGAGGCTTAGTCCCAACATTTGACGCCGTCCGTGGCTGAACCCACGGCTCAAATAAAGAACAGCTTCGCTCAGAAAAGTAACAAAACAAAGATTGTTTCAGCAGTTGGTGGCCATCAGAGTATGCTTCGTCGGTTGATCCAAGAGTTGAGCAGCCTTCGCATGAGCAACGTGGAAGCAGTCCCAAGTTGGCACAACGGCAAGCGCAGCTACAAGCATCACAGCTCACGATGCTTCGTCTGCGGCAGTTAACCTTCGCTCTTAAGAAACAGCCAACGCGCCATCAACAAAAGGCGAAGCCATCAACACCTCAGCGGCTGTGGCAAGCAACAAAAATATTCTTTAAAAATGCGTGCACCGCATAACACATTAGTGCTATGCACTTGTCACCTTCGCACATCACTCATTATTTTATTATATATGCTACTCATTATTGCCCTTCTATGCATGCACACACGAGAGTTATCTCGGGATGAAAAAGGAGTAAACAATGACGGCAACTAAGAGGAAGTCAACAAGTCTATCTCGAAGCCAAGACTGACAACCTACCAAGGAAGCCTTCGCCTACGTGCGCACCTCACAAGCAACAGAAGCCCAACTATGAAGATGCAGCTTCGTAGTTGGAGATGATAAGGCCTTCGTCAACACGAAGCCTTCGCGCAGCAGACAACGTCGACATAACTAACCCGGCAACGAAGCTCAGGCCATGTACCATGTTGGTTAAGAAGCAGACTCAAAGTCCAAAAAACAAAAAGTCACACCAACCAGAAGGCCAGCGAAGCCGTCCCACCTACTCGTAATACAATCCCAAGCCCAGGTAAGATGTCACGATGCTTAGCTAAGCTATCGCGAAGGACCGCGAAGCATGCCCAAAGCAAGCAACAATCCCGATGGACTTCACACATGACGATCTTCACTTACGGCTGACAAGCGAAGCACATCAAATCGTCACGTGCCATGAACAGGGCTTCGCCCAAGCCAGCTCGGCGAACAAACAAATCAACTACTACGAAGGTCCCAGACCTGCACACGATGAGCTTCAATATGTCATCCGAGAAGTCTACAAACAAAAAGCAAACTACTAAGTTATAATGCTTGGACAATCGAAGCAAGCCGAAAATCCAAGGACGGTTTTCACCCAGTAAACAAAGCGAAGCCTTGCTGTAACTCTGCGAAGCCTCTCCGTGACGCGTGCTGCTATGAAGCCTCGCCATGACGCAAAAAAGCGCCATGAAGCGTCGCCGTGATGCAGCGAAGCCTCGCCGCGTCGCCGCGAAGCCTTCAAAGCCGGCTCCGAAGCTTCGCCGTGATGCCTCAAGCCCCAGCTAAACCAATCCGAATGCCCACGGAGCCGGTCCAGTAACCCTCGCATCAGGATGGCTCACAATCAAACACGAGCATCGCTCAAGTGGATTCAGCTTGCCACAAGATCAATAAACGACAACAGCCTTCGCTCGCAAGTGTGTGGCTGCCAAACGAAGCTAGAAGACGCAGCACCTCAATTCAAGAACTAGCACAAGCTAAAAATAAGAAGGCACGTCATGGCTCAATAACGAAGACTGAAATTGAAATGTCTCGAAGCCTAATAAATTGTCTGGAAGACATGCGAAGCCAATCCACTACCAGGAGGAAGCTACGTGTGTGTGCTCCCGCCGCCTAATCAAAACCATATCCGAGTATGTGCATGGAAAGACAACCCCAAAGATTCCTGCCTCAACAAGTGCCTGCACTCCTCTCACACCCAAGGTTGTACTGAAGCCGAAATAACCACTACAAAAGATCGTGGAAGAGAACTAGCCTCATCTCACAATCGAAGGGACATCCACAACCTGGCACGAGCAAGACAAAGCCACCGGCTGAACGACGAGCCCATCACATAATCCGAGCAAAGCAAGAACCACGAAGGCATCCCGCTAATTCTGAATGAAGCTGATCAGGACACTCACATAGCTAAAGCGCCGTGACCGCCGCGAAGCCCCGTCAATGCAGCCCAAAGCCTCACCCAGGCTCGCCAAGATACTGATGCTCACTGGAACAAGCTGTTCCGAAGCTTACGCATGAAGCCGCCCTCGCAAACACAATGGCTTCAAGACCCAACTAAACCGATCCCTTCGCCAAAAAAATGAGCCAGCGTGTGATGACGACGTCCTTCAAAGAAGACAACCACGTGGCTAAGAAGAAAAGAGGAAGCGAACCAAGGCCATCTTTAGAACCAAAAAGACAGAGAAACATTCGCCTGACCAAATATCCTTCGGAAGAGGCTTCCAAGTCAACCCTTCGAGGGATAATAAAGCAAGATTGTCAGACTAATAAACGTCCAGCTGAACGAAGCAATCGACAAAAAGGAGAAGTTTGAATATATCAATGATGCAGAGATGGCGGGTGCTATCGAAGCCAATTGACAGGGGCGACATCGACTACGTCATAGCGCAACTCAAGCTGAAGATGGCGGCCTGGAGCCCGCTGCTGTTGATGGCGTAGTGTCATTGTCGAGTGCTGTTAAGGGCTGATGTTTTTTGGTGTACTGTTTGTTTCTGTTTTGGCGGACCTATTTGGTGCCTTAAATTTGTGCAGCTGTGCTGCTTAAGTACTGCTAAGTTTTTTAGGTGACTGGTAGTTTTTAGTTTTTGTTTATATTCTGTTGCAGACTGGGTGGGGGCCTTGTGCCCTGTAACCGTAAATTGTTCAGCTGGCTTTGCCAGCGTACTCTGATGCTTTCAATTAAAGCAGGGAAACCTCTTTCTAAAAAAGTTTGAATATATCTCATGACAAGAAGGTTATTGCTGGAGACAAACGAAGCCCTTCGTGGAGGCCGCGACAATGCACGATGAAGCCCGACGGCATAGTGCTCCGCGTATAACGAAGCCAAAAATATGACAACTACCACTCAAGCGCCTGGGGTTTTCCTCAGTTCAATGGTTAAAATACGGACAGATAAGCCATCTTACGGCCAAGAGAAGATTGTCGAAGCCATCTCTTACAAACAACGCCTATTATGAAAACCAGACGAAGTCAAGCCAAGCCTCACCATGATGTTGCGAAAGCTCGCCAAGATGCCGCAAAAGATATGCTAAGATGCCGCGAAGTCTCGCCGTGATGCCGCGAAGCTTAGCCATGAAGCCTCTTCGTGATGCGGCGAAACCTCACTCATACGAAGCAATGTGTACCGAACATAAACCTTAGCACATGCCTGAACATGAATCCTTCGCTTGCACTCATGGGTCCTTCGCAACGAGAAGCTGGACAAAAACCCACCTCGTGGTTCGAAGCCCACCAGCATATTCACACCAAAGACATAATGAAGCCCAACTGGCACTGGCACCACACCATCATAAACCAGATAGACAGAAGCCAAGCATCTTTTTTAGAGAGACCTTCGTCAATGAGAAGACAGCAAACGAAAGATGAACGCCTAATCAACGCGGCCCTCGCTGCATAAACTACGACCTTCGCCTGCGCACGTGCCATATCGACAAAGCCATGCATCATCAACGAAGGCTAAAGCCAAAAGCCTACAACATGCAGCGAAAGACGTCAGGAAACCCAAGTGATGAACGGAAGCCGTCCATGTCTTGGAAGGCTTCACGGCCACGTAACGAAGACATCCCATGATCAATGACCAAGCGTAACAAGAAATCACCCGAAGCACGCGAAGCAGCATCCAGCATAGCCAACCGCACCTCGCAGTTCTGCAGAAGCCAACAAGCCTCGTCAAAGTGGTCCGAAGCCAACTCCTACCTGCGAAGCATCCCAAAGAAACAAAATAAAACACAGACCGCCTAATAAGGTTTCATGAAGTCATTCAGATGGAACATAACATGACCTCAGGCCTTACCAAGATGCCGTGAAGCCCAGCTAAGCCAGTAATCAGCATCGGAAGAATTTTCCTCAAGCTCATGTGAAATCAGGAAGACTCGATGCGATGCCACAACTTCACCATAATGCCCCGAAGCCACAACGCGATGCCGCGAAGCCTCGCCATGATCGAGCAAAGCTTCGCCGCGATGCCGCCAAGCCTCGACACGATGCCGCGAATCCTCTCTGCAATGCCGCCAAGCCTCGCCGTGATACGAGGACGCATAGCCAGTTAAAGCCTTACCGAAGCCATTGTGAAACAGTCCTATAGCTTATAACACGAAGAGTTCATCGAAGACACTTAGCCAGTTAAAAGCTAGCACGCGAAGCTAATGCGAAGCCTCCCCGCAACCAGTGACGAGGCACAACCAACACGTACCTACTGACCTGGCCAAGGAACATAACCAACAGCAGAAGCTGTCCTGGAGCCCCATGATGAGGCCAGGCATATTTCTGACCCAATAACGAAGCTTGCAAAAGTTAAAGAAATAAGCAGAAGCCAGCTCGAGGCAATAAAGACTGTCGCCAAAGTCAATCGAAGCTCAAGATGAAGGGCGCCTGTAGACTCCAAGATTGAGTTCACATCACGAAGCCTAGCCCAGCTAGAGCGAAGCCAAACTAAGCCATTTCGAGGACCTGCGAAGTCGGCTATATGCCAACAGGCTTCGGTGACTACACTCAATAATGGTTGAAGACACCAGACTCCTTCGTAAAGCTGGCAAACATGTATTCAACAAAAATGAAGAGAGAGAACAATATTTGAAGACTCAAGGAGAGCAACGAAGGACCTTCGCTCCTCCAAACCATTACCTATCAACTAGGCAAAAGTTGAGCTAAAAGCTCGCATACGATTCGAGCTAAAAGCTCAAGAAAAAAAAAACGATGTCAAGCCTTATAAGGCTTAGAGAAAAAAGAAATATCGAACAAAAGTTCAAGACCGAAGGCTCTCACACCTAAAACAAAGGTGTCATCCTTCAAACGATTATTGAACAAGAAGTTCAAGACCGAAGGCTCTCACACCTAAAACAAAGGTGTCATCCTTCAAACGATTATCGAACAAGAAGTTCAAGAACGAAGGCTCTCACACCTAAAGCAACGGTGTCATCCTTCAAACGATTATCGAACTAGAAGTTCATGAACGAAGGCTTTCACACCTAAGTCGAAGGTGTCATTCTTCAAACCATTATCGAACTAGAAGTTCATGAACGAAGGCTTTCACACCTAAGTCGAAGGTGTCATTCTTCAAACCATTATCGAACTAGAAGTTCATGAACGAAGGCTTTCACACCTAAGTCGAAGGTGTCATTCTTCAAACCATTATAAAACTAAAAGTTCATGAACGTTGTCTCTCACACATAAATCAAAGGTGTCATCCTTCAAATGATTATTATCGAACCCAGAGTTCAATATGACTCATGTGTATCGAAGCATACTATTACTTGACGAAGTATCTACTCATATAGTGAAGCATTTAATTAAAGTATGATTATATGACAAAACATTCAAAGTCATTTATCTTCTTCATTCGACTTTCGAAGTATCATATTTATGGAAAATGTTGAATACATATCTATCAAGTATTTACACGCAAAAAAAAATCTCTCTACTACATATCTTTGAAGTGTTCTTGCAGGAACACAGAGTCAAAGTATCGTTGACCTCAGAACAAGGCAACTCACCAATTGACTCAGATCTAAGGGCTAAAACCCCTTATGGTACATTAAGTCTATCTCAATGAAATCAAACTTCTCGACGGACTTCAACTACATAACTCAAAAGAGTTATCCTTCAACGTGCTCCGAAGGGGCTCATGTCGTCTTCACCTTCGGCCTTCCAAGACACGAAGCCCATACACTCGACTTCGACGACTTCGACGTGCTCCGAAGGGGCTCACATCGTCTTCACCTTCGGCTTTCCAAGACGCGAAGCTCGTACACTCTTTGACGTGCACCGAAGGGGCTCACGTCGTCTTCACCTTCGGCCTTCCAAGACGCGAAGCCCATACACTTGACTTCGACGACTTCGACGTGCTCCGAAGGGGCTCACGTCGTCTTCACCTTCGGCTTTCCAAGACGCGAAGCCCGTACACTCTTTGACATGCACCGAAGGGGCTCACGTCGCCTTCGGCCTTCCAAGACGCGAAGCCCATACACTCGACTTCGACTACTTCGACGTGTGCCTGAGGGGCTCACATCGTCTTCACCTTCGGCCTTCCAAGACGCGAAGCCCGTACACTCGACTTCGACTACTTCGACGTGTGCCTGAGGGGCTCACATCGTCTACGCCTTCGGCCTTACAAGACGCGAAGCCCGTACACTCGGCTTCGACTACTCTAACGTGCACCTAAGGGGCTCACGTCGACTTCACCATTCATACTTCCAAGACACGAAGGTCTTCACCATCAAGCGTCCACATACGGAGCTCAAATCATCTCCAAGCTTGGACATTGAAGGATACGAAGCCCGTACCGTCGCCCACATAAGAGTCACTTCAACGAAGAAGAAGAAGAATAGTTTTTAGTAATGCATACATAGATACATAAGAGTTTGCTAGGGACCCACAAGAGTTTGCATCTGCTCTCCCCAATGTTCCATTAGGCGGTCGCATATGCGGGGCTAATGTTGGGGAGATGCCCCATCGTCCCTAATAAACTCATAGAGAAGCCATTGTAAAAGAAGCCCAAGATAGAATGCAGCCCAAGGACCTATGTGTAATATTTGTTCTCATCAAGGGCGGAGCGGGAGAATGACCCCTCCCTCTTGGCTATATAAAGGACCCAAGGGGTCAATAGTTGGGGGGATGGACCCTCGGGCCACACTTCATTGATCTCACATTTTTACATGTTGAGGCTCAGTCCCAACACACAACAGTTCTTACTTTCATATGTTGAGGTGTATTTAAAGGAGATTCCAGTCTACAATTTTTCTTTATAGATGTGTATTTGAATGTGTTGTTAATGATGGATTGACATTAATAGTAATAATAATATATATGTGTTGCATCAATATCTTTTGTGGAGTAGTTGCATGATCGATTTAATATCGTTGCAGTAACATAACATACAGTAACCACAAAATCAACGGTTCTAATTCAATGTGATCTCACTATTGCCACCATCATTAGTCATATTGCCATAGAGAAAACGTGATGCTACATGTAGCTGTTACAACGACACATTTTATTGCGATGTACTTTAAGCATGTAGCGACTATTTATACTATATTGCGATTTCTTTTGAGCCTATAGCCACAACTCGCAGTTCGTTATGAAACCCTTTAAGTATAGCGATGAATCATACTTTGTTGCGATATCATTTAAGCATATTGCAATGACCCATATTTTGTTGCGATACATGTTACAACTATTACTTCGTGGCAATACCTTTAAGCATATTGCAACACCGTCGTAGTTGTACCATAGTTGTTATTGCCACAATAATATATCGTGGCAATATATGGTATTGCTACAAAACTCTGGTGTTGTGAAATTGCTTGATTGCAGCTATCATACATGGTTGCAATAACCACTATAGCAATGCGCATGTAGTTGCAAATACCATTCACACTACACCACGGTATAGAATTACCGACCCATGTCAGTCGCAAGTACATCATCTCCGATCAACCGTTGGTCGGTAAAGTTTAGTTACCAACCGTTGGTCGGTAAATCAAGTTTTAACGACACATGTTCGGTTGGTAATTGTTTTCTCATTTAGAGTCTATCTATGGGTCGGCAATTCCTTCTTTGCGGGTCCAACTGTGGGTCGGTAATGGAAAACCAGCCCAAGGCCCAGCAAAAACACAACCCTAGCCTCCTACAGTTCAGCGGCCACACCCCCACCGCCCCACACCCTCGCCTAGCCGCAGCCCCTCAACCTTTCCCCGTCTGCCGCACCCCCTCCCGCCGCCGTACCCCCACCCGCTGCAGCTGACAGCAGACCGCAGCGGGCACCGCTCCTTTTCCACCAGCCGTCGTGCAGGGTTTCCCTCCCCACACGTCGCAGCGCACCGTCACCATCGACCTCGGCGCGGCCAGCCCTCGAGCTTAGCGATATGGGGCCGGTTCTGATCTGCCGCCGGTCGGAGGACCAGCCCTCGACCCCCAGGCAGCTGTTGGGCGCCAGCGTCAAGCACGACCAGATCCCGCCACCCCCCCCTGTCCTGATCCCGCCGCCGCCCTCAACCAGATCCCGCTGCCCCCAAGCATATCCATCCTGATGTTGCCACCCTGAACCCAGGGCCTTCCGTGGTACAACTATTTGGTCTCCAAATTTCTCAATTCGCCAATTCGTTATGCAGTAATGTATGCTCTGTTCTCTTCGTTTGGTAGGAGAAGACCACTGTCGCCAACTACTCCAATGGCAAGAACTGCAGGTAATTCAAGTGCCCTTTTTCAATTTCAATCAGAGATCTTGCTAGTACTTGTTTAGCTTATAGCTTGTCCTGCAATGAGAATTACCTAAATTATTCTAAAGCTTGTTAGCCTGCATTTACATGGACTGCAATGATTGCTTGATAAACTTAGACTGCACTTATTAACAGCTGAAAACTTGAAATATGTTACCCTTTTTGTGTCTGATAGTACACAATTTTTACTGACGCCAGTTATACCGACCAATCCTATAGGTCGGTAAAGGCCTATACCGACTCACGGAAGGTCAGTAAAGGCGCTTTTGGCAACTGACAGTAAGTCGCTTATAGTGAACCGTGGTGTAGTGTCATGCAACGCCAATATAATGTTTGTTGCGAGTGCAACCCATTGCCATGCCACACGTCGTTGCAACACTCCAAAGTTGTGGCAATGTCTCAAAAAGGCAATGTGATAACCTATCGCATTGGCCGCACTTGCAACACCTCCCAATGCCCTAATTTAGTTGCAATTGCTTAATATTGCAATGAAAATACCCATATAACAACACTTTTGAGCCGCGGTGCCAGGGTAATTTTCTTGTAGTGTAACCACTTAATTTGGCATTCCCGTTCCATTCTACAGAGTAATTAGGTCCGATGGGATGCTATTCTCTACGGCGTTCTCAGGGATGCTATTCTCGTTGACCTCCAAAACTGGACGCTATTCATCTCAGCGTCCTTATTATTAATTTCATAATTGTTGATGCTTATTTACCATTTTTAAAATTACGGTTGTATTATTTACCAAGGAGAAAAAATCAAGAGGTGGTAGAATGAGTGGCGGTAGAATGCACGGAGGTGACAGGTGGGGTGAGAATGGGAAAGGAAGGGAACTCTAGTCAGATGACTGAGTTTAATTATATAGTAATCTTAACTGATCCCACTGTCAGTAGGTATTTGTATATGTTGTAATAGGGTATTTCTTCATCTGTTGATGGGCTTGACATGATGCTTGCCTTTGCGCCCGCGGACACAAAGGCATGCTCGCATCTTTGCTCAGTGGCTTCTTGCCCACGGGAAAAGCGCTCCCGTTACTTAGTCCGATCTCACATTCATATCGTGACAATTCTCACTGTTAAAGTTGGAGTGGGAGTAGAGATTTAACCAAAGTATAGTAGGTGTCTTGCACGGTGATCTCGCTAGCATGCACACTATGCTTTATTGCATGTACCACTAAATTTTATGGAAAAAAAACACGTACCGAGGCAGCTGTTACCAGATCACACCACACCTTACATAGAATTACCTATACGTCTGACCCACACACATTAGTCCCACTAATCCGTAGGCCCCATATTCAGTGAGTGTAAAAACCACTCATGTGTGTCACACACCCTGCATCTGCCGCTGGCGCCACGAGGTTGACCACAAGCAGGCAGCCCCGGGCGCTCATTCCAAAACACACATCTTACCTTCCTCCACTTCGCCTCGCTCCTCCTCCTCCCCTACCAAATCCTCCTGCATTTTTTTTATCGAAACGACACGGAGCACAACTCTTGGGAGGGGAAGGGGGGACATGGACGTGGCGGCGGCCGCGTCTGCCTCAGCCACGACGTCCGCCGACCGGTCCAATACGTCTGCCAGCGCCGCCAAGGTCTGCCTTCTCCTCCCTACTTGTGTTGTTTGTTTGGCTCGTTGTGCGACCGTGTTTTCGGGTTTTGTGGGTCGAATGGGCAATGCTGGTTGAAATTTGGGGTAGTTGCGGTGCCCATCCGTCGGTTTCGGGAGGTCCCGGGAGACATCTAGCACTACTTGTATGGAATTTATGGTGAGGATGCTGGATTTTGAGGCGGCATCCGGTGCTTGGTGCTTATTTTTGTTCCGCTAAGCCTGTTGCGTGTGAACTCCTCCGCCGGAATGTTATTGTGTGCGTAACGGCAGTAGGTGACGTTGCTAGGCCTTGTTTCTGCACCAATGTTTTCAAGTCAGACTTAACAATCTGATCGCCAAAGCGCCGATCCGGCGATTAGTCAGACCATCAGGGGGACTAAACAATGCCTGATCATCCGGTACCCCTGGGACCGATTAGGATGAGCTACATGAAAATGTAGTATTTCCAGCACCAGCAATAGATCAAGGGACGACAGAGACTGGATTCTCATCTTGAGCAGCAGCAAGAGCAGCCGCTGCCTCAGAAGGGAACACCAATCAGTCAAGCACATGAGCAAGGAGCCAACAAACCATAATGCATGTCGTCCACAAGATGAAGGGGAGGGGAAGTGTGGAGGAGGAGCGGCTCAGCTTCTTCTTCCTTGGAGCTGAGCAGGGGTCAGCCAGAGCAGAGGAGAGAACAAATAGACAAGGGAAGGTGGCGGCGGCTCAAACGAACAGGGAGAGAAGATAGAGGAAGAGCCATGCGTGGTTTAGGATTAGCTTGCTCAGTTCTGACTACGAAATGGGCCAAAGTTTGCCGCCCCACTAAGTTGGTGCTGGGCCAAAAATGTGCTGTTCTGATCGTCCTCGGTAAAAAAAAAAACAATTAATCATGACTAATCGATGATTGATCGGACGAGTTGATTTTTGATCGGCCTAATCGGATCGGTGACTCTGATCGAGCGAACATGGGCAAGTTGGATGACTAATCATGATTAATCGGACGAGTTGAAAACATGGTCTGGACTTCCTTTGACAATATGCTGGAATGATCAACTCAGTAGACACCTTCTATTGACTGCATTTTTCCTTTTTGTGCGGCACACACATCGCAGTCTAACCAGCTACTAGGAATGAAAACAGTAATTTTCCAAAACTACCGATGCTGTTTTTACTTTTTTTTCCCGGTCATTTCTGTTTTATTCAAAAATTAATGGATGGAATTTTGAGTGACAAATATGGAATCTGGTCAAAAATTATTTGGGCATTCTTCCGTCTGTTTTATCATATTACCATATTTATCAAAAATCACAACCGAAATGTCCGTGTTTGTCCGATAATAATCATGTAAGGGTCAGATTGATTATTAGAAGCATTCCATTCGAGTATTTGACCATTTTATATACTTTCGTTCAAGTATCATGCTCATATTTTTTTATTATTATCCATGCATGCAGATCTTATGTGTATGTAGCAGCCAATTAGAGTATCACTGGATTACACTCAGATTACACTGTAGATTACACTCAGATTACACTGTACACATGGAAAAAAATATATCGTGTTTTTCTCTTTGACATCGTTACATAGGCAGGCTGCCTCATCGGCATCGGGCTTGTCCGATGTGAACTGTCATTATCTGACCGATATCGATATGTTTCCACTCATATTACTTTGTTTTTTATGCTTCCGTTATTTCCGATGCCGTAACCGATTCCGATGTTACCGTTTTTTGACTCTGAAATAAAAATATACGAGCAAAAATGATTTTAGATATTTTCATATCGTTTCCGACCGTTTTCATCCCTACTAGCTACAGTAATTTTAGCTTGAATGTTGGTGTTCTCTAGTTTATATCCAATCTGTACTGTTGTATTTTTTTTTCCCTCCTGTGTTGTTTTATCTATCTTGGTAGTGCTGCTTTGGAGGCGACATCCTATATTCTTTTTATGTTGTGTGTTACTCTGTTGAAATGCATTGTGCACACATAGAAGGGAATTTCGAAGTGCAAGCATTGTGGAGGTAACACAACCAGCACAATGTGGACGATTAGAATATAGCAAAGTGACACCCATGTTTACTTATCTAATTTTGCTCAGTACAGTGAAGGACAACACGTGTTTCTTTGTCATAGTAACTACCGTTGCAAATTTCTGTGGTAGTTATCTGTGCGATCTTGTTTTTATGATCCATTTATGCCTTTTTTGATTAATTAAAGTAGTAAAAGATCAATAGCTTGCTTATGTCAGAATACATAGCTAGATAGTGATGTTTCTTTATGATGTTATCACACAATGTTCATTGTCGTATAATTATGATTACACATGATGATTGGAATATGGATCACTGCTGAATTCATCGGTAACGAAATTAACCTATATTTTAATATTATAATAGTTAACCTGTGGTCTGAACTCGAAGCCATGTTAAACTAAAGATTAATTGGACGCCTGATTTTTTATGATCTTATGAACAAATCAACTCACAAAATAACGACTCGGGGGTTTGATGGATGTGTTTCTTTGGAATCTATTTATCTATAGTTTTTACGTTGAGCAAATTTCAAGGAACACCAGCTACTTGCACCATTGTACTTTACACTACAGATTTTACACACAAAACCACAGGTAATGGGGATGTGTGACACACAATCACAACTTTTACAGCATCTACGTACCTGGAGGCTAGGTCCATTTGCAGGCATTGATGTGGCTACCCTTAGCTGGATATGCAAAGAGCAGTGACGGTGCCTTCCCTGCTACTTGAGGTGCCTCAAACCTCTAAAATAATGTCTCTATGGAACAAATAATGCCTCAAACAATGTCTCTACAACTTTTAGAGACGTTTTTTAAATGTCATAAAGAAAATGCATTTGTTATCGACATTTTGGAAAATGCCTCTAAAGTGCCTCTACTATCAATTCTATATAGTCTATATTGGAATATGTCTCTATGTTTGGAGCACTTTTTAAATGCCACAATAAGTTGCCTCTACACTACAACATGGCAATTTGTAGAGGCAAACTAAAAAATGTCTATAGAAAAATGCCTCTACAAGAGGTTTTTGTTGTAGTGTTGACATGGCCTTTGGGCTCCTTTTGGGCAGATTTAAGGCGTGAAACTTCTTGTTGTAGGGCTCCACTACCTTTTGTGTCCCCCTCTGGGCTGCGCTTATATATTTATGCTGCTCCGACTGGATATATACATTGAAAGAAGTGCAAATTTAGTATTGCTGTAACATTTTATAGGAAGCAACCAAATGTCCAGTGAATTCAACATTGGATTGAAGTAAGCAACATAGATTCAGTTCATATGATCTGGTAAGACAGTAGGAGCATGTCATAGGTGATGCTTACAAAATGAGTGCATACACCATTTGTGTCAGTGGTGCAAGAACATGGTGTTAATTAGTTGAAACCTTAACTTTATTTTTGTGCTAATCTTGTGGTTTGGTATTCTCTTGTGCTAAAATGTCAACTTTCTGCTTTCCACCGTTTGTTTTCATTCAGCATGCTGGAGCTGCAGATTTCAAGAAGTTCTAACCTTTTGGGTTCTGATGGTGACCAATTAGCTACTGTGTGTGTCAATCATTTAGCTATTGTGTGTGTGTGTGTGTGTGTGTGTGTGTGTGTGTGTGTGTGTGTGTGTGTGTGTGTGTGTGTGTGTGTGTGTGTGTCTGTGTGTGTGCACGCGCGCGCGTGCTTGTACCATGCCTGTTGTGATAAAGTTATTGCTCCTGATTTTTGTAGGTTGCCTGTACTATAGTAATTGTGAGTGGTGCAGCAGGTCGTCTTATTTACATTAAGGTTCTTTGAAGTTAAATATTTTCTCCTTTTTTCCTTCTGTTATGTCCTTTTACAGAATAAGTTAGTAGAAAACAAGCTTAATCTTACCACCTATACACAGAACGCTTACAATCTATCAAACATCAGGCAAAGTAGCACATCAAATGGTTCTGATTTAGTTTCGAATTGACTCACGAAAAGCAAGATGATGCACTATGCAGCTTTCATAGTCTTGATATTTGTCATGCTGACAAAGATGGTGGACATTCTCAAGATGAAAGTTCTTTCTCCACATCAAATGCTGTATTGGGTGGAAATCTTGGTGCCAAGAATGCGATTCGACCGATTAAACTAGCAGAAGTGGAAAAGCTTCCTCCTTATACGACATGGATATTTTAGATAGGTCAGTTTACCCACAGGCTTTTCTCAACATCCTTAAACCCTTGCACATGCCAACTAGGCGCTGACAAAAAATTATCAATCATGTAGCAAATTAACTAACATCACATTTTTTCAACTAAGTTTAGGTTGGATTCTTCTCATCACATTTTGTAATTGATATTATTTTCTCTAGTCGCTGACATTATTCTTTTTCTGAGTGTATTTTTAGTATAATAAATTTAGGGTTGTATATGTTTTTCACTATTGCTTTATAAGATTTCATTATTCATGTTGGGGTTAGGGGGGTGCAGGACAGCAGCTAGCAACTGAGGCAGTTCATTACATTGCACACTAGGTGCTATTTATAGTACATGGGGGTTTGGCTGCTGCTACTCCTAGGTTCCAGAATGTGCCAGCTACATTAGAGCATCTCCAAGAGAACCCCAAAAAATTGGCCCCATAAACTTGTTTTTAGGAGCAACTAAAAAAATATGAGGGGCAATTTGTTCTCCCTTCTCCAACAGTCCCTCCCTAAAAGTGGATCAAAACAAATTTGATTGGGCCACATCAGCATTTGGGGCCACAAAAACATTAATTGTAGTGGAAAAAGAAGGAATGGGGGCCCCAATTTTTCCCCTGTTTGTAGCTACAAATGAGAGGAGTTTATGGGCTATGAGAAAGTTAGGGTTTGTTTAGGGGCCCTGTTGGAGATAGTTTTTTGCCTAAAATTCTAATAACTAAATTTAATGGAGGTTTACGGGGCTCTCTTGGAGATGCTCTTAGGTTGGTTTGTTACAATACATGCTGCAGTACTGCATCTGCTAGTTTCTAGAACACTCTACTAGTCTGTAACATCTCAGGCTGCCACCAGGCTGGGCCCACTCACATTTTGTGTGGACCCCACTCTAACCCACTAACCTTTTACGCTTTCGGCCTCGCTTCGTGTAAAAGGGTTAACCCAAGGTGGTGGGTGGTGGACAACCTAGGCTTATATGTTGGCCTTTCCCCCACTAGACTAGCAAGGTGGGACTAAATCCCACCCCCTCATGCACACTAGTGCACATGGGCCACTAAGGCCTAATCTCAAATGGGCCGGGATGTCACATAGTCTCTACTATATTCCAGAAACACAAGGATTACTTCTAGGAATTCTAACCCTAAATCCTTATGTTCCTCACTTCATGGGGAGCACGCGCAGGAGATTCCTCACTGCACGATCCTCCTCCATCTTCTCCGGCAACATACTCTAGCTACTCTTCTTCTATGGCGACACACGTCACACTTCTTCTTTAGCGATGCCGCTTCACTGGCTCTAGCGACACGCCACTTCTCTCTGGCGATACACGCCATTGAGCACATCATCCCTAACAGGACCACAAACAAGCCACTGCCGCAACACCTCCACTTGCTTGCATTAACGGACCGACACAGGGTGCGGCGACCTTCAGTGCAACACAACCACAATCGCACGCCGTCTTGTGCTAACCACCACTAGCACGCCTCCAACAAGGTCTACATCCTCCCAACTTTGATACCAATTTTTGGGGCTACGGGGTGCTGGACAGTAGCTAGCAACTGAGGCACTTCATTACATTGCACACTAGGTGTTATTTATAGTACAAAGGTGTTTAACGGCCTCTGCCGAAAGGTGTTTTTCCCACACTGACCGCTCCTCTATTCCTGAACTACATAGTGTCTTTGTCAGGGTGTGTTGATTAACACACAATTGCGAAAATGGATCTGTGAGTGCCACACACCCATCCTCAAGGTGTTGGGTGCTTTGTTATCCCACTGCCATTGCCGCTATTGTCATGCTGTGTTGCCATTGTCTCCACTGTTGCACATGCATAGTGTATTATACTGCCACGTGATTGCTCTTCCTGTGCAGGTGCTGTGAAATTGAAGGACAGAGCGGCATAATAAACAGTATAGTTGACAACGTGCTTTAAATTGAAGCATCTAATGGCATAAATTGTATTGGAACAATAAGTGCACAAGATATTTTATCTTCACACAGACAATGAATGAAAATATGGATGCACTGAGATCACTATCCATTTTATTTCCTAATAATGTGCAATATTAAGGTTTCATAAGGCCTTTTCAGATAAAATGTGGGCAAATTTGTCTAGAGCACATTGAAAAAGCGTGGAATTACTCACAACACACTGTCAAATTAGATTTTGTCTGAGACACACTACGATTCTCTGACAATTGTTTATGACACACTTTGACCGTTTAACAATTAATTTCAACTTTTTTATTTCAATACTTAAAATACATTAGGACTTGAAACTTAGCACAAATATATATTATTGCATTCTCAATCATTAAAAAATAGAGCTAGAATTTTCTTCGACTGTGGTATTGTTAGCTCATTGTTTTAATATTTAATTTGCCAAGCAAACCATGCAAACAATTGAAAACAATCTAGCTCCATTTTTCAGTGATAAAAAATGCGATAATGTATATTTGTACCAAGTTTAAAGTCCTAATATATACTAACTATTGAGATAAAAAAATATTGAAATTAATTATTAAGCGGTCAAAGTGTGTCACAAACAATTGTCAAAGATTCACATTGTGTCTTGGACGAAATCAACTTTGACAGTGTGTCGTGGGTAATTCCACGCTTTCACAGTGTGCTTGAGACATGTTTTGTGGTGTTTCATGCAAGAATCAGAGGATAAGTGAAGTTCAATCGGTACTTGGTCAGCGGAGGGTTTACTATGATGCAAGTTGAGGTGAAGCCTTAATTTGCAGTGATAGTGAAGATGAAGCCATTGAGGACGAAGAGGTGAAAAAGGAGTTCAAACATTCTGAAGATTGCATTATTCGGTAAATATGCTTGACCCATTGATTCCTTTATCATGGCATCAATTCCTTATGTTTCAATTATGCACTAATTTTGGTCGATGAATACGATGATTTTGCAAACAGTGTAATTGAGAGATTTTGCACTTTTGTTTCTGTAAGATTAAAGTTAACTGGCCTTTGTAAAAGCACCTTTGTAAAAGCAATATGTTAAGATAAATAATTACATAAACAATAGTATGATAGTTATGTGAATGATCCTCTAGTAAGGAAAGCGTAAAAAGTATAGCATCTCCAAGCGACTAATTGGAGTTTTGGTTGTCACGGTTGAGTTTAGGCATCCACTAGAGCCTTAAGTTCAGTCCAATGTGTGCTTATTATGTGTGTTGCTCACCTTTCTCGCAGGATTCCATCCATTATAATTTCTTCTTTTTTAAAAAAAAGAAAATTGAAGTAGTGATATCCTATCTGGGAGTTAAGTTTGATTCTTGAGCAGATTTTGTTATAGCGTATAAAACTTCTATATATGTTCTTCAGAAGTATCTGTCAACAACTGAATTTGATTTATGATATATGCATGTTTTCTACATGATTAGTGTTTATCATATCATCTAATGTATTACTCTCCTGCTCTTTGTTAGTATGACAATCCAAGAATGTGGCTTGTCTGGTGCTGTACAGGAAACTCTTGCTTTGTATCTTGAGAGGACCACTGATGATATAAAGGCTAGTTTGTGTTCATATAGGTTCATTTGTTGATTACATTTCCAATTCTTATTTTTGATCGGACATATAAAACATCAGGCCAGGTATGAGATCCTTCATGGTGAGAAAGCCGAGGAATATTCCTGTAAGAAAGTGCCTGAACATAATGTCAAAGTGGAAGATTTGTGCTGCGATCAAGATTTGGACGCAGCAATGGATTCCTTTGACAATCTCGTCGACGATGTCTGGTATGCTAATCTATTAACGTTCATATCTTCTTTTCTGAGATCCGTGTGTTGTTGAACATTTTGTTCATCGTGACGTTTTGTACTGATGAACATTATTGAGCATGATTGTTTCTTTTTTTTACAGTGTCAGGAATGCTAGCCAGTTATGTTGGCAGGTTCGGTTGTTGTATGGAGATATCACCCGAGATATAAAAGCAGTAAATCATTCATTTTGGCACCAATTGAAACCCACGGATCAGCAGGTAAGTTAAATTGGTGAAAATTAGCCGTGCTAATAGATGCATGAGAAATTTTATATAAGTGTTTCTCCAATTTTCAAGAGAATGATGCAATTGTCTACAATCACTGAAGTTAACAAATGGCAAAATTTGCTACTGGACACCCTTCAATAGTGGTATTTGCTCTTGGACATAACTCAAATGCATCTTTGCCAGAGGACACTACTCTTTTGTCGTAACTTGCTAGTGGACATCCAAATTATTAAAATACTCAAATTTTTTATATAAAGAAGAGAGAGAACATGTAAATAGACCAAATTACTCTTGCTTTCCGAGCCGGTATTGTGCCATGTGAGCTATTTTGTAGTAACACATTATTTCGTTTGATCTTGTTGTGTCATAGTAAAATAAAAGTTTAATTAATTATATATGACATATATGATAATCCATGAGCGAAAGTAAATGGTTATTCACAAGAAAAATTGATGATATGATTTGCAAAGTTAACATGTTCCGACTCAACAGTGCAACAATAGTATTAGTGTCAACTGTAAGTTCATCTCTCTCTTTTCATAAAGAAACGATTATTTTAATAACTTGGATGTCTACTAGCAAGTTACCACAGTTGAGTAATGTCTTCTAGCAAAGACGCATTTGAGTGATGTCCAGGAGCAAATACCACGCTTGATGGATGTCCAATAGCAAATTTTGTCTTAACAAATTTGTCATCTAACATGCCAAAAAAAATTAAAGAGGTGAATAGATTCAGTTTAAATACCAAACAAGTAAATAAATGCACAGCACTCAGGGCACACAAATAAACATGTACACTATTTATAATTCAGTTATATTTTAAGAAGACAATCTTGTTCTGTTTCTAAAATAGTTTGTTAGTTTCTACATGATCAATTGATCATATGACATACAGGAAATATATCCATCCAGTTGTTTACCTGTCAATCTTGTGTGAAAATCACAAATAACCATCATCATCCTCGTCATAGCTACTCCAAAACATACTATTTCCCTTGAGCCCAACTTCTAATATACCATCGCTAATTTCAGCATCGACAAATCCAGACATTGTTGTTCATGATGGGCGTGGTTGGTCCACGGAGCGAACCGGCCGACCCATCCATTCAGCAGAGAGCTGTGGTGCCCCATGGGGAGCCATAGTTTATTTGCGGCATGACCCTCCGCTCCAATGGATATTATGGTTCGGTCCAAGTTTCGCCAGTCCGCCATGAGCACCGCAAAACTATATATACTATATAGACGCAACCCACTAAAGTGTCATTATTGCTATAAAGCTCAACTCTCGTGCGTCCACGTCACCACCAAATTTCAGCCGTCGGATTGGAGCGTAGAGGCCACATCCAGCCGTTCGATTGTCCATCTTCATCCGTGCGGCCATCTTCACTCGGGAAGAACCTGAAGTCATCGGCCTTCTCTCTACCTGCGAACTGCAGCACCGAATCTATCTATCTCCCCCCGCCTGTTTCCCTTCCCATCCCCTTGCAAGGTGTCTTAAACCTCCTCCTGATCAACTATCTTGCACATATGAATGGAGGAAACCAATCTCGACCACGACTCTTCATCTGCTCCGACTAGCCATGATTAAGATCGCCATCCAATGACGGCGCAGAGGTCGCATCAACTAAGGTACGCATTCTAATCCCATCCGTGTTGCTGCACTGACGAAACGACGCGATGTTAAGGAACCGCACGAACACCTTTGCGATGAGTCTGCTCACCTTGCACTTGCTGCGTAGGCTGTCCCTGTTGGTGTTGTGAACTAGCCTCCAATATATTGCTGATTATACCACACATATACGTATGAGGTGCTTCTCCGATCTAAGCTTTTTCTCTAGCTTTGTTTCGTTGTTTCAGTTGGAGTCCAATAAAAGTTTCTAAAGACGAAGGTTACATAGCATTGTTGATACATTCCCTCTTCCCTGAGATCAACTAACTCAATTTTTTATTTCTCAGTAAACGGGTATGTTGTCTTTTATTTTCATCTAATTACATGGAGGATTCATTTTTGTTCTTTTGCAAACAATTTTTCCCCTGATTTGTGCTTCTGTTTCATTATTTTTTTATGACAAGGGATGGTCCTTCTTTGTATTGAATTGCAAAATGCTTTGATCTTAGGTGACGGTTGTCATCAAGTACATTCAGATTTCTTTTCCTGAATTTTAAGAAGTTCCACAAGTGAGTGATGGAGGGATACAAATTTCATATGATTTATATTGAAGCAGTGATTTCATCACAATTCCTTCTATTGTTTTGCCTCATCTAATTACATGGAGGATTCATTTTTCTCTTTTGCAAACAATTTTACCCCTGGTCTGTACTTCTGCTTAATTCTTTTTTTCTGACAAAAAGGATGCTCCTTATTTGTATTGAATTGCAAAATGCTTCAGTCTTATAGGTGCTTCGTGCTTGGATCGTGCAGCAAGGTTTTCATCAAGAACATTCATATTTGTTTCAAGAAACAATGATGTCATCACAATTCTTTCTATTGGTCTGCAGGTTTACTATTTGTCAGAATTGCTTCTGTTAAAATCAGGTTCGTTCTTTGCTTCTTGCAGCATGTCATACGGGGGCCAAAAAGTTTGTTTCATTTATTTGAACTGTCCTTTCCAAAGACAAGAAAATATATAGCAAAGCTGTCAATCTTTTGTTTGCCTATAACATCATGCTATTTATCTCTCATGTACTCATTTTAACATTAAATGTGTGTGTAGTCAACCTACTACTAACTTAAAAATCATCCCTAATTCCCGCAACAATGCGCAGGAAATTCACCGAGTAATAATCAATCGATCAGTCAGTAAATAACAGTGTTTTACAGGAGTGCTAGCCCGAGCTGGTTAGTCCGCGTCTTCATTTTGATTTTGATTAAAAGTGAAAATCCTTGCTAACCTCCACCTCGCACAAGCCCAAGCCACAAGGTCGCGCTACGCTGCCGCCGTCACGTCGCGGTTTGAAGATGAGTGGAAGACGACGGCGCGCCGGACAGGGTGGAAGATGAGGGTGAACGCCGGCTCACGGAATTGGGAGATTCGAGGCGGATGACGGCGTGACGGGCGGCTTTCAACCAGGGTTTACAAAACCGCGGTAAACCGGATCGGGTACCGCGAAAACCTGAAAAACCAGTTTTGTAGCAACCCGCATGTAAAAATGCGATACTACGTGGAACGTCATTGCAAGTGTAAATATAATGTAAATAAAACAAAACAAAGTCATAAGCGGAAGAAAAATGAAATAAAAGTTTAACACACTGGACCAGTCCACATGAAAATAAAACATTAACTCAAAATAAATTGAAAAACCATGGTGCTAGAATGTGTGCCACCCATGACCCATGCTCATGCTTCTACTCCATTAACTTTTTACCTGAAACAGGAAAGCGAGTGTGAGATGAAAATCTCAGCAAGTAAACCAACACAACAAGGAATAATTGTTGTAAATATAGAGACAAGGAAAAGTTGTCAAGGGTTCCAGGTAGCCACTGTTGGGGACTACACCGAAGCCCCTCTGACCCACGCGAAGGTCAACAGCCACCAGCGAAGGAAGAATGAAAGAAGTGGACGGCACAGGAGTCTGAAGTTTACCAAGCTAAGAACCATGCTAAAGTAGCCAATGGCACACTTGTAAATATAATCATCTCACCCCCTATAAATATGGAGGGAGATGATCCTGTAATGACATCTGGTTTTGGGGCCACGAGCCAAAGGAGGAATCATTTGCACCGCACTCAGACCTCTCTAATCGTTCAACCCCTTCGCCCAGCATCGCGGGTGAAGGAGAGCTTCGCGCAACAGACTGCAGGGAACCTGAGTAAGAACACCTTCGTCCGGCACCGCGGACCAGGAAGGAGGGCTTCGCTCCAACCAGAAGGCGGCGACGACGAACAAGGAGGGCTTCGCGAGGTGATCCGAAGGCATCATCAACCTTCGAGGGCTTCGCCAGAACCAGGACGCTTCTATCAACCGTTGGAGGGCTTCGATACGTCACACGGAGACCTTCGATCCCCCAACAGCCACGAAACAGCAAGGCTACGAAAGTGGTAAACATGTAAACATGATATAGTGAGATTCGTCTTGTAAATAAAATAGGAAACAAATACAGTACCGATTGGACAAGTCACATACCAGGAGATACGGGATTAGCCAGGCACCCACGTGGACGTATTCCTGTGGTTGGGTGTTAATTTCCCAACAACGAAAATGTACGGCCCGTACGTTGTTAGGTGGAATATGTTATACCCATATATGTGACGAAAAATATTCATAGAAAATGTTAATAGCACTTGGAAGAAAATTAGAGAACGAATGGTAATGAAAGGTTGAGATAATGATGCTATTACGTAGCGAGAGCAAGAATGAAATCATTTCATAAAATAACTTAAGAAAGTTGTACAGGTGCAAGAGCATGCTTGGCCTATGCCATAATTGTGAAACACTAAAGTTCTGGCAGTTAACGTGTGATGAATAAAAAAACTAATCTAGATGACTTGCAGACCTGCACAAGAAAGTGGACGAAGAACAGGTAGAGGGTATGAAATATGTCTTCGCTTGCGCTGGCCCGGCTCCGGTTCTAGTCGAGGAGGACTTGGATTTCGTCTGGTAAGTGCGCTATGTTCAAGCAGTTTGACTTGTCCTGCTAGAATTGGCGTAACTGCTAGTGATCCGGTAGTTTAGATCTACTCTAGGTTACTGTTCCGAGTATCGACTAAGTAAGATTGTTAGACCTCGTCCAATCCTTTGTCAAGATGGTTTGACTTGTCCTATTTTGGCACTTAGTCGATATTAGGGCTTTAGCCTATTTAGAGCTAGCTATTCGAGTTAGTTGAATGAGTTAGAACTGATTAGATCTATTGCTGCCAATCGTGTAGTATGGTTTGACCTGGTCCCTTATTGCATCATCTAGTTTGACTTGTCCTGGATGAAACGATTGGTAGCATGTTGATTTGGTTAGTTTTATTAGCTCAGCAGTTCTATCAGGGTGTTTAGCTGGTAGCTTATTATATTTTTCAAGTGTTGTATCGGCTCAGCAATTTATTTCTATGAACTGACCGTTGCAACATCTTTGTATATCTTGTCATTGTGTTGTATCGGCCCCAGCATTGTGATTCTATAAACTGTGGCCGATGTAACGTTATTCTATATCTTGTAAGTAATAGGATCAAACTGACTGGCACGTCTCAAAAAGCTATTGGACCTGCACTGGAGCTAAGCAGATCTCCTAGGCCTCGTGTTTTGGCGGCGAAAGATCGGCTGCCGATATTTTTCCGTCACCAGTGCTTCAATCCATCCAAGCTCTACAAAGAATTAATTATGAGAGGAACAGGTTGCCGTGTGGTAACTTGTCTGACGAACGATCGGCTGCACAAAGGATCAATCATCTTGGGGCGATGCGTACTCTCTCATCCACCCACTACAACAATTGTGGGTTTCTATAACGTTTTTCTCATGACAACACACCGTTTCGTCATAAAGTGTGTTAGGTTTATGACGTTTTTGAGAAAATCGAGTGTTTTATGACGAAAATCGATATCCGTCATTAAATTTGGCCACAAAATCGTCATAAATCAAGACGCTATTATATTATGACGAACAAAAACGTCATAACTGATAAAAAAATAAACGTCACAATATTTGTGACAAATATGAATCGTCATTAACAAATTTTTGAATTGTACACCAAAACTTTTGACATATTTTTACCCTATGTTTTGCAGGAGTTATATCAAATTAGGAGCAAAAGTGCAATGATTGGCTAGGATTGAAATATTTACTTCTGACAGATTTATTAAAGAATAATTTCCAATGGCAAGACATGCACGTGTGCGCCTGTTTTGGACTGGAGCAACAAAGCATGCTGGTTGGGCTTTTGTGCTGCTGGACGTGTGGTCCAAGCCCACCACGCACACAAACATCAATTAGCAATAGATTAATAGGTCTTTCTCTCAAAAAAAAAAAAAGCAATAGATTAATAGGCTGCTGCAGGCCACGTACCAAGCCTCACCTCTGAAGTCCGTTAGCTTGTAGCTGGGCTGTGCACGTATTCTAGCCCAAGCTGCATGGAGGACTGGAATCGGTGCAGGAACGCTGCTCACACGCACGCGCCAAGAAGCCAGGCCACGCCACTGCTGGTGGGCCCTGCTGCTACCACGCAAGAATGAAAGGCGGCACAGAATTTTTTTTATTTTTAATCGAATTTTTTATTATATTTTTATTAATAACCGTCCGTTTTCGAAATTTGCAAAACTAATCGCCCAATCGCCCCACAGGCGGGCGATTAGGGCTTGTCGCCCGAATGCAGGGCGACTAGACCCTTCAGTCGCCCTTTGTTAGGGCGACTGGATCCTGTCGCCTTACCAGGGGGCGACAAGGGCCAGTCTCCCCTCCAACGGGCGACAAGGACCCAGTCGCCCTATCAAAGGGCGACAAGCTGTGCTGCAGTGTTTAGACAACTTTTACTGTTACTGATGTCACGACATGCATTTATTGTTTTCGTATGGCGACACATCCATCACGGGCAACTTTGCAGAGCATCCGAGGACATCTTCTCTTCTTTTCTTTGTGGTCTTCGTCTATAGACCGCGATAGTTATGCCTATAAAATACACGCATCGTCTGTCTATTAAGCTCAGCCACTTCATAATCTAACCAACACCGGAATTTCTCTCATAGCTATAGAGTTCCCCAACGACCCACCCTACAACAAAGAGACATTACCTTTCAGAGATGGCTTCATCGCTCCTATGTGCCTCTGTGGCACTTTATGCAGGTTAGTGAAGTCACTCGTTCTTGGTGATGACTACGGCAAAAGGCTTTGGATGTGCAACAACTACCAATATGATCCACCTTCGCAAAGTCTTTACTTTCCCGATGGGAGGCCCAGGGTAACTACTTGTACTTCGTTATTATTTGGTTCCACAATTGATTCTTGCTTACTAATACGTTCATAACATTGCAGTCCCCACCGTCTCTGTGTGAGTTCATCGAGTATGTTGACACTGAGCAGACACCAGAAGATATAGCCCATGTCTACCGTGTCGCTCAACGTGCAAGAAGGCATTGGCTTGATATGGAAGCTGAGGAAAGGAGAGAGGAGAAACGCAGGAAAATGAGACAGGAGGAAGAAGAGCGTCGACGCAAGTACGAAACGGAACGCAAGCAAAGAGATGAAGCGGAACGTAGACGCAAACAAGAGGAAGATCGCCTTGCTCATGAGGCCCGCCAGGCCGAAAGAGAGAGGATGCGCGAGAGAGCTCGCCGTGCTAGGGCAGCAGGTCCTGATGCCTTCAGAAAGGGAAAATATCCCCGTTGCACTCAATAGATACTGAGGATAAATCGAAAGCGGAGAAAGTTCATCTAAGTCAAAAGGGGACGACGAGGGATACGCGTCGTTTTACCTTAAGATAACTGAGGAAGAACTTGATTCACGTCGTGTTGCCCGGCTACGTCGTCGCGCCACTGAAAAATAAATGTTGTATCTTAAATTGTTCTCTTCATTGTAATGTTTGTTTCTTAAGTATATGGCATGTGATGTTGTAACTTCCATCAAATAAATGTTATGCATTGGATTCCCTTATATCTCAGACTCCTTTAGTCACGTTCACAACCCTCAAAAGCATAACACGGAACAATGCATGACTGCACTAATGCAGGGTCACACTTTGCAGAGAAGGCAGCGCATCCGAGGACCAATAATTTCCAACAATTATTGGAGACAGGGCAGGTCCACAATCACTTCATTCCTATCACTGCATCACTTCATCACACCTGTGGTGAATTGTCAAGTTCACCCATTGAATTCCCTCATCTGACAATGAATGTAGGTTGCATGTGTCCCAATACTTGTGCCCACACCTGTGCCCACGGCACTGATTAGTCACTGGTGTTGTCATCTCACTTCGCTGTACTACAATAAATGACTGCACGCCTCCTCTTTCTTCTCAAAAATTATGGACACAACTGTTTCTTTGCTTCAATAAATAGAGCCACTCCCATCGTCCATCCACACACTCATCCACACATCGTTCATGACCAACAGAGGGGGAGGAGGCAGAAGAAGAGGGAGAGCGGGGAGTTCCAAAGCACCACAAGAGTGGGTTTGGGATGGAAAGAGAGGACCCTTCACATATGATCCACCTGTTCAGGCGTTCCCTCTACAGTCGAAAGATGAGTTCGACTTGGTTGTGAATCCACTTAGAGAGTATGACAACAGCAAGTTCCAATGGCCAAAATGCTGCCACAAGCTAGACTGCGTCGTCCAAATGTTCGATGGCCAATGCGAGGGTGGTCGTCGCTTCTTCAGATGCCCAAATGGAGAAGTGAGTTTTCATTCGTCCTTGTTCACATCCGTCGATGAGTCTCATCTTTAAACTTTCTCAGTTGTATTCAACAACATTTACAAACCTTTTTTTTACAGAATAATGAAGACGAAGCCAATTGTGGCTTCACGCAGTGGGTGGATCCTATGCCTATTAGCGCAACAAGAGAGTACATTAGCTACCTACAAAACCGCATATTCGACCTAGAGCAAGAACTGGAAACAGCAACTCCACAACAGAGCCAAGAGCTCGTCATCAGCATTGCTGGCCCCGACACCTTTTGTCTTGATTCATACTGCAGATGCCCCCACCACAAGTCAGGTCCAATCAACTCACCACCACAAGCTCCACCACCACCACCATCAACTTACTACGGTGGGAACAATGACTATGGCTACTCCAAGTCTGGGGGAGAGTCCAACTATAGTCTATGGGACTAGATTTCACGTAAAAGCCTGGCTACGGCATCATTCAGTGTTGCATTTTCAATTCCTTAAGGTATGTTAGGATTAGTACGGTGCACAAATAGGTTAGTCGTTATGTGTACCGAACATGCCATTACAATTTATCCACCTATGTACTTCTATTTCGCCGTACCTAAGACAATGAAGTCGGGTCTTATTTCCTTACTCGTGTACAACAATAAATTGTTCATTGCACATGATTGAATTCATCAACAAGGCACAAAAGATTATTACTGTATTGCTAGATCAAATTTGCAGCCCAACGGTGAAAACGAAATACAAAAATTCAATCGTTTGCTCAAGTTCTAAACAGTGCTAAATAGGAGAATACAGTGCTAAATAATATTAACTGTTAGGAGAAAACATGGCTAAACAGTGAAAAAACAGACAGCACAGCCTTTGATAGGGCGACTGGGTCCTTGTCGCCCGTTGGAGAGGCGACTGGCCCTTGTCGTCCCCCGGTAAGGCGACAGGATCCAGTCGCCCTAACAAAGGGCGACTGAAGGGTCTAGTCGCCCTGCATTCGGGCGACAAGCCCTAATCGCCCGCCTGTGGAGCGACTGGGCGATTAGTTTTGTAAATTTCGAAAACGGACGGTTATTAATAAAAATATAATAAAAAATTCGATTAAAAATAAAAAAAAATTCGGCGGCACAAGACTGCTGCAAGCTTTGGCCCGTTTCCATTTTCCTTGTCTTTCTTTGCTTTTTTCCGTAATGGGCTCAATCTGTGTGGCCCATTTTCTTCAGTCTTTTCTTTTCTCCTTCCCCCTACCGATTGGGCTTTCTCTTTCCTTTTCTCCGGCCCAACGCCCTCACCCGGCCTGCTTCCCCGCTCGGCCCAGCCCGCCAGAGCGCCGTCTCTCGCTGATATATGGGCCAGTGTCACGTGTCGGTGTTCTTCTCCAGTTCTTGGCCCCAGTTTTTTTTCTTAATTTGATTCATTGCTGAATTTTGAAAGTTATACTTATATCGCATACGAAGTCCAAATGATCTCGTTTTTTTTCCTCCGCGTTGATAAAAACATTATCTACCTATTTGTAGAATATATGGAACTGGTTTATATGATATAACTGTGCCATATCCTCAAATAAATGATGGTCCTTTTTTAATCAAAATTTGTTATTTTTGTAAATCTTGAAAGAAAATGTTGGACATGGAATTTTGTGGAGATAGACAACTAAATCACCCCTACACATGAGAATTATGGTACAATTTTTTTAAGCTTTTGTTGAGGACATTGTTCACTTATAGTTGAACTTGGGTGATAGTTTCATAAGATGTGTCGAGAGTTGTCCACTTTGAACACACTTTGGTGGATTTTTTTTCAAAACAATTAACAAAAAATCCCATGAGTTTGGGTTGACATGGAACAGACACAAACCAAAAATCAGCTAAAAATTCGTTATATTTCGTGAGATAAAATTTGACAAAACAATTGGAAAATACACTCATTTCTTCTCTTTCTTATATCTCAAGAAGTTTGTTGCAACTTCGGGTGGAATTTGGTAAGAATGTGTATCTGGTCGATCCAAATGAATACTAATTTTGGTGGAACTTTTGAAAATCATTTTTATATATATCATTTTCAAAATACTAATTTTTTATACTTCTCATATAACTCATTTTTTAGTAAACATCGATGTTGCAGTGTTTCCAAAAAATCCCAAAACCAAAAAATCCCAAAACATTATATGTGACGATCATGGAAATGATATAAGGGACAATTATGTTTTTACCCCCACTTTGAATTTTAATTCTGATTTTACCATTATTTTTCTCACTTTATGATTTTACCCCTGATTTTCTAACGTGAAACCAAAGTTTACCCCTACTAAGGTAAAATCATAATAATTATATTCTGATTTTAGCGTAAGCTCTGGCTTACTGGAGGTGTTTCCCTTCCCCGCCTCCACTCCTCTCTGATTCGAGGCACACGGCTCACTGTCACGGCCATGGCGAGGCCGCCGGCGGCGCGCGAGAGGCCCTTGCGGTGGCGTGCGACGATGCCGCCTCTGACCTCTGACCTCCTCGGAGTGGCGCAGCAAGGGCGTTGCTCGGAGCGCACGGGCATGGTCGTGGAGGGGATCCACTGCTGCTAGCTTCGGCGAGATCCACGTGCGCCGCGAGCTCCGCGAGATCCAAGGCCAGCTGCAACACGTACATCCCCCACCCCAACCCCAGCTGCGCCCTCGTCATCTTCTCCAACGGATGACGGTGGGGATGAGCGCCGCCATCGGCGAGATCCACGCCGGCCGCGAGCTCCGCGAGATCCAACGCCGGCTGCACCGCGTGCATCTCCAACCCCAGCAGCACCTTCAAACTTGACCCCGACCTGGAGATCATCCCCGGCACAGAGCTCATTCCGTTCCCACGGGTGTCGACCTCGAGATCTCTTCCCGGTGCGTTCCCCTCCGATTTATTTCTACTGTGATGGAACTTGTCGATTTGGATGAATCAAATCCCGACTGTTGCAAGGGAATTAGCGATTTGGGGCCTTCAAAATACTCCGTACCTCACATAGTACATATTCTCTGCTATTAAAAAAAATGCATCGAAGTATCCCCTGTGTCACCATAATCTTTTACTGAACTTAGTAAGAAAACTGGAGTTTTTGGTTCAGTTCACTAAATTTAGACGATTTGTTCAGAGAATTTTTTCGAGGAAATTGAATGGTAGAAATTAACAGTAAATAGGCTTCTGCAGATGTTCTGCTATCATCCTTGATGCTCGACTGTCAATGAACTGAGGTAAATCATACCATCTCTGTAGCTACTATAATGTCGTCTGCTTCTTTCAGATTAGCATACATATTTTGTTGCTTAATTACAGCAGTATGAATTCATGGGTTTTGTAAATCAAATGTAGTCTTACGGAAAACCTGCTAAATACAAACCTACCGGTGCAATATTTTGTCACCACTATTAATTACGAAATGCCTTCTCATGTTGGTTTATAACAGTTCATATATTTCTGTGGAAAGTTATTGCTGCATCTATACTACACACTCTGCATGAATTCACTATTTGTAAATTGTTAATTATGACTGCAGCCATATCAGCAATCTCAGCTAAAAGGAATAGTTACAACAGCCCATGCTTTATTTAAGTCCATGCAAGTCCATGCTTTATCTAAGTCTCAGCTGCTACTTTGAATGTTTCAAGCTATAGGTATTAGAATGGCTACGAACACGGCACAATACATGCCTACATGCCTCGAGTGTGTTACTTATTCAGGGTCTGATGTTTGAATCTGCGCAATTTCAAGCCATACACTTGCATCTCTATGTTTTGGGTATTGCTTTGCTATCTGGTACAATCCTGCATTTTACTAAAATTGTACCTTTATTCTATTACATTAGCTGTTGCTTGTAATTACTGAACTTCAGTGAATTAGTGCAAACTAATAATGTTGTTTCTTTTTGTTGTATTGCCATTGTTAGGACTTGGTGAATGGTGACCACAGTTTTGCTGGAATGTTGGCCTGGTGATCATTGCTAATTGATTGGACATGTAACCATTAGCTTAGTACCTTGTATTTCTGAATGTAACTTGTACGTTGGTCACTGAATGCTCGTGATATGTAAAAACATATGGTTCAATTACTATTTGCATTCTGGATGTGATTATGTTTCAGGTCTGTAAAATGAGTTTTGAAAAAGAAATGAAAAGTAAAGAAGGCCTGCTAATTAAGCAGGTCGAAAGTAAAAAGGCCTGCTAATTAAGCGGGTTGAAAATAAAAAGGCTTGCTAATTAAGCGGGTTGAAAGTAAAAAGACCTGCGAAATTAATAGGCCAAAAGTAAAATGGCCTGCTAATTAAGCGGGCTGAGACTAAAAAGACCTACGAAATAAGTGGCCTGAAAAATAAAAGCCCGGAAAAATAGTGGGTCAAAATGTAAAAAGCCTGCGAAATTGGTGGGCCGAAAGTTAAAAGGCTTGCTAATTAAGCGAGCTGAAAGTTAAAAGGCCTGCTAATTAAGTGGCGGCCCGAAAGTTCAATGGCTTCCGAAATTACAGGCTGAATGTAAAATTCTATGACGAAAATTACAAACCGTCATAAACATTTAGTGACGATTTTTTGAGCGTCATAAACATTTATGACGATTCTATAAAACGTCACAAATTTATGACGAAAACAGCGAAAACGTCACAAAAGGTAATCAGCGACGCACCTTCTATGACGAAGCGATTTTCGTCACCGTTGCGTCAAAAAAGGTAGTTTGTGATGAATTTTAGACCTTTTGTGACAAAATTACATCGTCATAGAATGTCAAAATTATTGTAGTGACCGTTGCGTGCAGTCCGGTTGCCGGTGACGCCGTCTGCCTCTCGGTGACTAATGAACCATGGCCATGCAACAGGGAGATGGAAGTGGAGCTGGTGCTAGAGGCGAAGATGATCTTCCTAACGCTATGCACAGGGATCACGGGAGAGGGATTAAGGAGAGACAAAGAGATGAACACTTACGGCAGCATGGGAGAAGGAATGTGGAGAGAGAGAAAGAATTTATTTACGGCAGTTTCCAATTGTGAGTTAATGACGTGGGAGGTGGAAAGGAAAGCCAGATTCTATTAAAATTAATACCCAATTAACCAAGAAGGAGGCTCACGGTTACAGGATAAAAAAGATGGTTAATTTGCTTTTTCAAAATATATAATATTCAGGGTGTTAAAAAGTTTGGTCCGGTTTATCCGGTTCACTGGTTTTCGAATTCAAAATTTGACAAAAAGATTGAGACAAAAATATGTTAAAAAAAACTAGATGAAATCTGAAGCACAATGGTGCAACAACAACACGAAATTCGATCATTTGATGGGTCAAAAACATCACGCAAGTTTTCTTGGTTGAAAAAGAAGAAAAAAGAAAGAAAATTTCAAACTAGCAAACTTCCTCAGTGTTTTGACAACCAAACGATCGAATCTACGTGTTCTGTTTCCACCATTGGGCTGTAAATTTAATCTAGTTTTTTAACATATTTTTTGTTTCAAATTTTTTGCATCTTTTTCATTTTTTCTCTGTCAACTGGTTTTCCAGAATTCTTGTCCGGATTACTGGAATTTTTGTCGGGTTTACCAAAAATTTGACGCTTTTTTGTTCAAATTTGTTATTTTTATTTTGATCCGGTTTTCGCGGTAACCGAACATCTTGGTCCGGTCCGGTTTTTGGGTCAAAACGGGATTGCAAACCCTGCTTTCAAAGGCAAATGGCGATGCGCAAGATTGACCGCAATTGAGTGCGAACTAGCCACGACGAACTGTTTTTTAAGATGCTCATAGACGTAAAGTTAACCTATGTGTGCACCACCGGTTTCACTATCCAGCAAAGCCCGAACACGAGTCGCCTGTGTCCCTTCCCGCCCAGCCGCCGCCGCCGCCGCCATGCCACTTGCGCCCCACTTCCTCCACCTCCCTCCCAACCCCGCACCTCTCCACTAAGGATGGCAATTTCACCTGCGGCGGCGGGCTCAGGTGATGTTTTTACCCACGGGTGGCATCCGCCCCCGACCCGCGACGATTCCGGTGCGGGTGTCTTCTCTTCCCCGCAGGTGACCCGACGGGGCCTGAAAAATCAAGTAGAGCCGAGCCTCCTATAACAATTATTCCCACCCGAGCAGCCCAGAAACCAACCACTTCTTCCTCCACGCCACCCCACTTCCTATGCAGTTCTGTGGCGCCGCCACCGCAGCTGAGAACCCGTCCACGGCACCTATGGCGGCTGATGTCAAGATGGTCCACGTGAGCAACGGCGTGTGGACGACGTGCTCTCCGACAGTGGTGGTCCTTTGGGACCTTGACAACAAACGGCCGGGCAGGCCACTGTTCCAGGCCGCCACATCCCTTATCGCCGACGCCTCCTTCCTCGGCCGCATCATGTCGGCCTCCGCATTCACCAATGGCCACACCTTATCCCACCTCCCCGCCTCTCGGCCGCGCGCCGCAACCGCCAGGCCCTCGACCACGCCTCGCGCACGGGGTTATTGCACCGCCCGGCCTTACTCTGCACCGTCTGCAGCCGTCGCTTCCCCACCCGCCTCGACCTCACCCGCCACTTCCGCCAACTCCACGAGCGCGAGCACAACAAGCTCAATCGCCTCCACTCCCTCAAGGGCAAGATCATTGACCTGGAGGATCTTTTACTTGAACCAGAAAATAAGTCTAAGGGTCCCCGTGTGTAGCATCCCACCTCAAATCAATGAGGGGTTTGCTAACCAGGATCTTAATCGGGGAATACTTGGCGAAGCAAGTATGCATAGACCACACACATAAGCATAAATAAAATAATTTTACATTGAGTTCGGTTATTACATTGGTTCCATAATTAACATACGACATCCAGTTCGAAGTTCGATTTATTTTACATAAAAGAGTTCGAAATCCGATTACATAACACGAGCAGAAGCGAAACACACGACGATACATATATACAATGAAACCATGTCCGGCCCGTAGACACGATCTCACTCACCTTGCTCCTGGCTGGGAGAAGAGGGAACCCACTCAATGGACCAGTCCTTGGGCGGTTCACCCTCCCACACTATTTTACCACAACACCCGCAGAAGTTGCAATCGGGAATACCTGCAGTAAAATTTTAAACAGCGAAACCCTGAGCAACTAATACTCAGCAAGTCTTACCCGTCAAAATGGCCATCTAAGACCGACTCCTAATATGCAGGGGGTTGACCAGGGGTGAAATTTAATTGCAAAAACGGCACTAATAATTGATCCTTATTTTCATATTTTAACCAAATAAAAAGGGTTCTTGCATTAATATAAATATTAGCAACCTAACTAAGCAATACATGGTTGCAACACAATTAATTGAAGTACAATAACATATAATCATCATCATGTGCACTTCTTACTACGATGTGACACAGTGAACAAGTGGTACTCAATAACCGCGAGGGACGGCGATTCGAATCGATTTACACCTGCAGGCGAAACCCGAATACATGACGTACGCTACTCGAAAGAGTCACGCACGGCAACCTTTTACAAGACATCATAAAGTCGAGCCGCTTAACACCTCTCCCGAGTACACGTCTCCCCACGCGATAGCCATGCCTGGTCTAACCGTGGTTCACCCGGGCACCCTCCCTTCAAACACGGTCCCAAATTCCACCATAACCATCTTCATCACCAAAAGAGAGGTGGGTTCACGTCCAACAATATAGCATCGAGCTACTAAGTTTACTAGTTCCCATTCTCCTAGCATGCATCCGGTACTGTTCAAACTTGCTCAGCGGGGCCACAACGAACGGTCCTCAACCGACACAAACGGGGCTATGGCGAACAAGGCGAGCCTTGTCACCTCAACCTACACATGAACTTCCCCGTTCGGTCTCAAATTCATTACCATCATCATGTGAGAACATAAATTAAAAGCGACCCCACTTACACCGAGCGGTCTCCATACCACTCGATTTCCTACCGACGACACAACCCTATTAAGCATAGCGGAGTCTATCACGTGACTGCATAAAACTGAACCCACCCATAGGAGCATGTAAATTAATGCAACTACGGTTCCATAAAACTCCTAAAACGTAAATGCACAATTCATGACTCCATATATAGTGATAAAAGGAAAATCTTTTAAAACAGGGTGAGATGCACCGGGGCTTGCCTTGGGGCTGGTGGTTAGCACACTTGAGCACGTTCAGGTCAGCGCCGGTCTCCTCGGCCACGATCTCCACGTCCTCGAGTCCGGCGTCGGTTCCTAAATGAATGCAACAATATAAACACAATCAAAGATAGTTCATGGAACTTCCTTGACAAAATGACATGGTGATGCTATGATGCAAATGCAACATGCTGGCAGGGCCATTCATCAGGTTTTTGCATTTTGGTCCCAAGTGATTTATACAATTACTTTGGATTTAGGAATTTCCTTACGCGCAAAAGGGATCCTCTTCTAAAATCTTTAAAAAGGGTTCTGGAAGACATAAAATTACATTTGTATTTTTATATAGCATCTTCATCCTAGGTACAGTAACATATCCAAAATTTGGTGCAAAACGGTGCAGGAATAAAATCAATAAAAAGATTTCTCTAGCAACTGTAAACTGCAATTACTCCCAAAACAAGGTGCATTTCAAGATACCACTTGGCAATTACTCACTCCTAGGAATTTTGGCATGCACACTCCTAATAGGTGGGATGTTCAGTGAACCTATTAGGAGTGTGCATGCCAAAATTCAGAATTTTTCCACGTACAGATCTTTTTATAAAAATTATTTCCTGATTCTATTCTTTGAATTTTATAAAATTAACTGAGACGAATTCAGATGTTTATGTTGTACCACTTGATAGCTCTGCTCATAAGGAAACCAAAAAATTTTGTTTTGGATTTTTCTGAGCTGTATTCGAATTTCTATCGATTTTACAAGTTTGGCCAAAATTCTGAGAAAACAAAAAGGAAAAAAGATGACGCGGCACTGTAGCAATGCCATGGCATGGCGGCGCGCGCGACAGGGCGACGGCGAGGACGCCGTTCCGGCTAAACGGCGGCGAGTTTCACGCAACGGTCAACGGCAACAGGAAAAGGGCAACGAGGCGATCCCAACGCGGGCTGGTGTGCACGTGCGCGCGGCCGGGAAGGAGATCGGCGGCGATGGCGGCGGCGGCGAGCGGCGGCGCGACGTGTTCCGGCGAGAGGAGGCAGCGAGGGGGTGAGTTAGGGCGCGCATGAGCTCCACGGAGTGATGGAGATGCTCACCGTAGCACGTGTGCACGTGGAGGAAGGCCGGAGAGGGGACTTCGTCGGAGGGGCGGCGCGGTCCAGTGAACGGCGGCGAAGAAGAAGGTGCTTCCGGCGGTTCCGCTGCGTGAAAGGCGACGAGGTCAGCTCTGGGATGCGCGCAGGTGAGGTGTGCATTACCCAAAGCAAGGAATTGAGGAGAGGCTCACCGAGATGACCGAATTTCGCGATGAGCTCGACGACGGTCACCCGGCGGCCATGATCGGACTTCGCGTCGATTCTCGCTGCAGAGTGGGGGAACTCGAAGTTTGTGTTGGGGCTGCGGTTAAGGGGCTCCTAGCGCACCTTTTCTTTGTTGGGACCGAGCTCAAAGAGGGGCGGGATTGGCGGCGAGCTCGAGCTCAGTGGAGAGGCGGCAATGGCGGCTCGTCGTGGCGGCTGTTCTCTGCGTGTGAGCTGGCGGAGAGAGCGAGAGAGAACGCAGCTGGAGTCCAGGGGGGGTTGAACCGGTCCTCGACGCTGTGCTGCGCTGACGGCGGCCACAGTTCGCCGGAATGGGCAGCGGGCTGAGGATCGACGACGAGGTCGACACATGTCGCTACAGTAAAATTTTTGAATTTTTCGAATTTATTTGCACGTGCTGATTTGATTTGATTGAAACCAAACTTTACTGTGCTCCAAAAAATCTGATAAAATCAGCTCTAGAATGTTTCACTGAGATGAACATTTTTCCTTATTAGAACTTTTGCTAATTCGATTTAGATTTTGAATTAAAATTCAATTAAGACAGATTTTGAATAATGAACTTTGATATATTCGAGCCCATTTCTTTTTGTAGAAAAATCCACAAAATTCTCCAAAAATTCCTCTTTGGCCATGGATGTCAAGGAAATTTTCAAATGGGCCCACTTGTATACAAAATTTTGGATTTCTAGATCAAGTTCATATTTGACCATTTTCAAAAGATTTGCTTTTAAATAACTTTTCTAAAGTGATCATTAGCATTTGTGATCAACATGCACTAAACAACAGATTTGGGTCTTCATTAGGGTGGGATGTTACAGCCCTCCCCCCTTAAGAAAATCTCGTCCCGAGATTTGCAATAAGTGCGGAAAAGAGGGGGTTGTAAAGATTTGCTTGCGTTACCTCAATTGCGAAGCGAGAAAGTCCGGAAACTTGGAGTTAAGAAATTCCTCTTGTTCCCATGTGGCTTTCTCGTCCGAGTGATTGCTCCACTGAACCTTATAAAAGGTGATGGTCTTGTTGCGCGTAACGCGGTCTTTTTGATCAATCACCTTGACGGGATGCTCGGAATAGGTAAGATCATCATGTAGTCCTTCAACATCATCGAGCACCACGTCAATAGGGGGCTTCAAACATTTCTTGAGTTGAGATACATGGAAAATATTGTGAACTCCGGATAATTTGTCGGGTAATTCCAATCGGTAAGCGACGGGTCCACATTTCTCAATAATCTTGAACGGGCCGATGTAACGGGGAGCGAGCTTCCCTTTGACGCTGAAACGCTGAACGCCCTTGGTGGGTGAGACACGGAGATACACGTGGTCACCTTGCCGAAATTCCAAAGGACGGCGCCTCTTATCGGCTTAACTAGCTTGACGGGATTTTGCGGCCTTTAAGTTTGCTTGAATGAGCCGCACTTTTTCTTCAGCCTCTGCAATTAAATCAGGCCCAAAATTCACCCTTTCTCCAGGTTCTGACCAGTTCAAAGGAGTCCGACACGATCGACCATAAAGGGCTTCAAATGGAGACATTTTTATGCTCTCTTGGTAGCTATTGTTGTATGCTAATTCTGCCAATGGTAAGTGATCATCCCAATTGCCACCTTCAGATAAGACACATGCCCTCAACATATCCTCCAGTATTTGATTTACCCTCTCTGTTTGTCCATCGGTTTGTGGGTGATAAGCGGAGCTTCGGATTAACTTGGTCTTTAATTATGCATGTAACTGCTCCCAAAAACGAGCAACAAACTGAGGTCCTCTGTCGGATATAATTGTCTTCGGCACTCCACGCCAACACAATATACGCGAGATATACAACTGGGCATAGATCTTGGCAGAGTAGTTTGTTTTGACCGGAATCAAATGTGCTGACTTGGTCAATCGGTCCACTATAACCCATATAGAATCATGCTTGCGAGCAGTGAGGGGTAGTCCAACAATAAAATCCATACTGATGTCCTCCCACTTCCATGACGGAATACTCAAAGGTTGCAGCTGACCGGCCTTTCTTAAATGATCAGCCTTGATTCTCTGGCAAGTGTCACATTCAGCCACATAACGTGCCACTTCGCGTTTCATGCGCGTCCACCAAAATTTGGTTTTCAGACCTTGGTACATTTTGTTGCTACCAGGATGAATGGAGTATTTGGACAAGTGAGCTTCATCTAAAATTTTCTTTCGCAGCTCCATGTCTTTGGGCACGACAAGTCGGTCATTGAACCATAACACTCCATCCTCATCCTGTCGGAAACATTTAATGTCACCATTTTCTAGTCTTCGCCGGATATGTTCCATCCCTTTATCTCTCTTTTGTGCAGCGATAATCTCCTCCCGCAGGGTGGGGATGAGAGCGAGATTATACAAAGCACCATGAGGAATAATCCTGAGGCTGGGTTCACTAGGGTCGCAACATACGGTATGATCCAATTTGCGAACCACCAGATTATTGCAATGTGACTTCCGACTCAAAGCATCGGCAACAACATTGGCTTTTCCAGGGTGGTAGTGGATTTCCAACTCGTAGTCCTTGATCAACTCAAGCCATCTTCTTTGCCTCATGTTCAGCTCTTGCTGTGTGAAAATGTACTTCAAACTTTTGTGATCGGTGTATAAGTGAACCAAATTTCCCAGCAAATAATGTCTCCATATCTTCAGAGCAAGAACAACTGCAGCCAATTCTAGATCATGAGTGGGATAATTTTGTTCATGCCTCCGAAGTTGTCGAGATGCATAAGCAATGACACGCCCTTCTTGCATTAGGACACAACCCAAACCCGTGCCAGAGGCGTCACAATAAACATCGAACGGTTTAGTGACATCGGGTTGAGCTAACACCGGGGCGGTGGTTAAATGCTTCTTGAGAGTTTGAAAAGCTTTCTCACAAACATCACTCCACTGAAATTTGACTGCCTTTTTCAGCAACTCCGTCATAGGCTTTGCAATTTTGGAAAAATTGGGAATGAACCTCCGATAGTATCCTGCAAGCCCAAGAAAACTACGGATATCCTTGATACATGCAGGAGCCTTCCAATTCAGCACTTCTTGCACTTTACTTGGATCCACTGAAATACCCTCATCGGAAACAATGTGGCCCAAGAAAGGTACTTCTCTCAACCAGAACTCACACTTGCTGAATTTTGCATACAGCTTGTGATCGCGGAGCCTCTGGAGTACAATCCGGAGATGTTCAGCATGCTCTTCTTCTGACTTGGATTAAATTAGGATGTCATCAATGAATACCACCACAAACTTGTCCAGTTCCGGCATAAACACCGAGTTCATCAAGTACATGAAATAGGCCGGAGCATTTGTTAGTCCAAAAGACATAACAAGGTACTCATATAAACCATACCTCGTAGAAAAGGCTGTTTTTGGTATATCCTCCGCCCTTATCTTAATTTGATGATAGCCAGAGCGAAGATCAATTTTTGAAAAGACCTTGGCACCAACTAATTGATCAAACAAAATATCAATCCGCGGGAGAGGATATTTATTCTTGATGGTGACAGCATTCAGCGGTCGGTAATCCACACACAACCGCAATGTCTCGTCTTTCTTCTTCACAAAGAGTGCTGAACAACCCCAGGGAGAAGAACTCGGGCGAATAAAACCCTTGTCCAAAAGATCATGTAGCTGTTTCTTTAATTCTGCCAACTCATTTGGTGCCATCTTGTATGGTTGTCGGGATATTGGGGCGGTTCCCGGCTGCAAGTCAATTCTAAATTCCACATCCCGGTCGGGCGGTAAACCCGGTAATTCCTCTGGAAACACATCGGGATATTCACAAACCACTGGAATTTCTTCGAGACATTTACCGGTGGTGTTGTGAACTAGGGGGCTTCTAGTTCGTAAGAGAGGCAACCTAAGGACGGCGGATCCATTGATCGGGGAGTCCAAATGGATTTCCCGCGAATCAATGTGCAGCACGGCTTTATGATACTTCATCCACTTCATGCCCAATATCACATCTAAGCCTTGTCCATCCAAAATGATAAGGTTGGTCGGATATGTCACACCCTCTAAAATAATAGGCAAGGCAAAAATCCCGTGCGTGGCGAATATCTTCCCACCAGGCGAAGTAATTAAATAAGGTGCTTTTAATGTGGTAGGGGTGAGATGCAACCTTTTCACACATGCTCTGCTTATGAAATTATGCGTTGCACCGGAATCAAATAGCACAAGGACGGGGTGGCTGTGAACGGAAAACATACCCGCAAGCACTGGTTCTCCGTCCTGAATGTCCTCGGCCGTAGTATGGTTGACACGGCCACTCTTGGGATTGTTAACAGATGCCTGAGAGCTCTGCCTACTGCTGTTATTGCTGTTGCTGCCCTGAGACTTTTTTGGGAACCTACAATCCTTCGAAAAGTGACCAGTGCGGCCACAATTGAAGCAAGTGTAGGGGTTCGATGCCACCACTTGGGAACTCTGCTGTGACGGGCGAGAAGTATAAGAGCGCTGCTGGTTAGAGCCTTGCGAAGCACTCTGCCGCTGATTAGAAAAGGCACGGTGTCCTCCACCGTGTGGTATGGCTGCCCGGTACTGCTGACCGGTTGGAGAAGTGATTGCCAACCGATACTTATTAGGAGGTGCGGTACCGGAGGAACTACCAATTACCCGCTTCCTCTTCTTGTCTTCCTAGTGAGCACGAGTGGCATCCTCTTGCACGATCGCGGCGCTCACTAACTCATTGTAGGTGCAGTTAGAGAGAAGTGCCAGCCGATCACGCAACTTGGTGTTCAGTCCTCGGCGGAAACATTCCCTCTTCTTTGCATCTGTGTCCACATGGTAGGAGGCATATTGTGACAGATGGTTGAACCTCCTGGAATATTCATGCACATTGCTGTTGCCCTGTTTCAGATCCAGGAATTCACGAAGCTTCCTATCCATGAGGCCTTGTGGAATGTGGTGCTCACGAAAAGTTGTACGAAACTCTGCCCATGGAACTTGATAGCCAACTGGGAGAGTCTCCACATAGTTTGCCCACCATGCGCCCGCTGACCCACGGAGTTGCTGGGCCGCGAACAGGGTCTTCTGGTACTCGGTGCAGCGAATGAGCCCAAACTTGGACTCGATGGTGCCAAGCCAGTGATCGGCCTCCAGCGGTTCACTTCCTTCGGTGAACACCGGGGGGTGAGTAGCCAGAAAGTCCGCATATGTTGTTTCAGGAGGTGGTCCATTACGGCCCGCTTGGCGAGCGTTGTTCCCCAGCAGAAGACGGATAAGATCATTCTGAGTCGAGAGCAAGTGCTCCATGCTGCCCGGTAGTGGTGGAGGCAGTGGTGCTCCATCGCGCTGGGCCGAGGTATCGCCCTCCTCCGCGGGAACCTGTCCGCTACGAGGGTCTGCCATCTGCCATAAAGCATTGCACCATTAAATACATATTTAATGATCAATAAAATGCTGTAATAAAATTACAAGGCATACATGGCATAAATTCGGAATTTAACCCACGTAGACAAACAACAATAAAATAACCATTTCAACACAAGCATTTTCTTCCATTTGCAGCATATACTTTACAACTCGATCCTTGGATGTTCCCCACTATGTTACATCACAAAAGGGCGGTGTGCAGCTACCATACACCGCACGGGACATCCATAAGCTACGCGAAGGTCTTGCAACATACCGAACCGTCACCACTAGATTACAACACTGCTTGCAACGCTTTTTCAAAATAACGAGCTGCGGGACTCGAAAAGTTCGGTCAACCGACAAGTTACTACTAGCCTAGGTCATACACACTAGTTAGCTACTTTAAAGCCTACTCGAAGACCACTACTCGTGTGGCATGTTGCTACCCGCATCGGAAAGCATGTCCTCATCATTAGGGGTAGCGGGTGGCTCGTAGTCCACACCCGACGCGCCCTGCACCACGTGCTGATCATCCATGGCAAGCGGCTGGGGGTTGTGGTGCGCCACTTGGATCTGAATCAGCTCAACAAAAGCATCGTGAGCTGCATCAGCCTCGGCCTGCACGTGTTGAATCTGATCATGTGCCTGAGCAAGGTTAGCTTGAGCGACGTGCAGCTGCGCCTGAAGATGATTGACTTCTCCGTTATGCTCTGCTGCAATCTGGGCCTTCTCATCAGCGAGGTCCTTCACTAAACCATGGAAGTCATCCACGTCCTCCTTCAACAGGTCGTTCTGCCGCTGCAACGCCATACACCGCTGCTCGGACTCCATGAGCTGAGCCTCCAGTTCGGCGATGCGTGCAGCCATAGCGGCATTTTCCGCCAGGATCTCGTTGAACGCCATCTGCGGGGTCAAGTTTGATAAAAGTCAAACTATAATGCCCAGCAGTAAAACATGTTAAGAAATTAACATATAGCATATCCAACGATTACAATTTGTTGAACCCAAACCAAGGACTTCAAAAATTTGCAACACATAAGTAACCAAATCTGTCGAAAACTGGCAGTGATTACTAAAACGAAAACTGACATGTTTCTAGGCAGAAAAAGAAAATTTGGTAGTTACTAAAGTTGTAGATAACTTCAAGAGCTTTCCAACAAGTACTCATTCACCTCAACCAGATTAGTATAGAGGAAGTTATGCAATTTCAAAGTTCGACCCTGGTCTGCTGAAATTCTGTTCTGGACAGACTGGACTCGACTCACAAACTACCAAATTTCGTCAGGTTCCAGGACGAATCACAGAAAAAGTTACATACCAAACTTGTAGATAATTCTGAGATCTTTCCATAGAGTACTTAAACACGACAATCGGATTTAAAACGGAGGAGTTATGGCTTGTTGAAGTTGACTGGAAATTTCGACCGGCGGCAGATTTGGACTTGCTTCATTTGAATGTGTTCAAATTCGTTTGGATCGATTGTTTCATTACAAAATTTCGATAACAACGAACACAACCAGGGTTCTTTGCCTTATGTTCATGAACATGCTAAATGCAAATGCAATGCAACCATTTTTATTAACCTAGTTTATTCGTTCCTCACCAAAAGAAAAGGGCGCCATTATATCGGCATTCGTGACTCGGTGACGAAATCGTCTCTCAACCGTGTTAGACTAGCAAATGGTGTGACCTCTAACGTGGTTAGAGTACCTGCAGAAGATCCACAAACAATGAAACGGCCATTAAGTCAAATGACTCATGCCTCAGCAAAACAACCAAAACGGTCATGCGATCAACGATCCATGCCTCCCATCAAAACAACAAAACGGCCATGCGGTCAATGACCCATGCCTCACATCATTCTTACCTTTTCATCTCGCCGACATTTCAGAAAAGAAAATAGAAACCAGTCAAACCTATTCAAGCAAGACTCGCTAATTGCCACCTTAAACCACTAACATCCTTATATAGGGCCGACTAAACCGTACCTCACCGTAAGCGTGGTTTTCGAAAATAATGCTCATTAGTGTGGTACAACCCGACTTTGCTCTGGTACCAGCTGTAGCATCCCACCTCAAATCAATGAGGGGTTTACTAACCAGGATCTTAATCGGGGAATACTTGGCGAAGCAAGTATGCATAGACCACACACATAAGCATAAATAAAATAATTTTACATTGAGTTCAGTTATTACATTGGTTCCATAATTAACATACGACATCCAGTTCGAAGTTTGATTTATTTTACATAAAAGAGTTCGAAATCCGATTACATAACACGAGCGGAAGCGAAACACACGACGATACATATATACAATGAAACCATGTCCGGCCCGTAGACACGATCTCACTCACCTTGCTCCTGGCTGGGAGAAGAGGGAACCCACTCAATGGACCAGTCCTTGGGCGGTTCACCCTCCCACACTATTTTACCACAACACCCGCAGAAGTTGCAATCGGGAATACCTGCAGTAAAATTTTAAACAGCGAAACCCTGAGCAACTAATACTCAGCAAGTCTTACCCGTCAAAATGGCCATCTAAGACCGACTCCTAATATGCAGGGGGTTGACCAGGGGTGAAATTTAATTGCAAAAACGGCACTAATAATTGATCCTTATTTTCATATTTTAGCCAAATAAAAAGGGTTCTTGCATTAATATAAATATTAGCAACCTAACTAAGCAATACATGGTTGCAACACAATTAATTGAAGTACAATAACATATAATCATCATCATATGCACTTCTTACTACGATGTGACACAGTGAACAAGTGGTACTCAATAACCGCGAGGGACGGCGATTCGAATCGATTTACACCTGCAGGCGAAACCCGAATACAAGACGTACGCTACTCGAAAGAGTCACGCACGGCAACCTTTTACAAGACACCATAAAGTCGAGCCGCTTAACACCTCTCCCGAGTACACGTCTCCCCACGCGATAGCCATGCCTGGTCTAACCGTGGTTCACCCGGGCACCCTCCCTTCAAACACGGTCCCAAATTCCAACATAACCATCTTCATCACCAAAAGAGAGGTGGGTTCACGTCCAACAATATAGCATCGAGCTACTAAGTTTACTAGTTCCCATTCTCCTAGCATGCATCCGGTACTGTTCAAACTTGCTCAGCGGGGCCACAACGAACGGTCCTCAACCGACACAAACGGGGCTATGGCGAACAAGGCGAGCCTTGTCACCTCAACCTACACATGAACTTCCCCGTTCGGTCTCAAATTCATTACCATCATCATGTGAGAACATAAATTAAAAGCGACCCCACTTACACCGAGCGGTCTCCATACCACTCGATTTCCTACCGGCGACACAACCCTATTAAGCATAGCGGAGTCTATCACGTGGCCGCATAAAACTGAACCCACCCATAGGAGCATGTAAATTAATGCAACTACGGTTCCATAAAACTCCTAAAACGTAAATGCACAATTCATGACTCCATATATAGTGATAAAAGGAAAATCTTTTAAAACAGGGTGAGATGCACCGGGGCTTGCCTTGGGGCTGGTGGTTAGCACACTCGAGCACGTTCAGGTCAGCGCCGGTCTCCTCGGCCACGATCTCCACGTCCTCGAGTCCGGCGTCGGTTCCTAAATGAATGCAACAATATAAACACAATCAAAGATAGTTCATGGAACTTCCTTGACAAAATGACATGGTGATGCTATGATGCAAATGCAACATGCTGGCAGGGCCATTCATCAGGTTTTTGCATTTTGGTCCCAAGTGATTTATACAATTACTTTGGATTTAGGAATTTCCTTACGCGCAAAAGGGATCCTCTTCTAAAATCTTTAAAAAGGGTTCTGGAAGACCTAAAATTACATTTGTATTTTTATATAGCATCTTCATCCTAGGTACAGTAACATATCCAAAATTTGGTGCAAAAAGGTGCAGGAATAAAATCAATAAAAAGATTTTTCTAGCAAATGTAAACTGCAATTACTCCCAAAAGAAGGTGCATTTCAAGATACCACTTGGTGGGATGTTCAGTGAACCTATTAGGAGTGCGCATGCCAAAATTCAGAATTTTTCACTTACAGATCTTTTTATAAAAATTATTTCCTGATTCTCTTCTTTGAATTTTATAAAATTAACTGAGACGAATTCAGATGTTTATGTTGTACCACTGGATAGCTCTGCTCATAAGGAAACCAACAAATTTTGTTTTGGATTTTTCTGAGCTGTATTCGAATTTCTATCGATTTTACAAGTTTGGGCAAAATTCTGAGAAAACAAAAAGGAAAAAGATGACGCGGCACTGTAGCAATGCCATGGCATGGCGGCGCGCGCGACAGGGCGACGGCGAGGACGCCGTTCCGGCTAAACGGCGGCGAGTTTCACGCAACGGTCAACGGCAACAGGAAAAGGGCAACGAGGCGATCCCAACGCGGGCTGGTGTGCACGTGCGCGCGGCCGGGAAGGAGATCGGCGGCGATGGCGGCGGCGGCGAGCGGCGGCGCGACGTGTTCCGGCGAGAGGAGGCAGCGAGGGGGTGAGTTAGGGCGCGCATGAGCTCCACGGAGTGATGGAGATGCTCACCACGTGTGCACGTGGAGGAAGGCCGGAGAGGGGACTTCGTCGGAGGGGCGGCGCGGTCCGGTGAACGGCGGCGAAGAAGAAGGTGCTTCCGGCGGTTCCGCTGCGTGAAAGGCGACGAGGTCAGCTCTGGGATGCGCGCAGGTGAGGTGTGCATTACCCAAAGCAAGGAATTGAGGAGAGGCTCACCGAGATGACCAAATTTCGCGATGAGCTCGACGACGGTCACCCGGCGGCCATGATCGGACTTCGCGTCGATTCTCGCTGCAGAGTGGGGGAACTCGAAGTTTGTGTTGGGGCTGCGGTTAAGGGGCTCCTAGCGCACCTTTTCTTTGTTGGGACCGAGCTCAAAGAGGGGCGGGATTGGCGGCGAGCTCGAGCTCAGTGGAGAGGCGGCAATGGCGGCTCGTCGTGGCGGCTGTTCTCTGCGTGTGAGCTGGCGGAGAGAGCGAGAGAGAACGCAGCTGGAGTCCAGGGGGGGTTGAACCGGTCCTCGACGCTGTGCTGCGCTGACGGCGGCCACAGTTCGCCGGAATGGGCAGCGGGCTGAGGATCGACGACGAGGTCGACACATGTCGCTACAGTAAAATTTTTGAATTTTTCGAATTTATTTGCACGTGCTGATTTGATTTGATTGAAACCAAACTTTACTGTGCTCCAAAAAATCTGATAAAATCAGTTCTGGAAGGTTTCGCTGAGATGAACATTTTTCCTTATTACAACTTTTGCTAATTCGATTTATATTTTGAATTAAAATTCAATTAAGACAGATTTTGAATAATGAACTTTGATTTATTTGAGCCCATTTCTTTTTGTAGAAAAATCCACAAAATTCTCCAAAAATTCCTCTTTGGCCATGGATGTCAAGGAAATTTTCAAATGGGCCCACTTGTATACAAAATTTTGGATTTCTAGATCAAGTTCATATTTGACCATTTTCAAAAGATTTGCTTTTAAATAACTTTTCTAAAGTGATCATTAGCATTTGTGATCAACATGCACTAAACAACAGATTTGGGTCTTCATTAGGGTGGGATGTTACACCGTGGACCGGGATAAGGATCGGTTGGTTCAGAACCTGATGCTAGCAGCATCAGCGTGCTTCCTAGTTTTGAAAATAATCATGGATCATTACAATAAATAAGGTTTCGGATTTATTAATTACCGTTTTGTCATTATGTTGGTTTTTTCTCACTTTCGGCCGACTTTGGTGACGTTTCGTGTCTCGTCACTAGCAAACTCTTTTTTGATGAAAAACCGTATGCCTTGATGATTTAGTGCCGAAAAATTTTGAACAATACCGTCCAAAGCCACCGGTTAGTCGTTTTTTATGGCCAATTTGCACCAAAAATATTGTTGCAAGTACGGCGACCCACGAGAACCTCAGGTCAGGGCATTATTCGTCACTAATGCCCACCCACGGCATATCTGTCCTATGTGGTGTCCTAGTTAGCAATGGAGAGCCCACATTTCTCGGAACCCACATAGTCAAACAAATTTCGTCACTGATTTCTTGCGCTGGGGTATGGTGCCATGTGGCTCACTATTAAACAAGCTGCGGCCCCACATGTCATGTTCAACGGGGCTCACGATCCAATTATTTTCATAACAGATTTGGTTCCCCCTGAGTAATGCCACGTGTCGCACAAGGAAGCATTGATGGATCCACATGTAAGGTATTCCGGGGTCCACCGTTCAACAAATTTCGTCACAGATTTCTTGTGCCCGCCTGTAATACAACGTGTCGCCCGGATACCCACTAATTTGCCCACATGTCAGGTGCAATCGGGCCATGGTCAAACATTTTTCGTCGTTGATATTTGTTGTGCCCGCAAACAATGCCATGTGTTGTCGTTGAACCCACCTGCTAGACTCACATGTCAAAAATTTTTGTCACTAATTTCTTTTGTCCATGAGTAATGCCACATGGCTTATTTCACGGTATCCTGGCCAGGACAATAAGAAAAGGTGATGAAACTCTCATTATCGTGGGCCCACACGTCAGTATTTATATATGCAAACATGGTATCCTGGTCATCAAGAATGGGTCCATGCGTCGGGTATTCTGAGGCCCATTACCAAACCGTAGACGAGACCGGATCTAGAGAGCCCAAATTGTAACGCCTCACTCTGAATCGGGTTGTGAGGGATTGTTAGGACATAAAGTGAGATATCAACGAAAATACTAAACCACGACTCAGACCTGAACTATCTAGAGTTGCTGCTAATCTGACCAAAGCCGAGGGCCTGCAAGCATTTGCTCCTCTGAGATACGAACTAAGGATATCACGTTTGAAGCTCCGGCTTAGAATACACTTTAGTTTTGATGTTTCAATAAAAGCCATGCTCCTGGAATGGTGAGAGAGTTCAAGCCCTTTCTTTGGCCCTTCTAAATATTCTTTGCCGACTTGCGCCACCCAATGGTGAGGCCGAGATCGCTTGATTAGGATTTCATTTTCAATGATCATATAAATTAATTAGAAGGGATAAAAAATCAAAATCAAATTGTACCAAACTCTATAATACAATTTTATTTTGTTAAAATTAGCTATTAAAGGTTGTTTTATGGTTTTAGGATGGAGACAAGTTTATATTTCCTTTAAATACATAGCTACACAGACAGCTAGAACTTTTCTCAAAACATTTGGGATTTCAATTGAATGAATGCCCTTGAATCACAAAAGGCCTGCCAGTGAGGCCACCAGATAGCGAAACTAGACTCACTGGGGTAAGGTGAGGGAGGAGCGGATGAAAGCTCAATAATGCAAGAATTCAAAACCATAAATCCCAAGTAAAGAAATCATTCTATGTAACTAACTCAGTTTTCTTGTCGTATACTCTTCGGAAACTCGAGGCTAATTGGAGCGTCCATGCTAGTTATTCATTCTGCTGGAATAGCTACATAGTTAATTAGATTGAGATCCTTTGACGTACTGCCAAATACGTCACCCTCGCTGACATGGTCAATGGCGTGACATACTCGACAGTACTCAGCAGAGCCGGTTCCATGTTATATAGACATTAAACGGCCATGCAACGGCATTAAATATTTTGATTGTATTTTAGCATTTTCCAACGGCATTAAACGGCCGTCTAGACGCGTTCAAACACGCCCGAGATGGAACGGTGCTACATGTTCGAAGGCACCGTTCAGGACCTTTTTGGGCGCGCTTGACTTTGCGCGGGAGCTGAAAATGTGAGAGCGGGAGATGGCCCGGTTTGGCGCCCTGTATAAGAGCCGGAGAAGAGTTTGGCGCCCATTGTTTCCAGTCGCGCGCACGCCGCCGCGACCGCATCTGGAGCGCGCGCACTACGCCGCCGTCCCCCGCGGCGGCCGCCCAACAGCAATCCTCGCGCGCCCTCGGCCCCGCAATCGCCGGGCAGTCCAAGGGTGAGCGCCCACGCGTCGCCGTCAACTCCAGGCCGCAGCTCTGTCTGTTCCAAGCTTGCCTGCCGCCCGTCGGTCTCCAACCCTCCAGGTACTGCTATTCTGCTTCCTCCCTCGTAAGCTTGAATGCCTGAATGGTTGATAACCAGGACAAGAGCTCTGATTTGAGTGCTTATTTAGCACTGATTTGAGATCTTTGTCATGAGCTCTGACTTCTGGTGCTTGATAGCATGTTGGGCTGTTTTAAACTTGCAAGTTTCAGCATCTGTAGTCTGAACTGAACATCACGATTTCCTTTTGCAGGTCCATTGTTCAATTCAAACTGATATAATTGAGGGGATATCAAGGGATTCAAGCTTAGTTTGTATAAGGTGTGTGCAAATATCTACTTGTCCCTTTAAATTTTTTTCCATGTATATATGTATGACTTGCTGCTAGTTTGCTACAGTACAGATACCGTGCAGCCGTTTAGACACTGTATAAATTCTGTGTAGGCAGCCTAAACACTAAATGAAGCCCAACCTCCCATCTAGTATTTACTGTTTAGCAAAAATTGCATTTAAGAAAAAGAAACACCAAGAGTTACGTGTTTCTTTATTTTATCATATTATGTACATAGCAGGATGAATGCAGGTTTTGTACGTTATCTACCCATGTTATCATTCTGTATCCATTTGTTGAAACTACCGTAGGCAACTGTTATCTCCAAGTTTTAGTATTTTGTTATTTTGTTGACTAAGCTCTATGGCTATCTGTTATTTTGCAATGATGTCACCATAAATTGCAGCCTCTTTTGAAGCATTAAACCCACAAGACCACACATCCAAAAAACATGTTGTGTTTATGTTGACTGCGCACTCTTGAGTGTCAGTGGTATGCACTTTTCTTTAGTGAAGACTTGACTGTCCATGAATTATATTTTCCTAACTGATTTTATCTAGAAACTCAACATAGATAAAGAGACCAAGCTTGAGAGCTAGTTAATGTTCTTGTGGTGGTCTGAGAAACCGTGTGGTTTTCTCCTTTTTCTACAACTCAGTTTTGGCACAATCAATCGTTTCGAACCAGAATATTAGTTTAATTCGCAATAATTATATTCTCCTCAATGCCATGCATTAGTGAAGGTAGTACATGTTTCTTCAATGGGGCTAAAATTGTTTATCAAAGCAATTGAGGTGCTAGCCAATCTTGATGTAGTGAAATGGCTTGTGATTGACATGTAGTGAATATTGCAGGTTTGGAAACGACAGAACTTCAGAAGCTAGTGACTTCAAATTCAAGAATCAAGACATACAAATGGATATGCTTTCTATGCCAACCACAGCAGAAGCAATGAAGATGGAAGAAAACAAGAAAAGGGCTATTGAATGTATAACCACATGGTTCAGTGAAGCAGGGATTCCTTTTCATACTGTTCTCTTGAAGAGTTTTGACTTGATGTTAGAATCAATTGCACACTGTGGCCCAGGTTTACAAGGACCCTCTCTAGATGAGCTTGATGGGCCATTACTACAGAGACAAGTCTTAGCAATTAATGACTCAATTGAAGCACAGAAGAAATCTTGGGCTTTAGAAGGATGCTCTATTCTGGTTGATCTAGCAGTTGATGATGATGGAAGACGCATGTTGAACCTTTCGGTCCATTGCTCCCAGGGCCTGTCTTTCCTTCGTTCAGTTGAACTAGATCAAGACAGCTACCCTGAAGCATATGTTTATCAACTGGTTGATTCTTGCATTGAAGAAGTCGGGGACAAAAATGTCGTGCAGATTGTAACAGGAATTCATTCAGAAATGGAATCGCTTAATGCCAAGAGACCCAACATCTTTTGGACTCACTGTGCCGCAAAATGCATTAACATGATGCTCGAAGACATAGGACACATTCCTTTGATAAAAAATACAATTGCTAAAGCAAGGTCACTCACTGCTTTTATTTATGGAGAGAAAATTTTGTTGGACATGATGCGCAAATTCACCAACCAACAGGATTTGCTTCATGTTGGGGTCACTTATTACACTACATGCTTATTGAATTTGAAGAGCCTTTATGGTAATAGGATTGAGTTGAAGACTATGTTTATTTCAAAAGAATGGGAGGACAGCAAGTGGTCGAAGGAAGCAGTTGGCAAGAAATTCTATAATCTAGTAGTGAGCAGTGAGTTTTGGCATAGGATGTTGCATGTTATAAACAGTTTTGAGCCACTAGTGGAGGTTCTGAGGAAGATAGGCAGTGGTAGACCCTCTATGGGATACATTTACGGTGAAATTCTGAATGCTAAAAGGCAAATTGCCTTCCGCCTTGAAAATAAAGAAGAGCAGTATTTACCAATATGGGAATATATAGATTTTAGAATTGATACTTACATGAAGAAGCCATTGCACCTAGCAGGGTACTACTTGAATCCCTTTTTCTACTATCGAAACAGAAACGAAATTGAAAAGACAGAAATATTCAGAGATGCACTTGTTGAGTGTATGCGTAAGATGTACCAAAATCAGTCTACACAAGAGAAAATTGTGCATCAGTTGGATCTCTACAGGAATGCTTCACAAAGTTTTGGAACAGCTGGTTCCATTGATACTCAAATGGATCTTGACCCAGGTGATTTTCTTTGAGGAGAAAATATCTAGACTTTTTTTGTTTGTTTGCTATTGTTGACATGTCCTGTATTTTTTAAAATTCTCCTATATATAGTTTCTTGGTGGGAATTACATGTTGGCGCGGCGAAGGAGTTGAGTACAATGGCTCTGAGGATATTGAGGTTAACTTGTGGTTCACATGCTTATGAACAAAGCTGGATTGAAATGGTAGGATAAACTACATTCCTTTCATCAGTTCTTAAGTTTTTGTCATTTCACTTTAACTAATTAATTCTTCTGTGCTATGCTGCAATCCCATGTTAGATCCACAAAAGGAAGCCATCTTGGATTCAACGTAAGCAATTTGAGGATTCAATGTTTGTGACGGTTAACCGAAGGATACAAGGGAAAGCTCAAATGAGTGATAGGGATCCTTTACTTGCATACCTCCCTGGTGAAGATGAACCATTTGAATGGCTGGTTGGAATGTATCGCGCTGACGTCCAAGTACCCAGAAATAGGACTTTGCTTTTAGCACGAGCGAACAACCATGATGAAGCAGGACTAGCAAAGCTAGCTAATCAAATACTGGATGATGCAGATGCAATGACCGATGAAGAGTGTGAGGAAAGTGATGAAGAACTAGCAAGGCAGTCCAGCAGAAACAAAACAACATCGAGTGCTTCATGCTCAAATCGAGCAAAGAGGCCACGATCTGTCAAAACAGAATCTGATAGAGGATGAGTGCATGAGAAGTGATGGAAACATTGATTACTAAGTTCTTGTCATGATAATGGACTTACATCTGCCAGCTTAGCATGGATGTTGTATGGATTGTTGGCATAATTTCTGATCCATAAACTCTTAGGCCTTACAGGCTTCAGGACCTGACATGTTCTTTAGGCTATTGTTATGGTGTATCTGAATGCTTACTGTTATGATTAACATTGACACATCGAATGATCTGTCATGTAATTCAAAGAAATGTTGAATGAATTATGCTCCCCCTAGAAGGAAGCTTTGTGCCCTCCTTTAATTCCACTTAACATGAGCTTCGAAATTTGGATATGTGAGTAATATACTTTTAACTTAGATATTTCAATTTTCAGATGACATCAATTCTCCCTCCACAAGAATTCAGAACGATAGCGCGATTGGTGCCACCTGTTCTGAGAATCATTGATGCCATTCTTTCAACACCAGTCAGCACAGGTGAAAATATGCCGGAGTATATGGCAGATACTACCAACGGGCACTGCAGGTCTTCATTCGTATGTTTGAAGAATCTGCAGATATTTGAAAACTCTTTTGTAGCAGCAAGTCTAGGCCTGTCAGGATGAATGACAAGGCAATGCAACCTTTGTCATTGTCCTATTTCTATTGCGAAGTGCAATATGTTCATGATACAAAAATATTCTCTCTTGGTACATACAGAAAATGCTATCTACTCCCGGTACCACTTTCTTCACCACGCTGATCACTTCAACTCTGGCCTGAACGGAACAATATCCGTATGCACTCTGACCAGTCCCACAAAATTGTTTTTATGGTGATAGTTATTCGTTCAGCATTTATCCATCGACGTAGTTGGTAGCATCAGGCGTACTAACTCTATTCCAATATAGATGTCGTTTTAGCTCTGGGCATGATAATTAAAGAGAGGTGGAAAATGTAGGTGCACTTGAAACCAGGATGAAAAGGATAAGAGATAAAGATGGATTAGGACGGGAGTGAACTGAGAATGACAAGTAATTCTATAAAATTAAATCAGGTGTGACATACCTAAAAACTTGTACTCTCATATATACTAGTCAAGTGACTTAACACATACTTCGCTCCATTTCGCAATACTTGTGATTCTAGCTCTGGATACAGGAAACTAGGAGAAGTGAAAAAAAGATGTAATGCACAGAAACACAAGGAGAGATATTGAGATAAAGATACATTGAGAAGTAAGAATGATGCATTGAAATATGAGAATCACAAGTAATGTGGGTGTATTTTTTTTTTGTCTTATTTAATGCTAGGGCTCGGTTTACCCTTGCAAGGCACATTCATTTCGACAGTACATGACAGAATAAAAAATAAAGTCCAAAGGAAACAAAGCACCCCGCCTCGACTGAACAAAGCACCTTGCTTTACTTTGTTGATCCGTGACGTTCCGAAGAAGACGGGAAAAAAAGGAGACACAACAAAAAGAAAAGAAAAATTGTAGAATAGAAATAAGCACGAGGCAAGCATCAAAATAAGAAGGCAACAAAGTTGGATGGGCCGGGCAACGGACCAGGAGAAGGGACGAATCAGGTTGTACTTTGAAGAAAGCATTTGTTCGGTTTACTTTGAAGAAAGCATTTGTTCTCTTCGTGATCGAGGAAAGCATTTATTCCCAGGGAGCTGAGGGTCCCATCCCTGAAAAATGAAAATCCATGTCCAGAAGGACGCCGAGTAACATCCATTCTATATCATGGGCACAAATTATTAACAGGAAGCACCTAACAGCAGCTAGCTACGTACAGGCTGTAGCGAAGTGCTGCACCATGGCGAATTTCGTGCTTGGGCTGACCAAGACGGCGGTGGAGGGGACGCTGAGCCGGGTGCAGGCGGCGATCGAGGAGGAGGCGCAGCTCAAGGAGAAGGTGCAGCAGGACCTGGTGTTCATCACCGGCGAGTTCCAGATGATGCAGTCCTTCCTCAACATCGCCAGCAGGGAGCGCGCCAGGAACCAGGTCGTCAGGACTTGGGTGCGCCGAGTTCGTCGTCCACCTCGACAAGAACCAGTCCGGGTGGTCGTGGCGCGTGGTGCCGTCCTGCGTCGCGCTGCCGAGGCACCTGGACGAGGTGGCCGCCGAGATCAAGTTGCTCAAGGACAGGGTCCAAGATGTGAGCCAGCGGAACACGCGCTACGACCTCATCATCGGCGACACGTTGTCAGGGTTCCACATCCTACACACAGTGTGGGAGGACATCGGGAAGCTGCGGGACATTGGCATCCAAGAGTTGATCACCCGTGAAGAAGGAAGCGATGAACTTCAAGTCATCTCGTTATGGGAAGATCATCTTGAGATGCCGTACATCATCAACAAAGCCTACCATGACCCGGAAACCTGCAAACGGTTTCAACGCCGTGCCTGGGTGAAGATGACTCATCCTTTTAATCCGGAAGAGTTCATCAACACCTTGCTGAATCAGCTTTTCTCCCCAAGCAACATCCCAAGATCTCACCGCCACCGCCGAGCTTTTGCAACAAATGGCCCAGAAGCAGAGGTATCTGCTTGTCCTGGAGGAAGTAACCGATGTTGCAGCGTGGAACGCCGTCAGGAAGTTCCTGCCGGACTGGAATAATGGTAGTCGGATCATCATGACTACCGTGCACATAGGCATCTGTCTCTTGTGCCCGGGGCAGCCGTACCTGGTGTCGGAGCTGAGACGGTTTCGGTCTCTTTGTGCCTTTTAGGTAAAAGGTAAGACATCTAGAGTGATATCAACAATAAGTTAAAAATGTACTATTTTTTTTCTTAGAAAAGGAATATAGTGATCAATGCTCCAGCCTTTGTATTGATAGAGGCATGTAGCTATTCATTATTACAATCTCAAACACATGACCTTGAATATTGATTTGTTGCTGGATGCTAGTGCATGCATTGTCACACCGCAAAATTTAAATAACTGAACTTCTGAATATATCATGTGCATCATGAGCATCATTTTTTGATTTTTGAAGCATGCTTGCTTTTGTATTTGCTTAAGTCAAATAAATCATGAAATTATCTAATGGAATGAAGTATGAGAACTCAAGTAGCTGATCATGACAAATTATGGTGTCAACAATATCACAAAGTAATATGGCATCCTAATAACTTTATAAAACACTACAGTTCAGATGCAGAATTATGGATTTTTTTTCAGAATTTTTCCGATCAGATTATTCACATAGGAATGGAAACAAGTTCAAAAAAAGGCAGTCATCTTTGGAGATTTTTAATGTCATCTGTGCAGCAGATCTTGAGGTGAAACCTGTGCCATTTGGTCCCACATGAGCTATAGTTTCAGCACAAAATGTTTCAGAATTTTTGGAGCTCTAAATGTTGAGATACTTGACTGCAAAGTGCAAGAGACAGAAAATGACGAAAATTCAGAAAGACAATTTCGGGGCCACCTGTCATTCCCTGCCATTTCTTCTTCTTCCTCACGATTGGGCATCAGGGGCGGCTCCTCCTGCCAGTTCAACTCCACCTCCCCTGCCCTCCTTCTCATCCAGATGCAGAACACATCCCCATCTCCTGTACCACGCCCTCCACTGCTCTCTCTCCCATTTCTCCCTCCCTGCTGAGAGCACACCGGTGGTGCTGCAGTATTTCTCCACCATGCCGTCGACCTGCTGCTAGGAGGCCAGAGGAAGGACCACGACGACGCCTGCAGCTGCTACATCAAGTGTTCCTTTCGTCTCCCTGTTCAAGAGCAGGGCAGGATGCCTTTTTCCCCAACTCCGGCAGCCACTTCAGCTCGGCTCTGTTGCTGTCTTTCCTTCCTACCCGGTGAGCTTGTGTTCAAATCTTCTCTCTGTTTCCCCCCATCAGATGGCGCCTTGATCTGAGATCCACTTGTTGTGAATCCTTCCCTATGCAGGATTTTCCCTCTCCTTTTTGCCGTAGGTCATTCTCCTTTGCAGGCGGCAGTTTCACGGTCGACCTGCGGGGGCGGGGCCACAACCAGAAACTTTCACGGTCGCCCTGCTCCCTGGTGAGCGCTGCAGTGGCCTGCTTCTGGGCTCCTCAACGTCGTGCTCCGGGGTGCTGAGCTCTGTTATGCCGTACTCGAGGTTGTGCACTGCTCCCGTTTTGCCTTCACCGTAGCCTCTTGTTTTTGCCTCTGTATGGTTGCATGCAGCAGTTTCTCGTAATGCAGAGGGCAAACATTGGCAGGCTAGTTAGTCTCTGCATGTCAGCACTAGCTAGTTAATCCCAGATTTGAAAAATCACCTGAACTTCTTGGATGCTCTGAATAATTCGAAACAAATTCCGTTATCTCTGTGCCATATGCTCTGCATGTTAAAAATACGACCTGAACATGAACTCTCCTGTATGCCATGTAGGAGTGGGCACAAAACCCGAGACCCGAAGACCAAACCCGAAATACCCGACCCCGAACCCGAAATACCCGAAACTTATAAAACCCGAAGCTATATCGGGTAGCAAGTTTGGAAACCCGAACTTATTATGGGTAATTCGGGTTTACTACCTCGGTACCCGAAAACCCGGAAAAACCCGATTTTTCCATTCCCTGGAGTTCCTAGCAGAGGCGCAGTAAGCTTTGAGCGGCCCAGCCCACGCTAAGTCTGCAGTTCCTAGCAGCGCAGCAAGCTTTGAGCGGCCCAGCCCACGCTTAAGTCAATCGATCTGTAACCTAGCCACCTCCCCACCGCATCCTCTCACAACTCCACAAGCCGTCGTTCCCTTGCAATCTCCCCTTTGCATCAAGTGCTCGCGGCGCATCGCAGCTTACCGACGCTGACGCAGCCAGGACGCCATCCATCGCTCGGCCGCTAAGTCTGCAGCTCCTCCTTGGGTCCCATTCCGCTCCGTTGCAGTGCAAGTGGAGTCGTAGAGGCTGTACCTTGGAGGGCGCAGAGTACATCGCAGCCTTTGCAGGTCAACGAGGCTTGAGATCTTCCCGTGGTGCATGTCGATCCATGGATGCTTGCTTGCTCTGCCCAATTTCCATGCTTTCGTGGCTTGTTGGAGATTCCCTTTCTTTTTTTTTTCTTCCAATTCTTGCTGCTGTGTTGTGGAATAGAGATCTGTAGTGTTAGTTACCTGAAAATGTTGAGTTGCTTACTACTACAAAGTTGTGTTCTTTCTTGATAGTTGATCCAGACATTTTGTTTTTGTTGTTATCTCGGGTAGTTCGGGATTACCCGAACCCGTACCCGAACTTTCGGGTACCCGAAATTTCGGGTTTCGCTTTATTTGGACCAATCTCGGGTACTGATTTTCATAACCCGAATTTTAGAAAACCCGAAGTACCCGACCCGAACTTTTCGGGTAACCCGAATGCCCAGTGCTAATGCCATGTATATACTTTTATATGCCTGCAGTTGTCTATTCCATAAACAAATATTGATGCATGCTAAAACAGTAAAACCACTTCTGAAAATCTTCTAATGTCATATCCTATCCATGGTAAATAGTTCATGCACTTCACTGCTGTTTAAGATGCCTTTTCACGCATTTTCCATACAAGCTGTCGAAACATGTAAAAATTATAGTAAAATAAATACAACTCCAATGGACATGAAACCACCTCTGAAATTTATCTTCTTCTGTATCCTATCCTTTGAAAATAGTCTCACACTTGAAATGCTTCTGCCAATTTACGACTTAACTGAATTTTGACAGCCATGCCAGTTTTTGTTCTTTCTGGACAGAGCTGGAATAAAACTTTAATAATGTGACCTCATGAACTCCAAATTCAGTCATTCTTGCTGCATTGAATCAATAACTTAATTTAGTACCTCTCTGAAAAGTTTCATAGCAATTGGTACATTTTTCATAGTATTCCATTCATGCTTATTGTGATGCACGTTTGTGTCTTTTAGTGATCGGTGAACTGGAGAGCGATCTGGGTATGATCAGGGGTTGTTCTATTGTTGATTGATGTTGTGGAGCACCTGCAAACTCAAGGCAAGCATCTACGCATAATTGACCTATTATTTTTATACACCCATGAAATTGACTTATGCTATATTATTGTTGCATTGTCGGGCAATAGGATAAGTGTGTCTATTGTGGAAATATTGTTGTCATCCACTCCTTGCTGGTTGTGTCATGGGACAGGGGTGGGAGGTTGTCTTTTATTTTAGGGCGTGTCTTGCTTAGCAATGCATAGTAGCGGTAGAAGTCGAATCAATGGAATGTCCCCGCCGTTTCGCAAACATAGGCTTCTATACACTTGTTGGATTTTTTTGGGCTGTATAATCTGAGAATGATGAACTTGTGGACTGAGCGGGGAAGGTAGGATGGTAGTCTCGCTTGGTTGAATAAGGACCGTGCGTTGTTGTCGTTGTCCTAAGCACTTTCCGTTCTAACCACATGTCAATAACTAATGGTGAGACAAGCTTATTACCTTACGTTGCTCTGGCCCTTTGGGCTGTAGGCCTATGGTGTGAATGGTTTAATTGCAGCAGCGGGGCTGTTGAGGTGCCTAGGTGGGTTCCAGTCTGTGGGCCTAGGTAACTCCACATTGATGGGCACGGAATCAAATGGTTGGAGCATGTTTGGGAACGGTTGACATGAGTACCCTTTCCTGCAGCTGTCACGGGTTGCTTAAGTCGTATGGTCCTCAAGTCGTGTGGGTATAGTTGAACTCCCCTGCAGGGTGTATAATCGATTCGAATCGCCGCGATCTCGGTCATGATCATGCTTGGTGTACATCGGGTTTCATCGTAGTAATTGAACTTCACTTAATAATGTTTCATGGTGAACTTTAGGGCTGTTATGATGAGATGTGTATTTCTATACACATGCTGGTTACTTGTCTTTACATAGAGCTACTTGTGGGTAAACTAGAGTGTCTGCCCATGTGTCCTTTTTCTTTATGCTTATGTATGGTCTCACAATACTTAATTACCGCTTTTCTGCAATAAATTGTTTATCCTTGCATTATCTCCTTGCTAAAGCTTTCATTCATGATCCTTGGAGTCGGGCTATATATACCTATATGTAAGTCTTTCGGAGTACCTTCATGCTCACGTTTGCTCGTTTGAGTTTTGGAGGTGTGTGATGATTGCTGGCTGTTCCGTTGTTATTGTCACCGGTGGTGCTTGCAGGCAAGGGCACCATTGGCCTTTTGTTTCTTTCAAAATGATATCCGTTGCGTACTTGATAAGTAGAATGCTAGAACTGAACTTGTTATGTAATTTTTCATCTAGACATTGTTGTTATCTTTCTCGTTTAATTTCAGATTTGGATATGTGAACCATGACCATGTAATTCGACTTGTAATATACTTTGTAATCTGAAATTATGCTCTTGTGTTCATTTGTGATGATTGGCAATGTTGTTACACCGATGTGCTTGCATCCTTAGGCGTTGCTTGAGAAGCATATCGTGGGAATACCATAGTTGTGCTTATTTTGGTTGAGTTCCTGTGGCATGGCGTCCGTCTCATGGACAGCCAGCTAACTTAGCTAAAATGGGCAGAACTTGGGCGGCTCTCACATGCATTCTATAACTACTATACTAACTACACAGTTTATTTAACCTTGTCCGCAAACAATCATCACATAAGTGGGCAGAACACACTGGTCAAACGAAAGAAACATATGTCAATTTCACATGTCATATGAAACAGATGCACTAAATTACATTCATGAAAAAGGCTACTGAATATATTGGTAAATTATTATAAAATGGCACTATATAGTAGTCGTATAGGACTCTAATTGTAGAGTCCGTCTACTAGTCTAGAATTGAGTCATGTAATCCATATATGTTAACCCCTATGGGGGCTATTATCAATACAAGTCATATCACCGTGGCCGAGGTTGGTGACACAATGTACTCTCGAAACATAATCAACATGGACTCTGTTGTAGTATTGCAGGAGTATATGCATTTGCATTTCGCAAGGAGTAGAGATGTTTTGTCGTGGAAGAAGCCGATCTCGTGTGCCTGGTTGTATCTTGTTGCGGCCTTGTCAATTTGTCCCGCAACTACAAGAATTTGAATTTTTACCGACATATTTTAGTAGGTGGCCAACAGTCCCACTACTCTTTACAATTGTTTTTCCCAGACAGTGGCGCGACGCACCCTCGGCCACAGTGCACGGTGCACGGCCACAATATGTCATCGGATTTGATGAAATTTTGATAGCATTTCTATAGAATTTTGCTAAAATGTGTGAAACCATATGCAACAATCAAATAATTCATGGACATGATATTTAACATAGGTTATTGTTTGTCAACTATAGCATCTTAATTTGTATACCGCAAAAGAATGATATCATCTGTAGTTTTTTCCCTTAGAGTATTCCAAGGTTTATATTGAATCCAGAAGGAACAAGCGGGAATTAAACTATTATTCAAACTACTAACTAAATTTTGCTAATGCATGTAGTTGATTGTGAATAAACAGCTAGAGATGATTATGACTGAGGGTTGTGATCAAGAATGTAGGACCTCTCGGCTTCGGGGCAGGTGGGGGCCTCAGCCAGGCGGAGGACCTTCTTCACCAGGTGCCTGCGCATAGCTGCGTCATCTTGGGCACGGCCGACCGTGACGCGGCTTCTTGCCATGGCGCGTTGCCTGGCATCACACAGCGCCGGGCGTGGCACGCGGTGGATTCACGGGTGTCTAGGGTGGCAGCAGGTAGATGGAGGAGGCTCGGGCAACTCCAGGATGGGGAGGCTGGCGGCAAGTCGCGCCGCTTGTCGTTCTCGTTGTGACGCGGGGTGGCAGGCGGAGGCAGTTGGGGCCCGCTGCGCGGAAGGAGGCAACTGCCCCCCCCCCCCCCCTCCCCCCAAAAGGGCCGGTCCACGGTGTTGCTCCGCTCATCCCCAACCAAAAATAGGCACCGCCGGCCGTCCGGGAGACCTAAAATGGCATAGCCGATGGCGGGGCTTCTAAATCAGGTTAGGGGAGAGTCAGATCCGCGCCAGGAGTGGGAGAAGAGGGACAGCGGCAGCAGGAACGCAGCAAGCGGACCCGAGGAAAAAGAATGGAAAACGTGTAACCATGGAAAAATAACACCAAAAGCTGGCTAAGATAACCAATGCGGCATATAAAATTAAGGAATATAATGCATGAATAACTTAGGAAAGACTGAATCCAATACTATTTACATGCCTAGCCCGTGCAAGGTAAATTGGCTAGGAAGAGAGGCCACAATAGAGTTTGTGGACAATTCTCTCAAAAATTAAGCGTCACTCTATTAGCCTTTTGAATGAAGGTTAAAAGGAGCATTTATGTGTGCTGTTTGTGGTGCAATGTTCACACGTCAGTCAAGAAAAAAACATCTAAGCCATTGAAGATTGCAAAGCGTAGATAAAATAGATTGAACATAAGAGTTCAAATCAAATACAACTTGTCAATTTTTCGAAATAGTAAATAAAGAAAATGAGAAATTTGAGTCCGATAGGAACTCGAAGGAAAGGAACCTGAGAAAAGAGTTAACATCAAACACAATAATTAAATAGTCATGTATTTTTGGAACAAATACATGATATATTTATTGGCACCCAAATTCAGAAGTAAATTATAATAAACTGAGAATATTAAGAATAAAAAAATAAAAAGAAACCCATATATAAATATAAACCAAGAAGATGTGGTACATGCTATTGATAAATAAAACTCGGATGCAACTTATGTATGTGAAAAGTCCACACAAAACATAGATTCCACGTAAAAAATTTCGACACAAACTCACTGAGAAACACCAAGACTCGATCATTTCCTTTTATATAATTATATTAAAAAGATAGACTGACGGTGCGCGGTGCAAAGGAGGAGGAAATACATCGTACACATATATAATAACAAATCCACAGAACGGCAACCAGCATCTCCGACAACACATGGTAAATCCACGAAACGCAAACATCCATCATCGTCTCTTGTTTACTTTCGTCTTGGGCTTCCCTTACTTGCTCTCCTTCAGCTTTGTCCTGGAGAGATCTTAATTAATTAATTAATTAATTAGGCTCCATCGATGAGCTCAGGTGAATCATGCCCTGGTGGAAGGCGTTAACGCGGTCAGGGGTAACACATCGCGTAATTAGGCGTGCCCCTGGCTTGCGGGGAAATGGCCTCGCCAAGATGCAGCTGGCCAAGAAATCCAGTTCCATGACCCTGAAGCTGAGTGGCACGACGTGAGCCGGCGGGCCCCAGCCATAGTCCGCCTCGGCAAACCCCAGTTTCGTCCAGTTGGACACTAGCATGGTTTGATAGTCGGACGTGACTTGGTATGGGTCGGTGCCTGCCTCCCCTGCCACCCACCTGGCGAACTCTGCGGGCATCCGCCGCTTCCCATCCTTGATCAGCGTCACCAGCTCCGGCACCGATGAGGCGGCCACTTTCCTTGCTGGCGCCGACACACGCATGATGTAGTAGCAGTTGCCGTAGAACCCGGCACCGCGACGCGGAAGCGAGTCGTGTAGCAGAGGGCGAACGTTCATGGCGAAGCAGAGGTGGACGGTGGAGTCCGGGTCGAACCCTCCAGTGCGGGTGCGGGTCTGCCACGCCTTTGCGATCACCACGTCAAATGTGGAGCACCACCCACCGTTATTGCTCGCACTGTACTGACCCTTCAAGTGCTCGATGTAGTCTGCCGAGATGTCCATGGCAAGGTAGCCGAGCTTCTTGGCACCCACAGGCCCTGGAAGACTCCCGATGATGGCCCCAGCTGCAGCGGGGTCAGGGAAGGCGTCTCGACCCCACTGCGGCTCGACCGACACGGTCTCCGCCCCACGTGCCAGCTCGCCGACGGCATTGATGAATTGCCCAGCGCCGAGCCCGTCGGCCACCACGTGGCTGATCCGGAATCCCACGACGAAGCCGCCACACGAGAAGGTGGTGACCTGGAAGAGTAGGATGATCGTGTCGTTGTCGTCGTCATCGTACTTCCCCTTGAGCGGAGGGAGAAGCTCGTCCTTGGGGATCATCATGGCCGGAGAATCTTGGAGGTACTCCACGTCCTCGAGGGTGCACGTGGCCTTGGCCTCGGTGAACCAGACACCGGCGTTGGCGCAGTCCACCTCCTCTACCACGCCGGCGTCCGACAGGACCAAGCGCCCGGCGAGAGGGTAGTAGTGGACGAGGGCACGCGCCAGCGCCCTCTCGATCGTCTTGGCCGGGGCATCATCTGATGTGTTGTTGCCTCTTTCAGGATGATCTAGCGTGAACACCTGGAGCACCTCGCACAGCACTCTCTGAGTAGGGTACCGGTCCAGCCACGACAGGCAGAGCCGTCCGGCCGGTGTTGGCTCAGCTGGCACGACCCGGCGCTGCGCGAGCCGCTCAATGGACTTCACCGCCGCCATGCAAATCGGAATGGATCAGGAGGTAGTGCTCCTTGGATGTTAATTACTTGGTTCGATTTGGTTGTTTCCTTGGCTTGGGTTGGCACATATTTGTAGGTGCGCGGGAGCAGGTATTCATGTCATGATGGAGCTCCGATCAAGAGTGTTGAAAATTATATCGAAATAATTCGTTGAGATTCATTTGGTTTTAAATCAAACTTATCATATATAGCAACTAAATAACTTCACAGGGCTACAGTACCACTATATGTATGTTTTTCTTCACAGTACTTGTGGATCCACTTAATAACCAACCAACCAACCAGCACATGATTCGCCATACTGACTTGACCAGTACAGGAGCACTTACCAAAAAATAGAACTTGGATGCTCTCACCCTGATTACGCACCATTCCAAGTTTGGGATGTCATTTACCCCCGATACAAATATTACGCACCCACGGTATTCTAGAGGAAATATTAAGAGTGCACAGACCTTTTTTTTTATTACACAGTACAACTCAGACACTCACAACGCAAGCACACTCACCCCTATGAACGCACATACGCAATCCCTACTCCTATGAGCATCTTCGAAGATTGAGCCAGCAAAACATCCAATTGACGAAGTCACCACTTGCGCTTCGCTGTCGACGGCCACGTCGCCTACTGCTGAAAGCACAAAGCCGTTAAATCCTAGAAAATTCGCTCCCACGGGGAGTCGAACCCAGGACCTGAGAGGTGCTACTTAGATGTCTTAACCGTTAGGCCAAGACCCCTTTCACAAGAGTGCACATACCTCATCACAGGATAATTGCCCAACCACATGTCTTCTCAAAAGTGACTTGTTCTCCCTTATCGCTATACACATCTCCGTATATGACGACATACCCACCCTGGCCAATCTCCACCCAAGAGTTTGCCCTAATCCTTGCTTCATGAGCTAGCATCAGTTATGAATAAACTTGTGCCGGGTCGCATCAAGAAATAAAAATACCTTCACTGGATTTCACGTTAGCAAAACTGCTTTGGATTGGATAGAAAAAGATAAAAAGTGAGCTGATTTAGCAAGTATTGAGGGTAAAGTAAACGAAAATTTAGTTTGACGGGTTATCTGAAACTCCATTATTCCAACTTTTGATGGTGGCGATTGGAAGGTCAAATAAAAATACAACATATCTAAATAAATCTAAATATGGGACATCCATTTCATTCACCAAAGTACTATACCATAATCAATATTAGCATTAACATTCTATCACCTATTTTTAGGTAGACACAGCAGATAACCTACATACTCATGATGTTGTGAGTCTATTTTGTATCTAAGTTCTAAATAAATCCGGCTTGATATATTGGTGGCCTATTTAAATATGTTACACTACTGCACACACTGTACGGCAGCTTATGTATTATTATAAAACTGAAGTGGCCATATAATAAGGTATCATGTGTAGTCGGCAATAGAATATACTCACCCTTTCTCAAAAGATCTATTACAACATGGCTAGCTAAGTATTGAGGGTAAAGTAAATGAAAATTTAGTTTGACGGGTTATCTGAATTAGAGCCAAACTTGAAGGTAGAGTAAGGTGGACTTTATCCTTTTGTAATTACACTCTGCAACATGGACGTCTATATGCTACTGAAGATCCAGCCATTTCTGTCTTTGCACAATACTCATAATTTATACATTCATAAGTAGAAGGGCACTTGTGTACATTCGTAAGTAATAAATAATCTTACATACGGACCACTTGTACATTTCCAACTAAAAAGGTCATCACCATGCATATCTTGCTAACTCGGCTAGAAGTTGGTCCTTTGCACCCGGCTCACCAGTGAGGTTTGGATAAATATGTTGCATTCCTGCATCAAAATGTCGATGATCTCCAAAAAGATGAATTTCTATGGTAGCTCAAGCTAATAATGCATAAATTTGTTAAACAAATAATAATCATGTTATTGTGTTGGAAGCATATATTACTTCAAAGTGTAATGTGCATCCCAGGTCCCTAGACAATTTTCGGGTTCTTATGTTAGCCCATAAACTTGTAAAACTAAGATTTGGATCTCTAAACTACTTTTGTGTTCTCATCTCGGTCCATAAACTCTAAAGTTTTTTTGAGTTCATGCCCTTTGTCACCTTGATTGAACAAGTATGGTTGTGCCTGACTTTTATTTGTCCAAAAATAACTGAAACAATAAAATAAACATATTTCTGAGCACCTAAGCAATCCAGAATAAACAAGAGAAACTAGGTGATAACCCGCGCGTTGCTGCGGGTGCTTCAAAATTGGGCACTATAAGAGGGTATATAGTTGAAAATATATATTAGTAAATTAGGATATGAGCCAATTATGACTGAGAATATATTTCAAAATTCAATCAACTAATAACATCTTGGCATACATGCAAAATGTCTGATGTGACTGATAAAAAATGTTTTACTACACATGTTGATTCAGAAATTAAACAGTGGCTATATACATAAACTTAACATGTTATAGTCTTTTGCTCTTCATGAATCATATGCGTGATTATTTTTCAGGTATTCACACGTGGAGAAATAAATGGAAGGGAACACAAATACATAAATACATAATGATAAAGAACGTAAAAAATAATCAAAATGTGGAAAGATTAAAAAAAAAGGTTGCAACTCTATCTAAAACCTGCTAGGTAATGGAGTGTTCGATGAACGTGGGAGGAGACATACTACTTTGCCTGGCTCCCAGTGGGGTAAAAAGTGAAATTGATTCTTAGAGGATTCAACAAAGTGGGCAGAAAAAATAAACGACATTGGCCTGTTATCTGACATCTCTAGATATGTGAAGAGATCTAAAGTGAAGATTGACACAAACTGTGGAGACATCTAGCTTTGTTTGATCTATCTATCTCAACCTTGCAATCTTGTGTGTGTGTGTGTGTGTGGGGGGGGGGGGGGGGGGCCTTTGAGGAACCCTGCAAACATACAGATATAGTGGATTAATATTTTTGAATGAAGGGATGGAGACCATTACGGCACAGTGGCGTCTGGTTGAGTCGCTGCAGGACAATCTCGAATTTGACCGGGCGGTGTCAAAAAGATTGTACAGGATATGGTGACCTTGAAGGCTCAACGGAGGCTACCTTCTCCAGTACCACAACGATTGTAATGGCAGTCCATTATATATAGCAGGGTGAAGGACAACAGATGATCGTTTGATTGACATTTGGCAATTAACTGCCATCAGTGAGTAGCGACTCTTCGGGAGGCCAATCCATTTGAGTACCATCAAACTCGACGGAGCATCTTCCATTGCATGTTAAAGCAGGGAACAGAAGGATGGTGGGCTCAAACGCTTGCTGGTTACTACATCTCATGAAGATGAGCAAATGCAATTAGTTTGGTGCTCAGAATTGATTGAGATTAGTGGAGGAAAAATAAGTACTGGTAAGTGGTAACGTGGGGGGGGGGGGGGGGGGTAAATCAAAGAATGTGATGAGGGAGAGGAGGGATTGGAAAATTAAAGCATTATTGCTAATTGGTGGGAGTTTCTGCAGCCCTCCCTCCTTCGGCAATTTCTGGTGGGTTTAATTAAGTTGGCTGTTTCTATCTACTTCACGTACGTTCAGCAGCAATAAAGAGGAAGGAAAGAGAAATTTGATGGAAAACCTGGACAGAAGCAAATGGAAGGGCTGAGGTGCATCGGTCAGGATGCAAAGCGAGAACCAACGTGTCAAATTTGTTAGATGACATGGAAGCATGAGGTTTCAGCTTTATAGCAATAAGTACCTGTTAGTATGTTGCGTCTGTATAGTATTTATAGATTGGGCACGATCTCTGTGAAAACACCAGCTAAATATTAACTTAAAAGTGCATTCATTTGTTCCTACCATGTGATACAAAACATGTAGTTTGCTGGAGTCATCAAACGTAATATAGCATCATTTAGACATAGCTTTGATGCTACCAACAAAAAGGATGAACTTAACATCCGGAGAAGCTTTTAATGCTAGAAACTTTTAAGTCACAATTTCATACACGACCTGGGCTCGCAACAAAACAACCCAGGACATTGGAACTCCCGCCAATCACCAAACTAGCATGCCACACTACTACAGAATTGAAGATCGGTGACGGATCTCTAAGTCCGTCACAGACGGGACAGAGACACATCTCTGTCTCCACGTTTGAGATGACCTAACATCTGAGATAACAGGTCATCTCAGATGGGGGCTTGGCCCGTCTAAGACAACCTGTGATCGCAAATGAGAGTCTGGCCCTGTCTGAGACAGCCTCTGATCCAGGAGATTACTCTGTCTTAGAAGTTGATCAGAACCTGCCTCTTCTGTCTTTTCACATATGGGATAGGTCATGATGTATAGTTTTTTGGGAAAATTGCTTTTCTACCGTCAATTTGAGGGCCAATTGTCATTTTTACCACGAATCTGCATTTTTGTCATTTTACCATGAATCTGTCATCTTGAAGCTACCTTTTACCATCATTTTGATTGAAGAGAATAAAGGAATTAAAAATAGGAAAAAAACTGACCTGACCAAACTACCCTCGACCTTACCTTGGCCTCCCGACGCCCCAGAAAAGTCTCGACTCTCTATTGTCACCCCCGACCTCTCATCTCATCCTCTCTGTTCTCTGCTCCCCAACCCCCAAATCCTAAACCTGAAAGAGAGGGCTGCTGGACGAGGCGCGGCGTGGTCGAGGTGGGTGCAGCGCGAGCTCGGCCAGGGAGTGGCCTTGGCGCGGCAGGCTTGCGGCGTGGGCACGGTGCAGCTACGGCGGGCGAGCGGTGTGGTCGCGGCGAGAGCACGACGGGCATGGCTCGAGTGTGGCGTGGGCGGGTCTGGGCGGGCAGTGGATTTAGTTTGTTCAATTGGGATGCGTTTTGGTCATGCTCTTAATCTCGGTCAAAAGTTATCCAAATTTAGCAAAATTTGTGAAAATTTGAAAATTCTTGCAGATCTGTTTGAATATATTAAATTTATTCCTTTCAAAAATAGCAAAAAATTTCAAAATCAGTTGTGCATTGGTTAATGTCCAAAGTTACGGTAAAATCACAAAAGGAAAATTTGGCGTTTTCTCTCAGTACTTAACATTGTTAATGTGCTGCTAATAGTCATGGTAGAAGCTTCGTTTAGTTCAAAAAAAGTTGTGGTAAAATCACAAAATCGTAGATTTAGGGGTAAAATCACAATGGGACAACAAACTGATGATAAAAAAAAAATGAAATGTTCCTTCTTTTTTCAATGATGTACCATATCCTATTTTTTCTGTAACTAAAACAGATTGTAATTTTCTTTTCTTTCAAACAAAAAGAATAATTTATTGGCTAGGATACAATCTTGTAAGCTCAATAATTATTTGGGAAGGTATCACTTTGATGACAATTTAGCTCACGCTAATAATTTAAAAACGATTGTTAAGTAAATAATACTCACGTTACAGTGTTGGCAATTGCTTCATATACTGACGAACCTGTTGAGGTTTTAGGGCTTCGATAGATTATAACTAGGGGCGAAGGAACCAAAAATACGATGGTGAACATGAGACACAAGGTTTAGACTGGTTCGCCCCCCAGAAGGATAATAACCCTACGTCCTGTATGGGCTGGTTTGTATTGTTTGAGATAGAGCCCATGCCCGCCTTATAGGCAAGATGCCTTTTCTAACTTGCCGACTAGCCAAACCTTCCTTCTAGAGTCATGGGCTATTTGGTCTCTTGGCTAGTCCGCGACTACCACCTTTGTCAGGTTATTTGTCCCTTTGGATCCTGTAGGTACCAAAGTAATGTTAACTCATGCTATGCCGTGCTTGTTTTATATTCTTTTAAGTTTCATCTTATTCGTTGGGAAGCGGTGATCATGCAGCCTGTCATTATTTATTTTTTTGATGCGACTGATCAGCTACATAGTCTTGAATAATCAGTCACGCACGAGGCGCGTTTATTTTAAAATGCCATCATCGAGAACTGACTGTTGTGTACAGACTACAACTGTTCTCACCAGTTGTCATATCTTGTCTGATTTGAAGAGGTCATGATATACCTTATCAGATACTGAAAATTGTTATAATGCCATCACAACAAAAAAATTATTCCAAAGAACTTTATCTAATAACAAGGAGTATTGATTTTCCTGGATACGATCTTGTACGCTCAAGCTTTACTTTGGGGGTTTATTTACTATGATGATGTAGCTCAAAATAATAATGTGTATTTTTTCAGAAAATAATCCTCATGTTCTTTTTTCTTAAAGCAGATTTCTTTAAATAAATGTACATCAAGATACGGATGGGGTGACTGGGAGGCGCATGATCGCGGTGAGGTGGAGATGGCGCCAAAGGGGAGGGGGCGAGTGCGACCGTCTTGGTCTACTATACCACCTAGATTTATATACTTCTAATGCACAGTGTCAGTTGTAATTTCTCCTTACAGTATTTCAAGTTTTAATACTAAATTCAAAGAGTATAAGTGGAACTTTAACTATACTTACACTACTAACATAGGTTTAACTTAGAATGTGATGAAAACAAGCAAACAAACTAGAGACGTTGTGAACTTAGGTTTAGACCAAGGTGTAAAAGGGATTCTCTCCTTCGGTTTGGGTTCACTTGCCAGAAGGGGGTGTTTGGATATTGGGAAATGGGGATGGGGATTGGGAAAGGGAAATGGGGTGGGAAATCTGGACCATTCATTTTTGAATCATATTACATCTCAACCCTCCATTCTCTAAAGGATCATTTCCTAATCCCTAACCCAAGTCCCATTTCCATATATCCAAACAGCACTGTCAATTTTGTGCGGTTTCTTTCGATACTTATCTTCACATCCATGCCTAATTGTTTCATCTGGTTCCTTGCACTCGGTGGTAGTTCAGTGATCATAAGCATAAAGAGGTATAATCTATCTCACTAACGGCATGTAATGTTCACAGATGACTTTGTATGTAATTAAGTGCGTCACATAGACCTTTGTAAGCTTTATGGCCATTGGAGCATGGAGACCCTCTGGCCCTGCCATGCGCCGCGCCCTGCCACCTCGCCAGCACCCCATGGTGCCCCGCCGCCCTCTCGTTGAAATACTTCATGAACCACAGTAGAATTCTTGATGTGGTTCGAACCACACCTTGAAAATAACTTGCTTACGCTTTCGTCATTGGTTCGTGTATAGACCACTCTAAAATAAGTTGGTATACGCTTTCGTCATTGCTTACGCTTTCGTCATTGGTCCGGAGTTATTGCCTTCTTGATGACTGACATTATAAGTTGGTATGACCATCCTAAAATAACATGTGGTACTATTTATTGTTGCCATGGGTGTGGGCTTTCTGGGCCTCACAAGATGCTTACAAATCACAAAGGAAAGAAAGCAGGTAAATTTGGGAATTGTAAAGTGTTGTCAGATTTCTATCCACGAAATAAACTGAGGAAAAGAACGCAATATTATTAGAGGCAGCTTAGAAGATCGAAGACATGGACGATAGTTAGCTTGAATACATGGTGGGATCATGTATTGTTTGAAGGATCTGTCGCCTCTATACTATTGCCTCTATATTATTGAATATTATTGAAGGATCTATATTATTGTAGCTGGAGCTAATAAAATATATATTTTGTTAAGCAACAAGTCATACTCACGTTCTTATGTCAAAAAAAAGTACTCACGTTCTTATGTCAATGCATGTAATCAGTTATGCTGCCTTAAATAAACACCCATGCACTGTGTGTCTCTGTTTCAAAATGTTTTCGCCCAGACTCTCGTGTCGCGATGGGTGCTGGTGGAGGCCAACTAGCCGCAACTGTTGAAAAGTCAAAGCGGAATACAATGAGCTTTTCTTTCAAAAAGAAAAAAACAAGGACGATATGTAGTTAGCATTAATACAGTCCGGTGGGGTCATGCATTATTTGGAGGAACTGTCATATCTATGTTACTGTAGCTCGAGCTAATAATGTATAAATTTTGTTAAGCAAGTGTTACTCACGATATTTTGTTGAAAGATTATTCCTTCAAATCATGTGCGTCACATACGGATGGAAGCGTAGTCGTCTCAAATCATGCAATGTGGTGCTTGCTTGGTTCTTTTAACGGTCAGCTTGGTCGTTCGGAAGTGGAAACAGTGTGCCATGCAATTAATTGTTTTGGATGCGAGCACACCCATTTAAACCAGTCTCAATGGACACTTCTATCTCACAGTTTCCAAGGCCACATCGATCTTGTTCTGCGAAATAAAAATGCATCTCTCGGTGTTAGATTACATCTCACCGTTTCATATGCTTGCCAGGATAATAAATTAATGCATAGAGTTGACATCGAATGTGCCATGAAAATTTTGTGGCACTTTGATATTGGCAAGGACATGGTCATATTGTTAAAATAAACTTGATAAGCGAAAGAGCATGTAGCCTAGTAGTTACAAGAGTCTTAGTAGCACCTCAGGTCCTGGGTTTAACTCCTGTGAGAGCGAATTTTTTAGGATTTAACGGCATTTGTGCTTTCAGCGGTAGGCAACGTGGCCATCGACAACGAGACGCCAGTGTTGACTACGTCAATCTCGAGAATTTGCCGGCTCAGTATTCGAAGGTGCTCATAAAGACTAAGTCAATCTCGAGGATTTGCCGGCTCAGTCTTTGAAGTTGCTCATAGAGGTAGGGTTTACGTATATGCGTTCATACGGGTGAGTTTGCGTGCGTTATGAGTCTCTGTGTAATCGCAAAAAAAAAATTTGATAAATAAAAATAGATCATTTCACTATAATATTCATATAGGGCGACATGATTAGTGAAATAACATAAAGATATTTGAATACAAGGAGGAATTCTTATCATACAGATCCATTCTAGCAAAATAAAGCACAAACAGTTCTGGACTACTGCGCTTACCCTTCTTCTAAATTCAGTGTTATCATTTATCTATCACATACACTACCGGAAAATCGTAGTTTGCCCTAGTGTTTGAAACTTTGCTGAGTGTATTTTTTTGGGCACTCGGCGTGCTAAAAAAAACACTCAGGAAGTGTATTATTTTTGGCACTCGGCAAAGATAAATTCAAATGATATTTTCAAGCAGTTAATTCTAAGTAAAAAACTTTCAACCACAAAGTTGTATAACTTCTCAAGATTTACCACTTTTATTTTGGTTATTTCTTTATTCGACAAATTAAAGTAATAAGTAACATTGTTCACAACATTTATATCTCTCATATAGTTTCATCAAACTAGAAGAGAGATATATAAGATTTGTGAACAATGTTATTACCACTATGTCGGATGAACAAATAACTAAAATAAAAGTCTTAGATGTTCAAAAGTTATACAACTTGGTTGCTGAACACTTTTTAATTTGATTTAATTTTCTCAACAAAAAAGTAAGTTTGAATTTCTTAAATTTAAATATTTGAATTTTTCAAACGACTCAGATGGAGAAACAATACAAATAAAAGTTGTTGATATAGAAAAGTTATGAAACTTTGTAGTTAACAACTTTTTTATTTGAAATAATCTTGTCAACGGAAAACTAAGTTTGAATTTCTCAATTTTGAAATTCAAATGTTGTAAACGACTTGGATGGATTTGTTTAGGGCCTCAAAGAAGAAATTTACACTCAGTTAAAACTTTATAATTAACAACTCTTTAGTTTGAATTCGTTTAGGGCCTCAAAGAAGCAATTTACACTCGGTTAGGTATAATATGTGTGGAATCAAGACGTAGTATAGACACAAGTGAGAGTGTGATGCAGTGGTAGAGAAACTTATGTGTGAAGGCGAGGTCCCGGGTTCGAATCTCACCGGCCGTGTAGTGTGCGAATTTATGGAGAAAAGACACAACTTGCGACTTGATGACGCATGTAAGCTTCATGACCATTAGAGCATGGAAACCTCATGGTACGAATATTTTGGTGATTGAATGATCATATTATGTGTGAGTAACTTTTCATGTAGGTTGTTGCCTGTGGTCACATATGATGGAGGATTAGGAAAACCTTTTCTCTATTGATTATCTCGATGATTGGTTGCCTCATCAACTCGGGACAATGGACTTGATGAGTTGCGGTTGAAGAAATAGATCAAGGCTAAGGACATGCTAGAACCAAGAAAGTGTTGGCTCTGGAGTAGATGTAGGTTTGAGTCCATAAGAAAATACGGACTATCAAGAGGGTTCGAGTTGGTTCTCTTAGTGCACACTAGTGGTGTAGATATCATTGAATGCAAATATGAGACTCTCAGAGGCTAGGGTGGCAGCAGAGAAGGTTGAGGAACCAAGTTGGATGAAGTTGGAGTCAAAGATCAAGGTGAGATCGCGATCAGCTTCAAGGATGATCACCGCATGATGTGGTGGTAGTCACACCACATGATGCGGTTACTATAGGAATTATAGACTGAAGATTGAAGTTCTCTGGTTGAGTCACCACATGGAGGGTGATAGTCACCGTATGATGCGATAGTCACCGTATGGTTTCCAGAGAGACGGGAATTGGTGAAAGTTGGAAAGGAAGAGATCACCGCATGATGCGGTGGTAGTCATCGTATATCAGTGAAGACAGTAGGAAGGCTGAAGAAGAAATGGCCATCGCATGATGCGGTGATTATGGTCACCGTATGATGCGGTGACTGAGCTGAAAGACTGCTTTTGGGGCAAACGGCTAGTTTTGTGGAGGAAGCCTATAAATAACTGGTTGCCCACCCCTTTAAGGGGTCTCTTGGCCGTCGGGATAGTTGAGGATACCATGTGAGAGCCAAGAGCAAGGAAGAACAGCACTTGTGAAGGATTTGGAGTGATCCTAGTGCTAGTGAGAGAGTAACAAGAGCATCAATTGATCTCTAGGCTAGTGAGTGCTTGAGAGGATCATCTAGAGCTGTTACTCTTGGTCTATGGCAACACCTAGACCAGTTAGGTGTCGGTGTTGAGCTTGCCAAGAAGAGTGTTCAAGCCATCACATGTTTGTTCACGGTCTTTGAGTTTCCCGTGCGAAAGAAGCATCAAGAAGAGAGCACCCTTTGGACCGCATTCCGTGCAGATCGTTACCTTCGGAGGAGCATCCGGAGTTGCCGGCGGGACGTGCCTGTGTCTTCACTCGGTGGGTGGAGAATGCTCTAGAAGGGAATGCCATTGAGCGGAGGGACCGGGTCGGGACTCCTGCGGGAGTCACCCAACATGGACTAGGGGGAGGCGCCATCCTCCCGATACCACCAGATAAATCATGAGCCATTTCTATCCCTTCTCCCTTACTTACTTGCACTTAGGTTTCCGCACTTTTCTTTGATCTTGCAAGTAGAATTGATTGTTATGGTGTTTCCCTTGTTGGTAGAAATTGCTTGTGTAGGTTGCTTTTGCTGGGTTTGTTTGTGTGAGTGCTTTGCTAGCTTTCTTGTCATCACCATAATTTGTTAAGTAACCTTCTTGCCTAGGAAGCTTTAAGTTACACCAATTCACCCCCCTTACCCCCTCTCAGTACCCTTGATCATTTCAACGGTGACTTACAAAAAAAGGCCGGTGGAGGCCCCTCCTGATTAATTTTTTTTCCTATTTTTTTGCACTTTTTTCCGTTTTACACTTTGCTGGCTTTGCCGAGTGCCCGATAAAAGACGCTCGGCAAAGAGCTCTTTGCCGAGTAATTTTTTACTGAGTGTTGTTTGCCGAGTTGTACACTCCGCAAACATTTTTCCGAGTGTTTTTAAGGCTTTGCCGAGTTCTTTTGGCACTCTGGCAAATGCATGTTTCAGTTCTACAAAGTTTATACTTCCTAAATTGAACATGTTCAGTTGTACAATATCTGACAAAACAAAAGTGACCGAGTAATATGCAAGCAGTGACCTGTGACATGCTCATACTATCAGAGAGTCCAGTCCTGGACCATTTCATTTTCAATAGATTACAGGTTACTGAAAATGCCTGGATCAAAATTCACTTCATTTCACCATACGAAAGTACAGGGCTATCTCAATACAAATTTCAATTTTAAACTAGCACAGGCCAAAAATTCATTCACAAGCAATCAGTAGCAATCATTGACCAGGAAAAGCGTAAATTATCTATCAATAGCATCGTCGCTGAATTTCAAAACCTAGCTTGTGTGAACTTTTCTGTGTGCCAACAAAACAAACTGAATTCACCCAGTATTGTCTACAGTTCACGTATGAATCAATTGACAATGACCAAAGTAGCACAACGCCAACCACGGATAGCCCCAGCGTGGGTATCATGTGGAGGACGTGTACTCGAGAGAGGTGACACTCGGACCGGCTCTGTGGTGTTTGTTAAAGGTTGCCATGTGTGTGTCTTTGTGAGTGCACGTATGTATGTCATGTATGCGGGTTTCTCCTATATGATCCAAATCGATTCGAATCGCCATCCTTCGTGGTTATTGAGTACCGCTTATTCATTAAGTCACCTCATAGTAAGAAGTGGAACATGATCGATGTTTATACTTACTCATTTGTACTACAAAGTAATTGTATTGTAAACTTTTTTTATTAGCATATGTTGCCAATATTTATATTTATGCAAGAACCCTTTTAATTTGACTAAAATTTGAAAGAATGACCAACTCTAAGTGCTACTTTTATGCATTTATTTCTACACCTTTGATTAGGCCCCTGCATGCTAGGAGTCATTTTTTAGAGGCCAATTTGACGAGTAAGATGGAATAATTAAGATTTCACTTACACTCTATTTTTTATTTATGTTTATTTGTGTGTACTTTTGAACTCTTGCTTTTGTCAACGATCTCGATCCTGTTAAGCTAACTCCTCATTTTCGAGACGGGATGCTACACCCTGGATATAAATAGTGGAGCACACCTATATTAGAAGTCACCAGTTTATTCTGAATAATAAAGAGAAGTTCCAGCCTACATTGTGTCTTGTCTCTTGTCTATTTTGTGTTTGAGAGAGACGTGAGAGGGGAAGTTCCTACCACCTTATAGTATAATAGTGCTATGTAAAAGGCCTATGTGAGTCACAAAATTTCTGCATTCCAATGGAAGTATGTAAGCTTCCCCTTGCGCATGCTTTACTCACTTATTTTGGAGTATTGGTTCCGTTTGCAAAGTTAACACATACAACAATTGGTCGAAAATGTTACACAAAAAAAAAAACAATTGGTCGAAAACATAAGTGATCATACAAATCCGTACAAATGTGCCCCAAATCCATAAGCGAAACATGAAGACAAGAAAATCCACGTCAATTGACTGACGCCAACACCAATGTCTTTTCATTTGCAGTTTTGGAATGACATTATCGTGTCAACCAAATTACCAACAGCCGAGTGAGATGACCCACCATCCTTGATGCCCCCATCAACTTTCTTACTCAACTTTTTCATTCTCTCTCTTACCTCTTTCCCTTCTTCGCTGTAGATCAATTTCTCAATAGAAGCTTTGATCTCCCCCCTTTCGAGCTGAGCTTCCACCTTGACCTGTATTCCCACCCTCCAAACGTCGCACACGTATCTAGCATTCCCAAACTGGTCCCCAAAGAACGGCCGGGATATCATTGGCACGCCTTCAGACAGAGCCTCGATGGTGGAGTTCCACCCGTTGTGTGTCAAGAAGGCGCAAATGGCTGGATGAGCCAGCACGTCATCTTGTGGCGCCCAGTCCACGACCCAACCTCGATTGCAAATCTCCTTCTGCAGTTCGTCCGGTAGCTCACGGGACTCATAGCCACGAACTAGACTCGGCCTAACAACCCAAAGGAATGGACACTTACTGTCAGCAATGAAGCGTCTCCGCTTTTCGCAGGATCGAGTCGGTATAGCGCTGATGAACAGACGCAACAGTACAGCATATAAAAAGCACAAATTAAGTCTTTAAGTGGTTACATTAATCCAATTAAAACACAGAGTCGCACAGCGGAAATAAACGATACAAGTCTGGAAATAAAGTACAAGCGCACGCGCTCACGATACACAAGAACCCGCATCCAAAGCCATGAAGATACGGACTCGAGAGGAGATCACTCTTCAGTCTCCCAGTGGGCTGTCCAACCATAGGGAAGCTGGCCATCCCACTGTCCACCTCCACCCGTAGAGTCGGGGATAAAAGTGCTACCTGCAATAAAATCATAAAGAGCCAAACCCTGAGCAACTAATACTCAGCAAGACTTACCCGTCAAAAGGCTAGCTACAGCCGACTCCTAATATGTAAGGCTACAAAAGGGGTGGCTGACTCGATAGCATAAAACCGCACTAATTACTTGATCCTTACTTTCAAGTTTTAGTTTCAAGTTAAGTACTTATCCAATAAAGCAGTGTGCATAAAGCTAAAACAGATATATGTAACAATACAGCAGATCATCAATATAGCAGTAATGAGATACAATAAATATAGGTACTAGTCATCATCATCAATCATATCACACTACGATGTGATTCAGTGAGCAAGGTTGCTCTTGACCGAGAGCGGCGGCATCGATGTACATCCTGCAGGAGAAAACCTGACCACACGCCATACGCGGCAAAGGCCACATACGGCAACCGTTTACGCTATGTACCACCGGAGCTGTACCAGATTCTACTCCTCCCGAGGAAGGGCTCTCCCACCGCAGCCCCGTCCCGGACGGCTGACTGCGCGGGACGCCACCCTACCTCTCCCAAATACCATGATAGAAAGAGTAAAGTATCTACCAGACATCCAGGGCGACGCAGGCTACTAGGTTTACTAGGCCCATAAAAACACTAGCATGTGAGTCAGTACGTTCAAACTTGCTCAACAGGGCCAACAACGGACGGTCCTTAATCGACACAGACAGGGCTACACCACCGTGAAGGCCCAGCCTTCTCCAACCATCCTATACAATCAATTCCCCGTCCGGTCTCAACAAATCCTAAATCCAGCTAGTACAATCCAGGAGTCCCTATCATGCGAGTGGGACCTACCACTCGACTTCTACCGTCCGCTAGCCACTAAGCCTAGCAAGTTCTAACGTAACCTAGACCACATCTATAAAAATAGGACACAAGGTAGGATATGGAAGGGTAGTCCTAATGCAGTTCTAAGGTTTCACATCAACTCCTAATAAACCTAATGCACAATCAATTACTAGCCCCAATCAAGTGCGAAAATAAAATCCTAAATAGGGAGGCATGCACCGGGGCTTGCCTGGCTCAGGAGCGTAGCTAACAGGGTCAGCGGGGTCAGTGTCCTGCTGCGGCTGCTCCTCCTGCACCTCCTGGGTTTGCTCCTCCGGCAGCTGGAAGTCGAGCGGCTCCGGAGTCGTCTCTGTCACTACACGTTATGACAAGGATAAATAATGCATGTTAGATGCAATGATAATATGATGCAATTAAGGAATTGATTTCTTGATAGGACAGTCATTTACACTGTAAGTGCAAATGATTAACTTTGTTAATTAATTTCGTCTGGAGTATTTCCTTCATTAACTTTTAATTAAGTTCACCATTAATTAACTTGGGCAAGTTAAATGAATAATGT